>JAWNOC010000035.1:0-600000 GCA_035046325.1 Drosophila niveifrons
ACAGCTATTTGCATTTTCTGTTAGCACACTGCTATAATACCCTTTCTATTCTGGGTAGCGGATATACAAATTTATAACTGTATAATACACTTTCTGCTCGAGAGACTTACCAATGTGAACTGCAGGCTTAACGACATCGCTGCCAAGCTTAATAAACACCGTCACATTCCGTGCCCCCCATTCAGTTACGTGGGAGAGATTCAAACCCTTCGTCACATTGTTGACCATAAACTCATATAACTTCGGATCCTCGCCATAGAGATAATCATCATCTTCATGAGTTCGCCGTTGGGTATTATAGAAATCGATGTTTCCTGTGATTTCCTCAATCAACTGCTGAAGTTTTCCATTCTGTCTGACGGCCTGCCGTAATTCGCCGGCATCCATCAATCGCGAAAACTCTGACGCAACTCGCGATATGTTCCTGAAGCCATCGTGATCCACGATGCCCATTTGCAGCAGATATGGGGCATAGGACAAAATGGTATCCACAGGCGAGGTAAAGGGATTGCCCACCACCACCGACTTGAGTTGACACTTTAAGTCGCCCCGTTGATGAGCCAGATACAATTCCAAGGCAAATTCCGGTGCCATTTTGCCGCCATAACTCTCCGAGAAGATGTGCAATGGGACACGCTGGAATTCGGGATGTGAGCGCAGAAAATCCGACATTAGTGTGACCAGATCGAGGGCGATTTGCGTATTGTTCTCAGCGAATTCGCCAAAGGATTCCACATAGCTAAAGCCAGTGCCAACTGGACTGTCGATAAAGAGCACATTCATATGCTGCACCCAATTGCTGGCACGTGGTTGTCCCTTAATGTCGATAGGTCCGAACTGCTCGAAGCAGCCGCTGCCTGTGGAGGCAACACCTGGTCCGCCTTGCAACCAGATCACCAGCGGTCGCTCTTCAAATGAACTCACATTCGCTGTCGTGTAGTGGAGCCAATAGAAGAGATGGGCTCCCTTCCTTAACTCAACATGGCCCCAGTCTTGTTCGCCTGGGCCGAAGCCACGACGTGCTTAAGGTGGGGAAATATTACAGAAAATATCCCATCAGTTTATAAGAAAATATATCTTTATTAATACCTGCTGCCCAGTTAATTAACTGCAGTATGAAAACTGCATAGGCCGTGATTGTATTGCAGTTCATCAGTTTCATTGAAGCGCCTACAAGTATAATCGAAGAATAGTTCTTAGTTCACACACTTTTCAGTTGCGCGCACAAATTCGCACTGAATTTTGGAAGCAGCATTCTCCAATCTTTCGTATAATATGCTATTTATAAGTTTGCCGCCTAATCATATAATCGTTTATCGTTTGGAGAGCTTTGCAATGAGTTCTTTTGGAAGTACGAGTGATTTCTCTTTGTTTTCTCTTTAGATCTCCGTGCAGTATTATATCGATATTTAGCATTGGTTTGTTTGTTTTGCATGTTTTGCTTGTAATATGAATGGGTAACGGGTATCTCACGATCGAGCACACTCGCCTGTAAGGTTTTCACTTGTTTTACACGTTTACACCCAGCACTAGAGAAATATATTATTCCCTCTCATTTTGTCTATGAAAAGCATTGGGTGAGGTTGCTCACTGGCCTCGACTGTCAGGAGAATAAGGACGGAAATACGTTATTTTATGAATGCTGTGATAATGAGCGACAAGTGTCAGAAGAATTTGTCTAAGTTTGGCTTGAGCTGCTAACTCTAGTCGACTGACAGAATTCAGTGGGTAATTTTTAGGAAGTCTGCCTTCCTATTGCGCGTATTTGAGAGGGAGTCAAGTAAGTGATTATTATTTAGCTCTACATTACTCATATTGAATCACTGAACTTTAAGCATAACATTTTGGGCTGAGTAATTAATAGCAAACACAATCCGTATTGACCGGCAACGGTAATAATTATAATTATAAAATGTTCAAAGGTCTTATTTATTTATTATTGGCTCTACTTAAATTGGTCAATATTAAAGAAAAAATAAAAATCATTTATGTCGTGCCCAAATATTTATTTAATTATGTTGAATATTTGCTCAAAAATAATCTCTACAAAAATATCTCTTTAAAAATAATCATTTTTGTTCAGTGCATGATTTTACCTTTAAAAAGAGAAATGGATTAGTTCACAATATTTTACAACTTCTTCACATGTCTTGTTAGTTTGTTTATAAACATCGAAATATTCATAGTCTGAGGTCCCTGATTTTGCGACATGCTCTATCACTATTTTTTGCGCGAGATACTGCAACATCATCCATAGTTAGTGAACTCTCGCAGAATGTGAGACATGGCTGCGGGATTATCCTGCTGCACTGTGTGTCCTGCTCGAAAGACCCAAAACATGCTGAAGTTTCCTCCCTGCTTCTCATAGCCCTCGAGATAGCCATTGACATGGAAAGGTCGGCGAGTGGCATCCACATACGATTTCTTGCTGCCCCAGACCATCCGATCGATCCAGTTGACGGTGCCGGGAGTGGGACACACAGAGTCCAGCATGCCCGAGTAGACACCCACACGGATTGGCGTCTCGTCCAGCAGACGAGTGACTAACAAAGAGATGGGAATTAAAAAAAATAGCGTAAATATTATAAGATAACTTTATATATATAACAATATTTTTTTTGTGTAGTTTAAATAAATGTAATTAAGCGACTAGCGGTGGATTAGCTAATAATTATTTCGCGTATCTACAAAATAATTATTTTTCAGGCTGTCTGTACTATCTTTACCTTTCACTACATCTTTTCACCCTACATCCTTAAACTTTTTATTATTTGTTCTAAAAAAAAGGCTTCCCAGATATAATTCAATTAAATAATAATACGTGTGTTTGTTGTAAGTTTATAATTTTGTTATATTTCTTCTCCCGTTTCAAATATAACTTGTCCTTTCTACGTATAGTTTCAAAAAGGAAGAGAACATAAAAAGGAGAGAGCGAAACACTTTTAGTGTGGCCAGCTTACGGTTGGTCAAGAATCTTATATACCAAATTGGTATTTTTCCATATTATTTTTATAATCAAATTATTTATTTAATAAAATAATAACTGAGTGTAAACATTACGTTTCTCAATAATATATTTTAATGTGCTTAGAGGTCCAATTTGAATTTACGCATAAATGTTTAGTCTAATTAGTCGATTGTGGTGAAAGCTAACACATCTGTGCACATCTGATCAATTGCAGTAAGCTGGCAGGATCGTTTTTGCCATTCACATCGGTATCGATTAAATTCAACTCGACACACTTATCAAATCAACCAATATATATATCGATTTTTATTATTCTTGAGATTACCAAAGTTAAATGAATGGACATAAATAAAAATAAACTGAATTATTGAGCATACGCGACTCCAAAATAAAATGAAAGCTACTAAAATCGATACTAATTAAAATGCAAAATTAAATAAATTAAAATATAATATGCACCTGAAATTACTTTTGATGTCATCATTTGCATAAATGGGTGAATAAGAGGAAAACTATAATAGCTAGTAGCTAATCCTCTCGATTCCAATAATAACTATATTCACTATCTTTGGTCGTGTCATTCGTTGGATTATTAGGTGGCAAAAGACCCTCCCAAACTTCCTTGATCTTAAGTCGATAAGGTAGGCAGAGTACGATTCATTGCTGCCTACTTTTCGTGCTCGTTACAAACAAATAAATAATAATAATTGAAGATTACAACACTAACAATTACCAACTCATTTGACAGACTTACCTATGTGAACGGCAGGCTTAATGACATCGCTGCCGAGATGAAAGTAGACCGACAGATTCCGTACCACCCATTTCGGCATGTGTGTGAGATTCAGCGTCTTCGTCACATTATTGAGCATAAAGTCACGCACCTTTTTATCTCCACCATACCTATAGTCATCATCCACATGGGTACGTCTCTGGATGTCGGAGAAAAAGATGTTCCCAGTGATTTCACCCATTGTCTGCAGAAGTTCTATATTCTGTATGCCGGCCTGCCGTAATTCCCCGGCATTCATCAATCGCGAAAACTCTGACGCAGCTAGCGAAATGTTCCTAAAGCCATCGTGATCCACGATACCCATTTGCAGCAGATATGGGGCATAGGACAAATTGGTATCCACAGGCGAAGTGAAGGGATTGCCCACCACCACCGACTTGAGTTGACACTTTAACTTGCCACGTTGATGAGCCAGATACAATTCCAAGGCAAATTCCGGCGCCATTTTGCCGCCATAGCTCTCCGAAAAGATGTGCAATGGGATCCTTTGAAATTCCGGATGTGAGCGCAGAAAATCCGACATTAGTGCAACCAGATCGAGGGCGATTTGCGTATTGTTCTCAGCGAATTCACCAAAAGATTCCACATAGCTAAAGCCAGTGCCAACGGGACTATCGATGAAGAGCACATTCATGTGCTGAACCCAATTGCTGGCACGTGGTTGACCCTCAATGTCAAAGGGTCCCAGCTGCTCAAAGCAGCCGCAACCAGTAGAAGCAACACCGGGTCCGCCTTGCAACCAGATCACCAGTGGTCGCTCTTCAAATGAACTCACATTCGCTGTCGTGTAGTGGAGCCAATAGAAGAGATGGGCTCCCTTTCTTACCTCAACATAGTCCCAGTCTTGTTCGCCTGGGCCAAAGCCTCTACGTGCTAAAGATGGAGATTGAGTAAGTATCAGTTATATATAAGTTATATGAAACAATACTTGTAATAATACCTGTTGTCCAGTTAATTAGTTGGAGAAAAAACACTGCATATGCTGTCAGCGTTTTGTTGCTTTTTAGTTGCATTGCTACGCTCGCAATAAAAATAAATCACACTTTGGTTTCCTTCTTTTTAGTTCCGCATTCAAGTTCACACTGAATTTTGAACGCAGACTTTTCTAATCTACAATAGAATATCAGTTGGCTGCTCTATCAAATAACACATTCTTGAACTTATGATGAACTTTCAGAGCACTCAAGTTTCCGAATCTTTGAATAAATGTCTACGTACGCTAGAGATGAAAATTCAGTGAAACAAGTACATCTTTATTAGTTTATAATTTTTATAAGTTGCTTTTTAATTCGGAAATCAATTGCTATATTTTCTTTAAATTTTATGTTAAAGCTTTCACCGTAAATTAAAATTTAAAAATAAGGTACTGTAGTGTAAAAACCATTATTGTAAAAACACTTCTTGATATAATTTATGTATAAATCATGTATATTCTTATTATGTAACACTATGTCATCAACATTTTAAGTTTTCTTGTTGTTGATAGAAGAATTTTTGTTAATTATAGAAATTCAATAAATCGAAAATAATTCCTCAGGGATTGTATTGATTACCAATTTTCTAATAAAAATTACTAAATTTAATATACTTTTAAGTTGAACTAAATCGCCCAATACATAATGACTATCGGCCGAAAATTATAAATTCCCATACATAAACTATGTATATGTTAGTAAATTTATAAATTAACAAAAAAAAAAAAACAAAATATAATTTCTATTTATTTTTTTCGCTAAAAAATAATTTGTATATATTTATTTATTAATTATAACTTGAACAATAAGAATTGTACAAATGTATATTGTAAATAAGTTTAATTACAAGTATGATACCATTACTGGGCATGACATTAAATGCTCATTTGTTTTAGTACAAAAAATTAGCCGCCGCTTGGACCGAAAAGTTTTTGTTGTGCCTGAAAGTATGCTACATTTTTTGTTATGCAGCTGTCTGAGTACAAGTGATTTGGCGTGAAGTTAATGTATGTAGTTCATTTATTTAATTTATTGTTATATTATAAATAAAATTGGACTAAAAGCTAAATAATCATGTTTGAAGGGCGTCCAAAGGTTTTTTCGTTAATTATAGTAACTTTCCAAAATGAAAATGCTAATGTATCAGCAAGTCAGCAGACCTAAAAAAACGTCTTTAAATTACTTCGTTGTGCATTTCCAAGGAGCTGGGTACCAACTATCACTTTAAGTTATTCTAGTGCGCATTCAAAATTAATTCTCGTGATGATTTTGATCGGCTCTTAGAATACCTCTTTGGTTCTTATTATAAATGCTTAGCTTAAATATATACCGCCTTTATCTTGACTTTGGCCTCGGCGACCGACAAAAAGCTTCTTACATGAACTTTTAAAACACAATCTGATTAGCTGATAAATCGCTTGATGTGGGAATTGCGAGGCGATGCTAGCTCAATTGACATGAAGAACAGCGATTATTGATTGTTTACTAAATTATAACGGAGACACTAAAAATTTTTTATATTATTGTACTTTAATCTTCAGAATTTTAGTGAAATTGCTTTTAAGTTAAAGAATAGAAATATACACATTTCTACACATCTTCATCTTATCATTCAGTTACTCAAGTAAATCAACATCATCCATAGTTCGTAATTTCACGCAGAATGTAACCCATTGCCGCGGGATTATCCTGTTGTACCATTGTTCCTGCTCGAAGGACCCAGAACATACTTAAGTTTCCGCCCTGTTTCTCATAACCCTCTACAAAGTCATCCACATGGAAAGGTCTTCGAGTGGCATCCACATATGATTTCTTGCCGCGCCATAGCATCCGATCAATCCAGTTGACGATGCCGGGAGTTGGAGCGATAAAGTCCAAGTTGCCCGAGTAGACGACCACATGGATTGGGGTCTCGTCCAGCAAACGAGTGACTAGCAAAGAGATCAGGACAGTTAAAGAATTATGAATTCAAATGATTAATATTAGTTTTGTGAATACATTAAATTATTCAGTATATAATATAAATACTCTATAAATTTACACTACTTACAATTACAAAATGTAACATTATTATCGTTAAATTCATGTTAAAAATTTAATAAAATAATTAGAGAATGAAATTCCAACTCTATACGCTTTACGTTACTCTAATTAAAATCAAATTATAAAAATAAAACACAATTGATATAGAGTTATATACACTCCTTGTCTGACAGACTTACCGAAGTTAACGGTCGGATTAAACATGACAGGAAGAAGCTCGACGACGACCGACAGATTCCGCTCCACCCATCCAGGCATGTGAGTGAGATTCAGGGCCTTCGTCACATTATTGAGCATAAAATTAGACAGCGTTTGATTTGCTCCAAATTCAAAGACATAATCCACATGGGTTCGTCGCTGGATATTCAATCGATCGATGTTCCCAGCGAATTCTGTGATCGTCTCGTCAAGTTTCAAATTCAGTTGAGCAGCTTCTAAGCCATGGCCGGCTTCGGCCCAGTGCGCAAGCCTTTCCGCAGCTCGCGATATTTTGCTGTAGCCATATTGATCGATGATACCATGTTGCAGCAGATATGGGGCATAGGCCAAAACGTTATGCACCGGTGAAATAGAGGGATTGCCCACCACCATAGACTTGATCTCACCCTGCACCTCGCCTCGCTACTGAGCGCGATACAATTCCAAGGCAAATTCCGGTGCCCATTTGCTACCATAACTCTGGGAGAAGATGTGCAATGGAACCCGCTGGAACTTGGGATGTGAGCGCAGGAAATGCGACATTAGTGTGACCAGATCGAGGGCAACTTGCGTGTCATTCGAAGCGAATTCGCCAAAGGATTCCACATAGCTAAAGCCACTGCCAACGGGACTGTCGATGAAAAGCACATTCATGTGCTGAACCCAATTGCTGGCACGTGATTGTCCCTTAATGTCGGTGGGTCCCACATACTCGAAGCAGCCTAAGCCCGTGGAGGGAACAAAGCCTTCAAACCAGATGGCCAGTGGTCGCTCTTCAAAGGAACTCACATTCGCTGTCGTGTAGTGGAGCCAATAGAAAAGATGAGCACCCTTCCTGACCTCAACGTAACCCCAGTCTTGTTCGCCTGGACCAAATCCTCGACGAGCTAAGAATAGAGATATATGTAGTGCACTTACTTAGAGTTAAAAGAATGCTAAGAACGCTTACCTGTTGTCCAGTTAATTAGTTGGAGCAAGATCACAGCATAGGCTGCGATCGCTGTGCGACTTTTAAGTTGCATTGCTACGATCACAATCCAAGAATCAGACTCTACTTTCGCACTTCTCAGTTGCGCACACGAATTTATACTGAATTTTGGACGCAGATTTTTCTAATCTGCTGCTGAACTCTTGTGCAACTTTGGTGTCACGAAAGTTATCAAATCGCTTAGCTTGTGGACGCATGAATTTGAATTTGAAATTCCGAATAAATAACAATTTATTTAAGATTAGTTAAATTCACGCATAGCTTTTGTTGTGTGCCTTTATAGTTCAAAATTGCAATAAATTGATAACCTTACAAATTCCCTTTTGAGTATCAAACAGATTATTTAAAAACTTATTTATACTTTTCACCTAAATTGCCGGTTTCCAGTTCCCTGTTTCTTCACACCAAATACATGCATTGTTTTGCCCCTACATAGGGGATAGAAGGGTATTATAACTTTGAGTCTTCTGTAAATTCATGTAAAAGCCAGAGGGGAAACTTCGACCACATAAAGTATATGTGCTATATTATTGATCAGCGTCAACAGCGAGACGATATAGCTATGTCCGACTCAGATACTATAAGTTGCAGACTTTTCTAATATGCAAAATCATATGCTATTTATAAGTTTTTAAATAAAAAAAAAATTGATACAATCTTGAGGAACATTGCTATCAAAATATCCAAATTTCAAAGCTGTTAGAGATCTGAATAAATATATTTGTAATGCGTGTAAATTAGTTCAATTTGAAGAGAAGATCTACTTGAGATCAATTAACTTCCATAAATGTTCAAAGCAACAATATATTGATTGTAGTCTGGCGACCATATAAATGTCATAAATGTGCCTTTAAAGAATCTAATAGATTGTTAAAGGCAAATTGTTTAATTTCATCTGAACTGCAGCCACAATGTTCTGTTGCCTTACCTCAAAAAAAGCGCATTGTTATACCCGCAATCTGTTGGGTTGAAGGGTATTATAACTTTGTGCCTACAGAAAATGTATGTCACACGCATAAGGAGGCATTTGCGACCCCATCAAATATACATACAATCTTTCGCCTATCCATATGAAAACATGACACTATAAAAGATTCACTATTTTAATAACATTTGTTATTCTGATTGTTGTTTCGATATTTGTCACTACCATTTTCTTCCCCGCAATCTTTTTAACAATTTGGATGACAATCTCGTATATTTTGAATTCTATGATATATTTAGAATGTAATAGTATACCCAATATACGAGTAGTATACATATGACTTTGTGCCGGCAGGAAATGTATGTAACAGGTAGAAGCAGGCATCTCCGACCCTATAAAGTATATATATTCTTGGTCAGCGTCAACAGCCGAGACGATATAGCTATGTCCGTCTGACCGTCCGTCTGTCCGTCTGTCCGTATGAAACACTGGATCTCAGAGACTATAAGAGATAAGCTATAATTATACCCGCTACCCATAGGGTAGAAGGGTATTATAACTTTGTGCAGGAAGGAAATGTATGTAATAGGTAGAAGGACCTCAGACCCTATAAAGTATATATATTCTTGGTCAGCGTCAACAGCCGAGACCATATAGCCATGTCCGTCTGTCCGTGTGAACACCTAGATCTCAGAGACTATACGAGATAGAGCTATAATTTTTTTCGATAGCATTTCTTATGTTTGCACGCAGATCAAGTTTGTTTAAAATTTTTGCCACGCCCACTTCCGCCCCCGCAAATCAAATAAAATCGAATAACGAGCGTAATTTTAAAGCTAGAGCTGAGAATTATATAATAATAACAATAGTATTTATGATTCCTAAAAATTTGGTTGCGATCAGATAAAAATTGTGGAAGTTATTAATGAAATACTTTTGTATGGGCTAAAACGCCTACTTACTAGGGGTCTCTTGCTTTGGCCGACAATCTGGTATATTTTGCCGTCTATGGTATATTTTGAAATATACCATTTGGTATATTTTTAGTATTATGCAGTATTTTCGGTATATTTTGAAAATAATACCGCAATATTTTGGTTTTATTCAAAATGGATAGCAGGTATCTCACAGTCGAGCACACTCGACTGTAGCTTTCTTACTTGTTTATTTTAAATTTTTGCACGACGTTCTCCCAGTCTGGGTGAAAGAAAAGTAATTAACAAATGTTTTTCATGCAAGTCAGAAACAAGAAGCCAACAAGAAAGTTAAGTTAAGCAAATGATTTAATACACTACAAAAAGTATTTGTTAGCATCATCCATTCAAATTGATTGTAATATATGTTAAATTTAAAAATGTTGCTTTGTGTCTTCTTTGAAAAATTAACATATTACTTGGTGATATAAAAGTCTGGTTCATCCTATATTTATATATGCATTTTCTACATAATAGAGACACAATCCTAAAATTAAAATAAGCTTTGGAAGGGTATTTACGATGAGTCTAATAATATTGCGGGGTTCTTGGTCTGGCTTCACGACTTTTGGCAATGTTTTTGACATTTTTGCGCGCACGCCGCGAATAGCTTGACAGTGCACTTTTAATGAGGGCGCCACCTGGCGACGGCGACAGCAACATCGACGTCGACCTTTGGACCGTGCTGTTGTCGTTGGTGGCGGTGACGGTGGCGGTGGCAAGCAAACCGCAAACGGGAATCAATTTGCCAACACAGCTGACGATGGCGCCATCGGGCAAAACCGAAATTGCCAGTTGAATGCGTTTTCGATTGTCCATTAGCAGTCCAACCCCTTCTTCTTCAGCTCCTGCTCCACTTTGCAACACAGTCGCAATTCCATTCCTCTGCACAGCAAACGCAGCTTCATCTTCTGAGTACTCGTATCATGGCTTGGGCTTGGTCGCCATCGCCGTCGCCGTCGTCATCGTCATCGCTTTTTGCAGCTGCCTCGTGCCAAAAGTCATTTTCGAGCAATTGGCTTGGTTCGCTGACTGCCAAAGCAAAGTCGTACATCCAGCTGCAGGATGACTGTGAGCCATGGGGGGAGAGAGGGGGCAAGAGGGCGCATTCACATGCACAATAAATTTGCAACAGTGCAATGGGCAAATGGCTCCGCCCCGCTTGCAGATGCTTAGCAAGACGAGCCCACACACACACACCCACACACACAATCAAACACGCACATGCTGCAAGAGATTCGGATTCGTATTCAGATCCTGCCGAGATGCAGTCGAGTGCGAAATTGCAAACAGCAACAACAAAGCGACGCGCTGAAAAGTATGCAACAACAACGGCAATGGCAGCACCCACAGAAACAGCACGCGTCACACAAATAGGTGCAGCTACACAAATAATCATTAGGCTAAAGAAAGTTTGTTTGAAATTATCGAATTAAGGTAAGAAACAAAAATGATAATCTGGTAACTCTAAGTTAAGCATAAATTGATATGGCTTCCATGTGTTGAATTTCATCATATACATATATACATAAAATATTACGAAATGAAGTAGTTCGCTTTGAGTCGTTAAGTAGAATAGAACACAACAAATGAATTGGCTGTCGAATAAACGATTAATATGATTTCCACAAAATCAACTCTTGCCTTTTTACTTTTACTACTGCGATCTGATCGTTGGATCAAATTCCAACAAAGTTTAATATTGCAAATGGCCTACGAAATATAATATAATAGTTCATATATTATAGTATTAGAATGAGCTGCTGTCCTGGTAGAAGGATGCTAATATAATCAAGATATATCAAAATATCTTAAGTAAAATTATAATTGCAAGAAAGCGCAATTAAAAATTTATATTTTTAATAAAAAAAAATTAAAGTTATACAAGAAACATTAATGAAGTTTAGACTGTTAATTATATTACGCCTGCAAATATACTTGACTCTATTAAAATAATAAAAATGTACATTTAACTTAAAACTAAAACAACAGTTAACTATCATTCAAGTTGATAAGTGATTGACCGATTGACCGAGACATAATTTAAAACCAATATTAAATAAATAATTATTTGAATTAAGTATATTTTTTTTAAAGCGAGAAAACTATTTAATTTTGTTATTAACTTAAGTTAACTTAACTTCTAATTCAAAAAGGGTTTTGCTTAGTTGGAGTCTCAAGCGCACCTATTGAACTGGCCGTTAGTGTATGCGAGTGTGCTTGTGATGCGGTCTTAAGTGTGGGTGCTGCCAAATGGTTTTTAGTCGCTTTTTGCAGCGCTGCCAACCCATTTGAATTTGACGTTGTTTTTTGTGTCACTTCTGACTGCCTGACCTCCTGGCATCTGCCCGCTTCCGCTTTACTCTTAGTTGGCCATCGCTCGCTTGTCTTGTTGTTTTTGTCACCTAAATTACAAGTTTTTCATTTGTGGCTTTTTTCAGTTGACGCCATAATATTTTACACTCTGCCGAGGACGACCCGGTGAACCGCAAAGGCAGCAGAGAGCAGCGACAAACGACAAACGAAAAAAACCCCTTACAAATAAAATGAAACAAGGAAAATTGGTTTACAATCGTTATTTGAAAATAATGAGCAAATGGCGTCAAATGTTTAGCAACTGCACTCAAACAGTAATTACAGAAATGATTAAAGATTGGCAGTACTTAAAAACTAAGTAAAGAGTTGTTTTTAATAGTATATAACTCTAATAATTAAATCGCTTATTCAATATCGAGGAAACAATTTGTTTGAATTTACCTAGGCACTGAAATAAATGAGAAAATCAATTCAAAATACCAAAATACCTTACCAGTAAAATGCGCTCTTATCCTTCTAACCCCAAATTAAACCCAACAACATGCTGTTCAAATAAAATACATTTTATTTGGCTGCCATTTTGTATACAGTTAAAACTAAAATAAAACCAACACACAATTCAATATCCTAACAAATTTCACTTAGGTTAAATCAACAATTTATTGATATACTTAGAGCTTAAAGAAAACATCTAAAAATTTAGATCGAAATCGAATCAAAATCAAAAAAACATAGAAAGTAAGTTAGCTTAATATTTAGATTTTGTTTTTGGGATGTCCATTGAAATTGAGATTGTTTTTTGTTTTTGTATTTTGTGTTATGATTTATTTACATTCGACTTAGGCTTAGGTTGCGAAATATGAGATATTTCATTTTTACAGTATATAATTCGTTATGTTTTTTGCTGGTATATTTAGTATCTTTATGTGGGAGATGAGAGCGATAGGAATGAGGAATAGGTCTGAGGGTCAGGGGGTCAGGGGGCAGCACAACAAACATTTGCTAAACGTTACAGTTAATGACAAATTTCGACTAGTCGCATTTCACTAAGAAGGCTCTTCCCATTGCCAATTTCTCATTGGATGGGGAATACGCCCGCATATATAGATGATTCTGTTTATAATTGTTGACGCTGCTAGCATAGCAAACACAAATGCTAGTTCTATGGGGCAATAGGAGTCATCGTCCTCAACCTCATGCTCGTCTTAAAGTCCAATTCTCGCGGCAGCTGCTGAGCAGGTCTATCGCATCACCGTGCTGCCAACTCAATTTTTGGCGCTGCTCCGCTGCAACAAGAACTTGGCGAACTCTTAATCCTTGCCGTTCTGTTCCTGTTGTTTGTCCTGCTCCAGGTCAAATGCAGGAGCAGCAACAACAGCCAAAAGCTCAGTTGCCGTTGCCAATTCAGCGGCAACATCAACGTTGTGGCAGCAGCATCTGTGAATAGAAGCGAGACGGAGATACAAAATATATTGAGTGCTGGTTGAGGTGGTTAAGGTGGTTGCGGTGGCTAAAAGGTGGCTGTGGCACCCGCTGGTCGAATTAATCTTTGAATTAATTGCTTGCAGCTTAGCGCAGAGCGTTAATAAATCGTAGCTAGCAACAACAATGGCTAATAAGGTGCGTCCCGAGTCCTTTTTTCACTAACTTTGATTTAATGCCGTGCCGTTTATCATTCTAATGGCGTGCGTGTAATGTTTACCCCCTAACGATTCCCAACGGTCTGCTTCGCATTTGTTTTAGTTGCAAAACAATCAGGCCAAGATTTGTAAGCCTCGCCATTGTGTGTGTGTGTATGTTGCTTTGGGTTAATTTTTAAACAAACGTTCAGCACTTTTGCAGAGACTAATGTGAGGCGCTTAATCAAATAAGATATTGATTGCGAATGCGGAAGTGGAGAAATGGCCCTGCATAAATATTAAACCAGCCTAAAGGTATGCTTTAAAAATTCAGTGTTTCGTAATGCTATTTTAATATTTGCAGCATACTTTTAGGCTTGTGTTATAAACTCACTTCGTTCTGTTAAGAACAACTCGTTGTGCTCATCTCCATCGCCAGGCTGATCAAATGGATACATGTTCATATCCGGCGATCGACCTGACGCCAAAATCCGTGGTCGATCCTCCTCAATGAGTTTTTCACTCTCCTGCGCATAAATATCATGAATGCGAGCCGAACACTTTAGCTACAAGTATACAACACAAAAGGAACTTTCAATTAAATTGTTATTTACTCGCAATTAGCGAAATTTCACCTTGAGGCGTCCCTTTATAAAGTGATGAGTTGTCACCACAAAATTCAGCTCCAACACTGAGGACTCAAGATGCTCAGCCAGGTGTCGTTGAATGTCATAGATACGCAAATAATTTGGTGGCACCTGCATAAACAATCATCATTAGCATCATTAATGTGAAGGGAAGGGCAAAACTACAATATTACTTGTATATCGTTGATCCACCAGGTGAGATTCGCTGCGGGCTTTGAGTAATCCGACGAGCAGTTGCCATTGATGATATCGCCAAGGCGATAACGCGAATGAATGCCCGTTATGATGGGACGTTGCGAGGGCAGCTCTACAAAAGGATACACGTGTCAGTTGTAATCATAGCTGAGCTATTTGCTTGGTAAGGACAACTCACCGACAACCTCCATATCGGCGGTCACAATGGATGTGTCAAAGGTGGGCGCATCGGCGGAGACTTCGCAGGCGAATTTGCCGGATATTGAGGTGGGCACATTTCGTAACAGCACATGACTGGCATTCGATTGTGTGGTCTGTTTTAATAAATGAAAATACGCATGTTTGAAAGAACAAAGTTTATTTTCAGCACAAAAGCATGCTACAATAAATTTATATGCAAATATTTAATACAGCCGCCAATAAAATTTTGGTAGTTAAATATTTCGTTGCATACTTTTAGGCAGCATGCTTTTGTTTAGCAAATCCACGCGCATTAAATATTTTGCAAACTTTTGTAGCTGTTTAATAGCGCTCAGTACAATTACATAATGCACTTGTGAGTGTTTGTGTGTTTGCATAAGTTACAACTACAGCCGTGTTGCAGCAGCTTGAACACATTTCTGCGGTAGTTTGCTGTTTTTGTGTCTCTCGCAGTGTCAGCGCAAGTCAACATTGAAATGCAGAGGACTTTGCCTACAAGAGAACACGTGTGTGTGTGTGTGTGCGTGTAACAACTGCAGCAACAACAGCAGCGACACCAAGTAAAAAGTCAAAAATGTTAATTAAAACTTTTTAACATGCATAAAACAAACATGGCGACGCACACACAGACGCTGAAGCAGAGGCAAACAGTTTGCAGATGTTATTGTTGTTGTTGTCGTTAATACAACACACAGCAGCAGCCATTTACAATGGCAGCTCTTTCACGTTTAATCATCATTGGCAGCGTCATCATCATCATCAAGTACTCACCTCGACTTCAATTTCATTCGTTTTCGTAAATATCTTCCATGCTGGATTCTCCTTGGGCGTATAACGATAGAACTCTCTGCGGCCTCGGTACCATTTTACCGCATAGAGCGTGTCGTTCTCGATGTCATAATTGCAGATTAAGAGCGCATTATCGCCGCGCTTAACGGCCGCCGGAATGCGAACGTTAACATTGCGCAGCCCCACAGTCAGCTCTGCAACGGTAAAATATGTAAGAGAGTGTGAGTCGAAGTGCGAGTCGAGTGAGTGAGTGAGAGTCAGGCAGAGAGGGAGTTTAAGAGAGCGTGTAGTAGTTGTTGTTGTTGTTGTTGTCACAAGGGCTTAAGCATGACAAGTTATTGTAGCTTAATTATGATACGACGCGGATTACATTTGGCTTTTTGTGCATGGGCGACGTGCAAAATCGCTTAGTTGCCTACTGAGCACTAAGCACAGGCTTTTGCCATAAACTAAATTTGTGCTTAATCAGTGTTGCTTTCCCCTTCCCTTCCCTTCACCATACACGGAAATAAACAGACGTTGACGCAAAGCAAAAGAAAAAGTAGGTCACGATCACAAGCAGTCAAAAAAAAAGAAACTTACGCACACAAATATACATACACACACGTACATACATATTTATGTAGGTGCGAGCGAGATAGCGCGCTCTACATGAGTTAAGCTGATACAAATTTTTGGTGGCTGATCATGACCAAGTTGCCAACGCCCTTGCGGCCCTGAGCGCCTGGCTGTATTTATAAAAAACTTCCTAGTAAAATTGAAAATCGAAAGTGAATTCGAAAGAGAGCACGAGCCTCATAGGTGAGGAGGTGAACAAATCCATAAATCATAAAGCACCAACAGCAACTACATAGGAAATTGCGGTGCTGTTGCTGAACAGGGCTCCAGGAATCTTGCGTAGGCAAAGTACCCACTTAACTCATGTCGAGTTTGTAATCTGTCGCCAGGTCATTGAACTTCATCGTCGTCATCGTACTAAGGGCGCCCTAGGCGAGTCTGTACGACTAGACGATACCCAGCAAAACTAGTTCAAGGGCGCCAGCAAATTTATTAATCTAACGAAATTGGGTTATATTTTCAGATAAGATAAGATATGCATATGATTGATAAATAAGTGCAGTGTGCTCAAGTAAAGAATACCCTCCAAAAGTTAGTGAACATATTCATGTTAAGTAGAACAATATTACAAATAAATTTGTACTTTAAGTTTGCCTCTAATATACCTAGTAAATATTATAATTTTTCATAAGCTAAAATAATATATGCAATCGATAATTACTAATTTTTTCAGTATTATTGTAGATACCCTATAAGAATATATTTTTGAATTTGGCTGGTGCTTTGCATAATCTCTCTATAAGCATAGAATTGTAATTATAATAATGTACATATTCGCAAAAGTTAATAAAAACTGCACATTTAACTTATTTTTGTAATAAATTATAATATAAACAAATTAAACTGGTGATGTTGTATTGTGAAGTTGTAAAAACTTCAACTGATTTTAACTTAGAAATTGTAAACCCACAAAATATCTATTTTCAAAAATAAAGCTAATGATACAATGATAATTAGTCATTAAATCTAATGCTTATAAAAAATATATTTTTAAATCGCCCTTTTCTTTAAATTTTAAATGAGTCAATTTTGATTTTTTGTTGAAAACATAAAAATAATTATTAAAACTTTATACGCCACCATCTATTCTCATTTACAAAAAAAAAAAAAACTAGTAAATTATAATATTATAATACGTGTTGCTATAAATAACTCAGATAACTAATAATGCTAATAATTTCTTAATTAGTTTTAATTATATTTTTTTTATTTTTAAAAAAGATATAATTTCTATCATCTAAAAAATATTTGTGAATATGAGGATATATTTATCATCTACAACATAAAGTTTCATTTTAAAATATTGATATTTATAAAGTTGCTACGTTTATTTTATTCAATATTTTGCTGAGAAGAAAAAACTTCTTATAGACAAAACAGCAACATTGCTATCCACTACAAACTGATCAGCTAAATATTAATGTTTTAGGTATCTGTAGATGAGTTTTATGCTACGATCGAACTATGTTATTTATAGAATATATATAGTATATTTTATACTAGGCTTGAACTGCGTTCAAACCGGTTTGTTTGTAGTTGTTGCTGGGCTTGAGGTCTGATCGCTGTTGCTGTTGTTGGAGCTGTGACTGGAATTGGGACTGGTAAAAAAAAAAAAACAATTGGTAAGCAGCAGCAAACTGTATGCGTATGTGTGTGTGTGTGTGTTTTGTCAGTTGTCGATTGTCGATTGTCCCCAAGTCGCGACTCAGTCAGTCAGCTCATTTCTGGTTAACCTTGAATGCTAATTGTTGTTTCACGTTGATTTTTACGGCACTCGCGAGCACTGAACATTGTTTTTCTCGTTGTTGTTGTTGTACTCATATCAACATAACAATTTCATGCTGCCCCCAGAGAGCGAAGAAGGTGCGCTGTCTATGGATCGCTGTGCGCCGGTTCCAAATAGTACGAAAAAACTAATCACATACGCCATGCCGTACACCGGGAGCTTGTCTAGCCGGGCGGCATCGCTCATCCGCCCACCCGCAATTGCCCCCAATGCCCTCCCACAAATGGACGCCACGAAATTTGCGTAAACAAAAACTATTTGTTTTGCCGAAATCCATATAAAGACAGTAGTAGCATTCTCTTTTTTTGCCGGCAAGCATAGAGAATTATAGTCTCATCTAGTCAAAAGGCTCCTCAGCTATTAGTTTTAGTTCCCAGTTACTATTTAGAAACCGTTGCTGTTCTATTTTGGCCAGGCCAACAGAAGGTTTACCAACTGCCAGTGGCTCTTGCCACTTTTGCACTTTATGTCGAGACAAAAAGGAAACCTTGAATCGCAAACCTCACACACACACACACACACACACACGCACACACTGATCGACGTGGACTGGAAAACCTTGGAAAACCAAAAAACGAACAACAATAATCGTCGTACTCATAAAAACGCCTATGTACACACACACACATTGGTACATCTGTTTATACATTCATATTAACATACATATATATGTACGTATATATCTTCGTGTGCGTAAACAAAACTATATGCGAAGTATCGCTGAGATAAATACAATTATCATGCTAATGGGCAACACGAAATATAGGGTACAAATATCCAAATATTTAGAAATGGAAATAATTCGCAATTTTTTAAGAAGCGAATTAAACCATATAATCATAAAAATATTTCAATAACATTTTTACACCTTAATACGCTTAACAAAATATAGGATTGTAGGAGATGTAAACATTTTATTTAAGTCAATTGCACAAAAGTCAATAATAAACCATAAAAATCGTAGCTTTCTTAAAATATTTTCATAGAACGAAATGAAATCATAACCAAAAACTATTGTTAACAAAAATAGCACCTCTTAAATTATTTGTAAAGAAATTTATTCTTCTGTCAACATCCAAAAAATTCCCCACACATATTCTTTAGCAAAACATCTTTGCAAATTTTAACTTTTTCTTTGAAATTTTTTATTTTTTTTTTAATTCTTTATTTATGAATTAAAAATGAATTATTATTATTATTTATAATTAGGGTAAACTTATAAAAGATGATAAGTTATACAGTTCGTCAGAATTATATTATAATTTATATGATTTCCAAAGATTGTTAATAGTTAAATGAATGTTAATTTAATTTACTTCTAGTGACATATTTTAAAATCGTTTCTTAAGTAAATATCTTCAAGTGTTACTTTAATATATGGCAAAATCTCTTGATTACCTCCCCCAAATGAAATGTCGCAATAATCCTATTCACAAAATTTCCATAGCAACAGGCATTAAAATATTTGCGAGTCAACTTAAGAGATACAAAATTGTAAGTAGGTATGTAAATTGCCATATTATAAGCAAGTTCACTCACATTGACATACATTCATATTCACGTAATCACACACACGTACATACATACATATGTATTGCTTCCTTATGCTGCGTTGCTCTTCCCTTCGTTCGGTTCAATTGTTAGCGCGACAACAACAATGCGAGCACAACAAACAACAACAACAACAGCATAAGCACTGCTGGCAACAACAACGACGCAGAGAAACGAGGTCAGCAAGCAAGCAACGACGACGACGACGACGGCGACGTCGACGCACCGCGACGAAACTAAACGAAACGATGGAGTCGAGTCTCGTTGAACTGTGCGTTTTGTGCGCCTGTTACTTTGTGCCTGTATATTATCGATCATGTTGAAAAAAGCGAAAGTGAAGCGAAGAAGTAAAGAAGAAGACGCTCAACTGGGGTTGCTTTACTCCGTCACACCCAGAGGTATAGAGACCAACAACAAAAGACAAACACGCGCCTGTCTCTCTTTGAGTGTGAGTGTGTTTGTGAGCATGATAATTGTACGCACGGCTGGCCCTCAAATTGTATTGTTTGTCGTTGTTGTTGTTGTTGTCGTTGCTATTAAAACCTTCAAGTATTCGAGTATTCATGCAGTCAGTTGTCTGTTTGTCGCTAGGTTGCATTGTCTGCTCGCCTGTTCCATAAACAAATCAAGCTATCGATTTCTACATAAAAAACGAAAGTGATGCGATGGCCACCACTAGCTGTCATGGCCCTGGTATTTTGGGGGCTAGGGCCCTGGCCCCGCTGTTTAACCCACTTTTTGGGCGAAGGCAACGCGATTCACTTGCATTGACCTCCGCACAGTCAGTCAGGTTCAATGCTCTCTGCCACTCAGCTGGAAATGGAAAAAAAGTTCAATGCCCCACAACAATGTCACGTTCAGGGACCGCCCCTGACCCAGCCCCACATTGCCCAGTGCCAACTCTCGATCGCAGCGACGACGATTGAAAGAAAAATCAGACGCTTGTTGGCTGTATCAGGCACGCAGTCGCAACAAGCAGTTGCCGCCTCAAAAATTGAATCGAGTTCACTTGCTTTTTCGGCAGTTCAACGAACTCAACGAACCGAAATTTCGAAGATCGTTGACCGCAAGCAACGGCGCATACAAAAAGCGAGAGAGCGTTAAAGAGAGTGGAGAGCATTGAACTGAGAGAGCGCCAATGAATTACACTGCTGACGTCAGCAGCTCTAGTGGAGTGAAAGGTAAGGCAAGCGTAAAGCGAGAACGGCAGCGTAAAAGGCAATGATCAAGAGAGAGAAAGAGAGAGAGCGTAAACAATGACGATGGGCTGACGTTTTAATGCTAGAAAGCCGATGCGACTAAGTTTACAAAGCAAACTAATTTGTACTAAATAAAATTGTTAATGTTGTTGAAAAAAATAATATAGCTTATAACAACTTATTATTAATTCGAAAAAAGTAAAATATTCATTATTCAAAACAATGGTTATTAGTATTTCACTTTTCAATAATCAAATTGTTGCTTTACTAGTGTTAATTTAACAATGCGCTGCCTTATAGGGGCGGACATAAACTTACTAACCATCCAACTTAATAATATTTTTCTTTTCTACACGGCATTAAACATTATTTTTTTGTTTAATACGAAATCATAAACTTTTTGTAACAAGCGCACAGCAAGCGCTTGAAAGTTGTTTGCCCAATGCATTTCACTCGCTCCACTCGCTTGGGTTCCCAGTGGAAATTGTTGGTGTGGCATTGGGAGGCGGGCGTAAAGCCCACACGAGGTTGCCTGCTGATAAGCGTTTCAGTAGCACACGCTCAGCAATATTGCTGTGTGTGCGAGTGTGTGCACATTACTGTGCACTCGTTTATTGTGTGGATAGTAATGTGAGGTTGTATACAAAGAGAATATATTATATACCACTTTGTGTAGAGATTCTTTGGTTCGATATGTGTACTTCGGAACTGAATCTGAATATTGTCTGATATGATAAAATCAGCTGGACACTTTCGATTTCATTCGATCCACAGTGGGCCATTTGCATGGGGCGAGTTTATCCAAATTCCCAGGCGGACAGTTTTTAAGTGGACGTGTTTGTATCTGTCTCCACTCTGTCAAGTTTTTGGATAAACGTGATTTTTATGCGGTATCTGTATGTGTTGTACACTTCAAGAAATTTTAAACTAGAAACTCAAACTATAGCTAATTAGTTTATATTATGAAAACCTTAATAATTAATTCATTTTGAGTTTTCAATATTAAGATAACTTTAAAATATTATAATAATTTGACAAATATAATTCCAAAGATTTTATTAGAAATAGTTTCTTAAAAATATTCGTTTTAGTATATTCAAAAAAAGTATTTTATAACATTAAATTGAACGCAATTCATTCTTTTAAGATTACTGTTTAAAACGCAATTAACACATTCTTTAATTTTAAAATAAAATAAAAAAAAATATAATTTTTATTAAAATATTAATTTTAGTATATTCAAAAAAGTATTCTATAACATTGAATTGAACGCAATTCATTCTTTTAAGATTACTGTTTAAAACGCAATTAACACATTATTTAATTTTAAAATAAAATATAAAAAAATATCATTTTTATTGTCTCGCAGTGCATGTGGCGTTATTTAAAACGAATGTATTCAAAGCTCAGCGAGGAATTTCAAATGAGCGAATAAACAAATTAAAGCAGCACCACAGAAAGATAAACACACAAGTGTACACACACACACATACACATACGTAACACGCGCACTCACACACACATTCATACTATACAATACGTTGGGCCAACTACGGACTTTATCGTTGAGTCGTTGCGACACTTTTGTTGCGTCGCCGCATGTTTGGGGAATTGTTGCTCTTGAAAGCTGTACGCCTATTCGAATTAGTACAAAATAATACCGTATTTCCTAGAGTTTTACGGATTTACCGTTACGCCGTAGCAAGCATAGAAACAACGCTATGCTGAGGGCGAACAAACGCAACAACAAAGGCGTGACAGCGTGGAGAGCGAATGCGAGAGCACCAAAGAGCCTAAGCAAAAAAAGAGAGCGACAAAGTGGAGAGGAGAGTGCTTTTTGGTTTTTCTGTTGCAGTTCACATTTCTGTGGGCCGCGTAGCGGATTATGGGAAACAAGAAGACGCAGACGAGTTGGGCGTGTGTGTGAACAAAAAGATCTTCAGCCGCAATATAAACAAAATAAATCAACAGCGGCATGATGAGTGCGCTCTTTATAAATATTTTTATTTTGTTTATAAAATTTAACCAACGGAGAGCGTAAAAAAGTTTAAAACATTTTAAATAGTTTGCTAATTGAACAGGCGAGCAGCAAAAGCGATACGATACTTTCCGTCAAGACAACAAATTTGTGTTTGTTTGTGTATTCTGTGTGTTTTTTTTTTTTGGTAAAAGTTACGCGCTGGCATTGACGCTTGCTGAGCAGCAGCAGCTGATAAGCATGCGTTGGTGAGGCGACGGTGGCGACGTCAGCAGCAACGTCCACAAAACGATCGACACAATCGAAGCATTTTTGTGACTCACGACAGCAGCGAAAGTAGGTCAACGACGAGCGGCGACTCGTATAGAAAGAAAAGAAAAAATCAGATAAGTATGTGTACGTATTCACATGCATATGCATGTATGCGTATATGTAGATATGTATGCGCAACAAAGTGATGAGCAGCCGTTTGCTTGTTCGAAAGGCATGTAAGAGAAAGTTCGCAAAGATAAGCTTGGAATCAAAAGAACTAGAACTAGTTTCGTTCACAAAAACTTCTTATTGAATTTATCGAACTTTTGTGCGTTATGTAAAGGTTTAAATAGCAAATGTGAAGGAATTGATTGATTGAATATGTGACAAACAAATATTTTTTTGTTCTTTTAATGAATGTGCTATTGATTAGTATATCAACCGACAATCATTGATTTTGTCTCAATATGAAGTTAGAAAAATCACTATCATTACTGCTTGACTTTATTTAACTTAACAAGCAAAAGTTTTAACTATTTCGTCTACACCGATATATAAAATATGAAGAAAACTTTAAATGTATTTAATTATTTTATTTAAATTTAAACTTTTTTTTAAATTTAATTATTAGATAGTTTCAGTTAAAAAATCCCGTGCTATTTGAAGAATTCTGTTCATTTTTTTTTTTTTAAATTCCTACAATTTTAAGTTATGTTTTAATATTTTTAGCTGTTAGATTAATATATCCATTTCTATTGGTATTTCTATATCAATATGTATAGGCGAAATCACTTTTACAATTTAAAGTCATATAGATTTATTTTGCCTTTCCTAATAATCCATTTAATTTTGATTATCGGTATTGTTTTTAAAAACCCTTATAAAAATATAAAATACTCTCAATCACAATTTGCTGTAATTAGTCAGTATTTGAAGTTTATACCCGTAGCTCCTACACAATGGGCAAGTAGTGTTTCAAATCAGTGTGTCGAGGTCCGAGTTGTTTATATATCCAGGGCATAAAGTGATTCACATGAACAAAGAGCTCGATCGCAGTTCCCGTGCGGTTTTCCGTTCCGATATAAATGCCCAGCTGAGTGTATCGATTGGGTACATTTAGCATGGGACAAAAGAGGGCAGCGCCTACATTGAGATCGGGCGCATTATCCAAATGGGTTGCACACATCAAGCCAGATTCGAGTTGTTTCCCTCTGAGATATTGCTTGGGAACAAGCTGGCTGCAGACATCGTCGGATTGTATTGCCAGACGATGTTGCTGTGGCATTGATCCTTCCTGAGGCCAAGCTATCGATACACAATTATCCTGATCCGTAATTGTGATTGGCACGCTCAGGCAGATGGTGTTAATGTTGGGCTGTCGACTGAAGCTACTGCGAAGTACAAGCAGGGCGATGTCATTGATAAAGGAATTGTAGTCAAAGTGTGAAATGATTGTATCCACAGTCCGATTAAGATGGGGATAAATCTCATTCTCGCTGTTCACATCCCATTCTCCGGCTATCACAGTTAGGTAACAGTTGCTACATTCATTGGCTAAGCCGGCAGTGGTTAGCACAATATCTGGGGCGATTAATGTGCCGCTACCAATAAACCTATCATTTGCCAATATGCGAATGATCCAGTTGAATTCTCCAAAACGAGATGTTAGATCGTCGGCTAGTTGTTGACTTTTGGGATTAGCAAAGCCACATCCACGATTCGGCAACTGTTAAATTGAAGCTGTCTCAATCGGAAATGAAACTTTGTGTCTATTATGTTATATTCATACCTCTTCTTGTCGTCCAATTTTCGTTTTAACAACTTGATTTAGGCTACGATCAGACTCCAAAATACCTTGATTTCGAGTCGGCAACTGTTAAATTGAAGCTGTGTCAATCGGAAGTGGAATTTGGTGTGTATTATATTCATACCTCTTCTTGATTTAAGCTACGATCAGACTGCAAAATACCTTGAGATGCCTTGATTGTCATTTCTACCGGATGTGTTTCGATATATTCCGAGGTACTATTGGTTGTAAAAGAGTCTAAATATTCGTAAGACTCGTCTTCCTCAGAGGAAAAAGCACTGCTTAACAGCATGACGAATATAATTAAATCACGTATTTTCAGCATATTCCTAATTCCTTTGGAGAAAGGTATTATATTTATTTATTTCTATACTTTCTGTTAGTTCTTTGTTGCACTGAAATCACACGAGAGATTGTTCTGTTTTCTTCACTGAGCAAAACCGATTTGAAACACTTATAATGAAAGTATTATATGTTTCTTTATTTGCATATAACATATATATGAGGCTTGACTCGCAGCCTCAACCGCATTGTATATTAATATAATTATTTTTATATTCTTCTCTTATTAATAGTTCGGAAATCGAGTATATCGAAATGATTCAAGATGAGTCTCTATACCATACAAAGTATATTTTTTCTTGGTTAGCAAATTTGAAAATGCGTTTTAGCTTTCTACCGTTAGGTAAGTTAATTTTCAATATGTATTGCCATAAAAATATAATTAATGATGAAAATATAGTTAAGAAACATTTCTGATTGAAGCAGCTTCAATTCAAGCTTGATTTGACAATAGCAAACTTTACCGATTTGAAATGTAAATGTTTTGAATGCACTCAACTGAAGAGAATACAAAAAATAAAGGAATGTGCATATTTGGTATTAGTTTTTAGATTACGAGGTCTAGGCAATAAGGAATTGTGTAGTATACTGGACTAAAGCATTCTACCTTGTTATTTTTATGTTTATTATTATTACAGATCAATTGTCAGTCTCCTCGCTTGGGAACAAAATTTAATTTGCCTTGGAAAACTTGTATACAAAAATGAAAAATGTTTAATAAGGGATATCTCGAAGTCGATCAAACTCTGTTGTTTTGTGGTTTTTGGTTTTCTTTTATCGTACTCATTGACTTGCAATTGTAAAATAAATAAATGAGTATTTATATAAGTGTATTTGACAGAAGAATTTCAAATGGGATTTCAACTCTTAATCGTAAGCAAAATTCTTTTTTTGCTAGTTATTAATTCTTTAAAATTTCTTAACAATTTGATGGCCATATTGATTAGCTTGGTGGGAAGCAATGTCCATGTGGTTTGAGCAGATCCTTAAGCCTCGACAGACTTAAAAATCAGTTGTAAGCGCTGTTGGCAGCCTGTCAACAAAGGTGAGCTGCAGTTGCAACTTGCAACCTGCTGCTGCCTTCTGTGCCACACGTGCTGTTTGTCATTCCTGTTGCTGTTGCTGTTGCATGGCTTGAGGGCCATTTGACAGCGCTTTCAGCTGTGCGCGATGATTGGCTGGGCTGAGAAGGAAGCAGGGCAAGGGTAAAAGGGCGACTTGTAATGGGGATTGTTCTGTTGGTCTGTTGGACTTGCAACCGACTGCTTGCCTGCCTGTTGCACCGTTGCACATAATCATGTCATATAAAGCGGACGACATGGCCGGATATGAAGCACAGAAAGAGTTGTGGAGAGGGGCAGGGAAGAGAGTCTCCGACTTGTCGTTGGGGTCTCTTTGGGTCAGGTGACATGTGTCGCTTGACTTTAGATGGCTGCGGGGTATCGTCGGCTCCTCGAACTTGTTTCCTTTTGGCCCTTTTTTCTCTCTTATTCTGTGCGTGTGTGTGTGTGTGTGTTTATTGTAGCTGCTGTTAACTTTTCACTTTGGCTTTATGTTGTGCTGTTGCCTGTCTCGTACATTTTTGCAACGGATATGATGAGGATGAGGATGAGGACGACAACGAGGATGTGAATGTCGAGCGTTGGCACCTGGACACGATGGGTGTTAAAATAACTGGCAGTGAACATATTGACTTTTAAAATAAGCATTATGGCGGTAAATTTTTATGAAACCTTCTGCTGTCAGAGGCATTTCCCCATTTTACCCTGTTTGCCCATCCGTTTTGTGTTTCTTTTTTTTTTTTTTGCAAACAGCTTTCCCGAGCCCCTCCGTTCCCACAGCTGTTGCCTGTTGGCCAAGCATGGAAGAAGCAAAGCGACGTTTGGCTCGTTGTCAGACAGCTGAGTGATTTATATGTATTGTTTAATATTATTATGGTTGGCAGCAGAGCAGAAGCCGAAGCAGCTAACAGCTACCAGCTACCATCTACCAGCTAGCAGGTGCCATGTGGCAGGCATTGCAATCGTTCAACCTTGTTCCGCCTGTCGCTCCTCGATCTTCCTTCGCATCGCGTCGGCTGTGCAAAATGCGAAAAATTGTGCACATTACATGCAGCACCCCAATTGTCCTTGTTGTCCATGTCCTTCATCCCAGTCGGCCATGTGCTGTGACCGTGTCCGTGTTCTCTTGCCATGTCCATGTTCCATGTTCATGTCCGTGTGGTTGGCAATAATTGTTAAAGTGTTGCGGTCTGTGGAACGAGGCGAATGATGAACTGATGCCCCCCCCCACTCCTCCCCTCACTTCGGACCAAGAGGTGAACCGGCCTCAGGCTCGCACAACTTCTGAGTGGCCATTGAAAAAGTTTTTCTTCATGTTTGCGGCTCAAAGGATTCAGCAAAGTCTTTTTCGCTTAACCAAAAGCGAGAGCAAACTGGAAATGATTATAATTATGATAGTAAATGTGAATTGCAAATATGTGCTGCATACTTTTGGGAGCTGATGATTAATCGTGAATATGTGGGAATAAATTCAAGGATCGTATAATTTTGTTGCTGAAATATATTTTACCTATGCATTGAAAAACGTGTAATATTTTTTGTTCTTTTTTTTTATCGGTAGCGTAAATATGCAAGCAATTATTGTCTCATGCGCCTCACTTTCTAACAAGCAGAGCAACAACATTTTAGTGCCTACTTTTAGGCGCACACAAAAAAAAAGTTTCTTTGCTTTTAAGCTTTGAGGCAGCGCTTTCACTGCTGTTGCATAAATAAACACTTCCTTAATTACGGCAGCCACACAATTTGCTCATTAAATCTATACAATTGAATAAACAGCGAACGCGGAGAATAATGAAAACAAAAGTTGACATTTTTAATGCTGGCTTAATTAAATTCCAAACCATAGGCAAATGTCTCGTTTGTTTACGTCAATTCTCGTAAGTTTCACCATTTTTTTTTTTAACATATTTTGAATTTATTTTGCAATTAAGCAAGTAATAAAATGCTCGCGGAAAGCGAAAAATTATATCGACATTGAAGCCTTTGTGGCATTTGAAGCAGGTTTAACTCCTTTCCGCATTTGTTGTAATTGTATTAATAAAAGCCAAAGAGCAAATTAATATTCAATTAAATCGTCAGCAAAGTGATGCTGAAATTGTGCTAATAAAAAGTTTATTAAAATATTCGATATATGCAAATACAAATAGTATTCAGTACATCAGTATGCAGGTCTATGTATATGCATAAGTAAATATGTATGCATAACTCGAATGTCTGCTTATATATATAAATGTGCATATAATTAATTTCAATTTTGCGCTTCTGCGGATTTTGTTTGGTTACAACACCCACTGATTGATTGCATTTTAAATGTGTTTGTTGTTGTATCCGCCGCCGCGCTCTCAGATAAATATTAAAAAAATAAGCCCAAAAGTATGCAGCACTTTTTCGACGAAAAAACAAGCAAGAAAGCAGCGTTAAGTAATTGAAGGGGGATGAAACATTGCAGCTTAAACACCCTACGCTGATCACTCAAAGGATGTTAAATTTAAAATTTGATGCATATATAATAATCCAAAATGTTGTGGGTCTTAATATGCAATATCTCTCAAAGTATTTTAACTATATAATTTGATTTTTATATTTTTGCTACTTGCTTAAAACAAACAGATGAGTGCACTGCATAAATTGCGCCAGGTTGCGCCCTGTGATTGGTTAATCCACCGTGTTCAGGTGGCTCCCTCTCTTAATTACCGTTTAAAAGGGTGTGTGTTCTTTTTTTAGGGCTAGGGTTGGGGGGTCGATATGCTGGTTGTAAGTCGAGGCTTAGTAGCAGATTTGCGTGCAAACAAATTAATATTTAATACCATCACTATAAGAGGCTTGCAGTGATTAAGTGCGACAGGCCAAAGAAAACGCAAACGCAGAGATCGAAACGAATTTATGCGCTGTATTAATTTCGAACACTTGCTATGATTTTTGCCGAGAGGAGGCTACATAAATAAAGCCACAAAGGAAGAGAGAGAGAGAGGGCCATAATGAAAATGAAATAATTTAGACAATGGTTTGCTGTTGTCGTTCATTAACTATGCACAGGCAATAATCTAATAATTAAACGTGAATTAAAGCATTTTAATAATTCACCAACAACAATGCCACAACCCCTTGGCGAGAAGGAATCTCAGGTAGCGACAACAACAACAAAGCCACAACAACAAATTGAGGTGTAATCACGAAGCTGTGGTTAAATTTCTGTGGGTACAGCCATGGCGTTAATTAGAAATAACAGAAGAGTTGGCAGCACCATCAAATCAAGTGGCAGGCCTTGAGTTCTTTATGAGTTGTTTTGTGTATTTTTGAAATTCGATTCTCGAAATGAAATTCAAGTATCAAAGCAAACACAAGTTTCTTCTGCTGTTTAAATTCAAATCAATTAAACACATTGCACGAGTTGTGGCGCGTGGTAAGTGACCGAATAATGAGAACAGATCCAAAGTAAACTTCTTGCTAACTTAATCTCAAACTGCTTGCAGCATTGGCCAAATCCTTCTTCTATTTGGGCGCTCCTCCAATCTGTCCGCGACATCAATTGTCGCTGCTGAGTCTTTATCCCCATTGCCCGCACATTGGATACTGTTTGTGCTATCCAATATCAACATCAACATCATCTGGAAGCCGATATGCTGGGCACTCTTTACTTTGTGCTCTATGAGTTCTTAAGGTTCGTTTGCCCGCTGCGCATCTTTCATGACATTGAGGAAATGGAGCCGCAGATGGACTTGAAGCACAGCGACATCTGGTATGAGATATGAGATGGCTGTTCCTAATTGATTGATGATGTGACCACAGATTCCAATAAAGAAACACCTTGCGATTCGTTTCGTTTCGTTCTTTGTTGCCAAGTAACTTGAGTACTTCGTTCGCACTGAGCCTCGATTCACTTTTTCGCTCAATTGTCACATAATTTTCGCATAAATTATCAAATAATTTAAAGCTCCTCCGCCTAGGCAACCTACCCGATGATGATGATGATGATGATGATGATTGCGTAGGTAACCAGCGCGCTGGTTGAGCATCAAATGAAATGAAATTTATTGCCTCGGCTTATGCTCAAGTATCGTCTCTGGTATCTCTGGCCAAGTTAACTAACTTTCGGAGTAAAGCAGGGCTGCGTTGGCAATTGAGTGGCGTTGAGTTGGTTGTAATTGCGTATTAAAATTATACACCAGGGACCATTTGTTTAATGAAATGTTGCGAGATCTGTAAGCTAATTAGCTTGTTCCTAGCATCGACTATACGCATTTATGCTAAGTAACGCAGTCCAGAATTACCACTGATAGTTCACGATGATGATGATGATGGAGATGGAAATGGAGATGATGGGGATGATGACAAAGCGGTTGGTTAGTTAAGCTCCTTTCATTTGCCACACGATTGCATATAAGCGGCAAAATGTGTCGTTCATGCTAATGCCAGTCAAAGTCATGTCAAATGTGAGTGAAAGCGGGTTAACTGCATCGATAGCTAGTCGCCAAGTGGAAGCGAAAAGGTAACGGAATAAACTTTAAATTATGAGTACTCGCTGAAGCTGACTATGTTAAAGAATTTGAGTTTTAAAGAGGATTATCATGTTCTTGAAATATAGGTACAATATTTGTTCATACAATTTAATTCAACAGTAGACTATGATAGCTGAGGGACTTAGGCTTATGACTATCTTGCAATCTGATTCAATAATTTATTAATAATGGTTTATTAATAATAATGGTTTATTAATAATAATGGTTTATTTTTAATGGTTTTTAGTGCAGCAAATAAAATACATAATCCGAGGCAGCTTAAATTGGCAGCTTAAACGAAATTGGATGTAAAATATATTTTAACAATATTAAGTGATTTAAATATAACAGAGGTAAAGGCATGTCGATAGACCCTATCGGTATCGGTTGGCATTCGCAAGTCGATAGGCTAAACTATCGGTATCAGTAGTCGTCAGCAATAATAGGTCATCAGTTAATGAAAGTAGAACATTAAAAGCAGTCGTAACGAAAGCAGTCGTCAGTTATTTAAGATAATTAAACTATATTTGACACATGCTATCAATATCCCACATATTAAACAATTGAAGGTTATTTAGGTAGAGACATTTTTATGTCCTTATAAATAGACTATTTCGATTGTAGCTCGCTTTTCATATTTAAAAGTCTTCATTGAAATGACATTGGTAATAAAATGAGTACGAGCTTTAATGTAGCTGAAATAATGTTGGCTATTCTCTAGGTTAGCTGATTTTTTTATGCCTATCGAATTAATTTTTCAATAAATACTATTGTCATATTTATTATGAACTCATTTTGGTTTCGTGTCGAAAAAAAACTAACATATTTGACAGTTGTTTTAAATAGTATAACAGGCAACACATTGCCTAATTTATTTTTACTTGAAATCAAAGAAATTGTATAAGAATTTAACATCTTCAGAAGACTTTTCTGGTCGAGGAAGCATTGCGAATAAGGCGCATTTTAACTTGGTTCCATCTGAAGTTATGCCCAGTAAAAATCAATAGTCAATCGTCAATCACTCGGCGTCAATCAGGCCTCAATCGTTTGACTCAAAAGCAATTTGTCGCATGTTCACATTCTGTTCATTCTCTCGATGTTTCCTGCTAAGTTTTGCGGAGTAGTCGCGATGTCCTTGACGTTCATAGCGTTTCCCTTTTTTCCCCCATTTTTTGTTTTTTTTTTTTTTGGATGCCAAGTTGACACAATTTGATTTTTGGCATCGGGCGTGGAGTGAACTTTGAACTAATCTATTTGTGTTTGTTTAACTTTGCAACGATTAACTCGACGCTCTCTCGAATGTGTGTTGTTCTTTCCTAGTCCTTCTTCATCTGTGTTTTTGCCTGCGTGTTTCTTGTATTGCGTCATGTCAGCCTGTCATTGCTTCTTCCCCATTTTTTTTTGTTGTTGCCTGGATTTCTCCTTCAAATGGGTTTTTCTCATAGGTGACAAGGGTATCGTTGACTGATAGAAGAGAGAAAGCGAGAAAGCAGAGCAGGCGAGTCTCCAACCCAGACTCAATCTCTGGCCTCGCCTCGTCCAATTATAGGACGATTTCATGTTGCTCCTTGACACTCATTAATACCGTAAATTAGCCAAAGAACTAGTTATACTTATACATTGGCTCAGATAATAACTTCTACTTGCGTGGACAGCGCAGAGCTGAGCTTTAATTAATACGTCTGACTGAACACAGTCCAGCATGTCCTTCCGTATGTCCTTCGCCCCTGATTAAACGCTTATGAGAAGAGAGTTGTCTGTGTGTGTGAGGAGTGAAGAGTGGAGTTAAGCAACTGATTGCCAGATTTGTTAATTATGCTCGTTATAATTAATGTTCTGCTCTCATACTCAATGCCCTAATATCTACCCAATCTATATATATATCTATAGCAGAGAGAGAGACTTTACCTCAGTTTTGCTAATTGCCAATAAATTTGCGTGCGGCAAATATAATTTTCAAGTCCACGTTGCTGTCATGCTGGCTGTCACTTCAGTGCGAAATGTGAAATGCGAAAGGCGAATTGCTAAATGCTTAAATGAAATCTAATCACGTTCTAATTTCTGTTAACTTTGACAGCAACATTTTCTCGTTCCTCCCTTTTTGCCCTTGGCCCGCATCCCCACTTCCTTTGCTGTTTGTCGCTTGGCTTGTATTTCATTTCCGGCATTTAAATGTAGTACTGTTTAGTCTTTTCTTTCCTGCTTCCCTACTTTATTCCCTCTTCTCCTCCTCCTCCTCATTCTCCTTTATGCACTTGGCCAGCAGCCAAGATAGAAATTTGCATTCATTGAAGGGAACATTGGGTTAAGATGAAGTGAAGAAGGATAACTTTGGCTTCGGAACTATTTAGTTTATAAATTAGCCAAACTGCTGCTTAAAAATCCAGCCAATTAACTGGACGCCAAGTTGCCATCAAACAACAAGGGGATGAATGACTTTTTCTCTCCTCCCATTTTCAACGCTGAGTGCAAATGAAGCAATTAGTCGGAGTTCTTGGGAATATTCACAGTAATTGACACCACACACACACACACACACACACAAAAAAGTACTCATCGTCCTTGTATTATCCTGGCAATTGCTGCATAAATGCGGCCAATAAATGCAATTTATTTGGCCATTGAAATCGCCGTTTTTGGCACATTGCTTATTGATTATTTTTTGCTAATTTATGTGCCAATAAAATTGTCAATTTGTATGCGTGCAAGGACGCTGCGGCCAAAAGGAAAAGGAAAAGGGCGTCGACCGGCAAAAGGGGGGCGTGGCTGACAGCACCATTAGACTTAAGTGTCGCTGGCTGCTTAAGTGTCTCCTGACCGACTCTTCTAACTGCTCTGCTTTGCTTTCAAGTCCTTTGGCTTCACACACAGAGGGCACAATGCCAACGGCGCTTACAAATTGACGCTGCAGGACATTTCTGGTAATGATAATACCTCCTCTCGTCTACTCATCTCCTCTCTCCGCTTCACTGTTTCTTTTTTCGGTCTTTGTCGCAGCTCATAGTGAAGCAAACGAAGCGTTGGCCATTGGCGATTGGCTTTGGCTTTGGCCTTAAAGTCTGTGCAGCTTATTCTGCCGCATTAAAGTTTAAACGCAGCCTTAAGCAATTTTATTGCGATTTTGGTCAATTGGCTTCACGCTGATTTATAAGCGATATTTTGCACAGCTTTCCCTTGATTTTCTAGCCGCTAATAAGCCGGTTTCAATATTTACTAAGCTGCATTTCTTGACCAAAAAAGGCTATTATTGAAACATTTAATTATTTTTTTTAAATCAACTTTTACTGACTTTAAATTTACTTTTATTTTAAATTTTCAAAATTATAATTATAATTGGACATTTAATACATATTGTTTTAGAACATTTCATTTAAAAAATCTTGATAGCTGATTTATAATATTTATAAAAAAATCCAAGGTCGAGTGTGCTTGACTGTGAAATACCCGCCACCCATTTGAAGAAGTGCAAAACAGTGCGATTATTTTTAAAATATACCAAATAATATGCTAAAAAAATACTAAAATACACCAAAGACAATATTTGGTATATCGATATAGTATTACATTCAAAAAATGCAATAAATGTCAAAATATACCAAAACAAATTTTAAAGTGAATTTCAAGATGATGAATAAAATCACTTATAATAGAGAACTTTGCATTCAGATTTGAAATAAAATATTACTATATAATAAAAAACTATTAATTTTGAAGTCATTTTGCAACATCTTCATTGAAGATTCTTTAATTACAAACTCTTTAAAGTAAGATTTGTTGCAATTATTAAACTTTATGTTAAATAGCTTAATAGTCCCTTCATTTGTTGGAGCTTTGTTAGTGCGGTTGTCTACTGTTCTTTCAAGAATTTTTGGAAATATATTCGACAGTATTACGAGAATAGTTTGAAAGGGGGGGAAACTTTTCGAACTCTATTAAACTTTGAGTTCGCTTTAAACGGGCAAATGGCGATTGAAGTAATTTTGTGCTTTACTTTTTCGGCTAAAGCCAGCAAATCCTTGTTAACTCACTCACGATGATGGCAAGGCAACCCTAGCGAAAGTTTGCCGGCTGCTGGGGCAACCCTCGCATAAACAACATTTTAGCACAGTTTTGTACCCCGTGCCCCGCCCCTCCTCTCTTTCCCTTCTTAAAGCTAAGCACCCATTTCCACTTAGCAAACCTTTTCGCAACAACAACAACACGAGGCTTTTACGCCATTTTGTATTGGGGCTAAAGATGAAGTTGGCGATGAAGAGGAAGAGAAAGAGAGCGGGAGAGTGATAGAGAGAGAGTGAGGGGAGGGGGAAACCGCCGTTAGCCAGCAGCCACTTGACGATGAAGACATTTTTCTTGCTAAAAAATTGTATTTACAACATCATTTGCGCTTAAATATGCGCCAAAGAGGGAATGAGGAGGGAGTGGAGGAAGGAGGGTGGAAAGGATGATGCCTGAAGAGCGGGGTAAAAGTGGCAGATATGGCCAAGATGGAGGCACCTTAAAACCCATTCAAAGTGCCGGCCACTCAAGTGCCACTTCTCTTATAGAGAGCCAACCTTCCATAGAACACAAATTTTATGCCGCTTTATGGTTACTTTAGTGGTCAATGCAACAACCACAACAACAACAACAGCAGCAACCATAACATCGACAACGGCAGCGAAATTCAAGTAGCAACATAAAAAAAAAAAAATTCCTGACTGACAGCATGACGAACGAACTCAACTGAAGTTCGCCTTTGCTTTTCTCTCTCTTCTTGGCTGCCTTTTCACTTTCCCTCATCTTGTTAAATTATGTAAAAATGTAATTTTCATAAAAAAAAAAACCAAAAGGAGAAATCGGTTGCCCAGGGCGGAGGGAGGAGGGAGGAGAGACGAGGGCGTTAGCCGGAAGCAGGAGGCGTGGCTGTAAATGCTTCAAGTGTTTGCCGCTGCCTTTTGATGTCGCTTGTAAATTGAATAATAATAAAAATTCCTTTACCTTGCGGAATTTACAGTAGGTCAACGCAAGCAATTTCTTGACCTTTTTCTTTTTTCTCTGCTTGTGGTTTACAGTATAGCAAAGGTGGACGAAAAGAGAGAGGGAGAGTGTGTGCAAGAGTGGGAAAGAGAAACTTTAGAAAAAAACATTTGAGGGCACTGCCCGCAATCAAATCGATGCTGGGGTTTTAGTTGGGTATTAAAACAACACGCTTTAACAGCTTAAATTGATTAACAAACTTGCTGGAAAACCAGAAGTATTATGTGTTTAATTATGTACAACATTTTGTTTATAAAAGTTATCATTACTAAAAAAAAATTGTATTTTGTAAACTATTAAATTACAAGAAATGAAAAAGAGTCTAAAGATTATTTGTTGTTCATTTTTGTTGTTACAAGTGCCGTATTTATTCCAATGCAGTGAAGTTGCCACTGAAGTAAGCTGATGTTAATTATACCCGCTACCCATAGGGTAGAAGGGTATTATAACTTTGTGCCGGCAGGAAATGTATGTAACAGGTAGAAGGAGGCATCTCCGACCCTATAAAGTATATATATTCTTGATCAGCGTCAACAGCCGAGACGATATAGCCATGTCCGTCTGTCCGTCTGTCCGTCTGTCCGTCCGTCTGTATGAACACCTAGATCTCAGAGACTATAAGAGATAGAGCTATAATTTTTTTTCGACAGCATTTGTTATGATTGCACGCAGATCAAGTTTGTTTTAAATTTTTGCCACGCCCACTTCCGCCCCCGCAAATCAGAAAAAATCGAATAACAAGAGTAATAATAAAGCTGGAGTCCCGAATTTTGGGATATACATTAGAAACTATAGTCCTTGTAACTTCTGAAAATTTGGTTGCGATCGGATCAAAATTGTGGAAGTTATTAAAGAAATACTTTTGTATGGGCTAAAACGCCTACTTACTAGGGGTCTCATTTGCTTTGGCCGACAATCTGGTATATTATGCCGTCTATGGTATATTTTGAAAGTGGTACTATACTGAATACCAAAAATATACCAAATATATCATTTGGTATATTTTTAGTATTTTGTAGTATTTTTTGGTATATTTAGAAAATAATATCGCAATATTTTGCTTTTATTCAAAATGGGTAGCGGGTATCTCACAGTCGAGCACACTCGACTGTAGCTTTCTTACTTGTTTTGAGTATAGATTTGATTTATATTAGTATAACGTAAAAGTAATGAAACCTTTAAAAAAAAAGATGAGATTTGATAGATAAGCTACAATTAGCAATTTTCCATATGTGTCTCAAACATTTATTTGTGAGCTTGGATAAATGCTTGATTGGGAGTGTTAGATATGCATCTACCAACACTACTAGCGTTTATTTCGGAAACTTGTCAATAAGTAGAAGTGTAATAAGTATGTATACAATTTGTATTACATCAAATACATCAATCAGCTTTGTTAAAATCAAATTACTCATATAGTTATCGATGGCGTGAGAAAAAAAAAAACAGACCTACATGTCGCACTATTAAGAATACCTAATGAATTTATAAATATATTCCTATTTTAAAGTTTATGTCCATTATTATGTATATGTTCGTTTTATATGTACATAAGGTAAAAGTTCAAATAATGCCATGCTGAATGTAAGCATATAGCTTCTTAATGTACACAGTAAGTATATTCATAAAACATTACTAATTATTTATACAAAGATATCACAAAGTTGTTTTCTATATATTTTTGCTGCAAGAATGCTTTAAGATTTTTTTGAGCATTAAAACACAATCTCCTCCATTATTTTTTCTTCCGAATTCTTATGTTTCCTGTTTTTTTTTACAATGACGATTCATAATCAATCGATTTTTCCATAAAGTTTTTTATAGTGCTGGTTAACATAAAATAACGAAATAGTTCTGTTACTTTTCAGACGCTTGTGATGTTCTTCTCCATTTAATATTTTAAACTTTAATTAAGTATTTTTGAGTTTAAAAAATAATTTTGAAGAAAAAGTGTACAATGAATAATACAAAACTAAGGTGAAAGTGAAGTTTGAATTCGATTGCTAGTTTCAAAAAATAGAAATGGTTATAATTGGAAGCATATTTGAATATTTTGAGACAGAAAAGAATACTAAATTGTTTGATACTGACGTTCCACCTGTCGATTTAACAAGAGGAAATTTAATAAGAGACCTCACTGTACACCGTCTGCTGACCACTTGCAATTACCTTCTTTTTTTGTTGTTGTCATTAATTTCCAGCTAATTGTAAGAGCTGCTGCTGTTGATGCTGCTGATGCTGTTGCTGATGCTGTTGATGCTGTTGCTGCTTGCGTAGCACACACACGAAGCACACAACATATCAAGTCAGAAGCTCAAGCCTGTAAGTGGCCTGGTGATTGCGACAGTGCCATTAGCTTTTATTGGGCCACATGAACATGCGACACACACACACATAAAGTGTGGAGTAGCTTTGTCACAAAAATTGCCCATGTCGTGACTGTGTGTGTGTGTGTTTGTGTGTGTGTTTCGCATTTTGACCTTATTGCTTTTAGCCCAGCAGCAGAAGCCAGACTCGCAGCCTGCTGTTTGTTGTTTGTTTGTTTGACTGATTTGCTGTTGTTTATTTTGATTTCCGGTTCAAATACTCGACGAGAAGGTGAAGGAGGAGTAAGAGCAGGCGGAGGCAATGGCACACACGGTACACGGCCTTCGCAAAAGTTCCCGCTGCTTTCGATTTCAGCATTGATTGTGTTGTCGCCACAGGAGGTCCTTAGCGTCGACTTCGTCTCCATCTCCATCTCCGACTCTGACTACGACTTCGCCTCGCCGCTTTCCATTTCTTTCTGTCAGCAAACTCTTGTGTGTTACGACCAGATTAGTATTGACAAACAGGCAAAGGACCAGAGGCCCAGTCGATGTTGCAGCCTGGCGACAGTTAGCTAATCCAATAAACACCTATACACCCATACATACGAACGTGAAGAGGAAGAACTAACCTGCGCTTTTGATCCTTTATTTGACCAGCCAATTTCGCATTACGTATACGTCTTTTGTTTATGTTCAACAGCCAACTTCAAAAGCCATTTTTTTTAGTGTTTTGTTTTGATCTTACTTCGCTTTTTTCTCTCTCCTTTTCTCACTTTATCTATTTCCTTCTTTTTGTCTCTGTCAATTGGCCATAATAAACAGTTGATGGCAGTTGTTTAATAGCTGCTTATAACACTCCAATTCAATTGAATTTCATTCAAATTTTACAGCATTATTATTTTGCATAAAAAATGCATTAATCGAGAATTTATGTTTTTGTTTTTTTCTCCCCTTTTTTTGTTCGATATCGTTAATGTTGTGTAAAGTCATAACTCTCGCTTTATGCATCTGCAATAATATTTGCTATTAAAAGCCAACTCGCCTCATCGTGTTGACATGAAACAACTTTTAGCGATTTATGAAAATGCCTTTGTGCCATTAAAATTATGTACGCTGTATTTAATTAACAATTTCGATAATTGAACTTGAATTGTGTAAAATAGGGGAATGCAAATTCTATAGAAATTACTATTTCAACAATGCGAAAGATTAATTTTAGTATAACAATAGATGCAGGAAATTATTTCATACATTGTTCATAAATAAAAAATAAATTATTACATACTTTAAACTATATTCCAATAGAAACTAGAGTAGCTATAAATATTTGTTATTACTGTCTTATTCCCTTCTAAATCTTTGCTTTGTTATTATTCTTATTAAATTTCTTAGCTACATTTGCCAAACATGTAGTAATATCATGTGCTTTAAATATATTCATATTAAGTCGCTTTACTTCAGCTATTGATTTAAAGTTCATTGTTTATCGAGTTGTTTTTAAATTTTCCAGTCTTAAATGACGTTTTCTTTGTGAACTTTGCCCGAAACTTTTTTGCTCCAACTAAATGCAAAACTTTTGAATCGAACAACAATCATGGCTTAATGACAATTTGTATGGCAAAGTTGAAGTCAAGTTGCAAGCGAAAATTATGAAGAAAAAATGTTGCAACTACTCGCAGCATATTTTTCCCTTGCCAGCTCTATTGTGGCGGAGCATAAAAAATGAAATTTTAATCAGTTTGCTGGAACGCCATTAAAATGTTAATTCAGCTGAAAGCATATTGCAACCGATTTAAGAATGTGGAAAGAGAAAAGATATCAGCTGGATATGTATTATATGTATAATGAGTGGAAAACTGAAATGCAGCGAGTTGTGATTAAGGCAGCAAATGAAAACGCAATTAAAAGCAATTATAAAAACGTCTATTTCACACATGTCAAAAGCGACAAACAAACAAAACTATAAAAATTAAAGAAAAAAGAGAAAGGAAGAGCAAAGGAGGAAGTGGAAATGGAAGCGTATTGGGTGGAAAAGTTTTTGGCAGCCAAGTTCTGCAAGCAATTAAATATATTTGTCACTTCGAAACGCCTGACAAGCTGAACTTATCAAAAACCGCAACGGGGCAAGTGGCAAGTGGCATGTGGGGTGTGGCAACTGCAGTTGGCAGTTGGGGGGACAACGCTGCATGGTTGCATGTTTTGCTTGTCAAACATTAAAACTGGTTGCTGTGGCATGTCTCAAATGTTTGGCTCGGCTTCTTTTTGGCAAAAGCAAAAGTCTTTGCCAGCTCGCCACTTATTAAATGCAGGGAACCTTCCTTCCTTCCTTCCTTCCTCTCCTCTTTCAACCTCAGAGCCTCGTCAACTAACTTGGGTGGCTCAGGCGACAAGTTTTGAGCAAAAGTTTTGCCAAGCGAAGCCAGCGAACGAAGCTGTAAAAAGCGTTGCCACTGTTTTTGAGCACTCGTTAACTGTGCTGGCTGGCGTTGAAGCTGGCGCCAACTCTCTCTCTCTCTCTCTCTCTCTCTGGCTGGCGAATCCTTTGTCCTTTTGCCATTTATAAAGTTTTAATCATGTAAAGCATACCAATAGTTAAATATGTATATAAGTAGACGAGTACTGCTTATGCATTTGCCTCCTCCTTTGTCCTCCTCCCACCATCTGCAACTGTGTTCGCTTTGCCAGCTTTGAAAACGTCTCAAAGTTCTTTCTTTCCCAATGTCGCCCTTCGTCCCTTCAACACTTAGAAGGGCGGAAAAGTCGCTCTCAGTTGCTATGCAACATTTCTTTATGCATCATATACACTGTCATCTAAATTTAAAATCAGCATACCCCGCTTTAGATGGGCTTTTATTGGGTATGTTATACTGCAATGAATTTAATATCTTTATACCCTCTTGCCATAAATGTATATCGTAACTTTCTGGCGAAAAAGTCGCGTGCGACACTATAAGTATAAAGTATATATAAAGTATAAGTATATAAGTATATATACAAGTAAAGTATTTATCTAATCTTGTAACAATGCTACTTAATTGGGATTGTAAGTTCTCATTTAAATTATTGCCTCAACAACTAATTTATCGATCCTGCTTAATGCAATATCTTAAAGGTTTTTTATTTTACAATTAGTGAAAAAGAAATATTTCTGACAAAACAAAGTCGTTAAATATGGCTTTGATTTAACTGAATATCTTATTCCCAGCTTGTTTCTCCTACAGAATTTTTTCCCTAATTAAAATGTTTTACAGATTATTGCATTATATAACTTGGATGCTAAATCTGTACGCTTTTGGAAAATTGATTCATTTTCATATTCCCTGTATTTGGTTTTATTTATTATAAACTAAAGAAGTTAATATTCAAATTATAATTGGTGACTTCCTTTCGATAGACAACACCGTATGTTCATTACACTTTTCTCGCAAAATCGAATTATTATTAAATAGTCGATAATTTGGGGGTTAAGTTTTTATTCGCATTTACAAAATGGAATGCAATTTGCATTCATGAATATAATTATGATAAATGACATAATTATGATAAATGACATTAATTTAAAACCCAAAATGAATGATTAACTGAAGCTTTAATTGCATAATCAACTATGTTTACGTTTTCAATTGTGTTTCTTTTTTCTCAGCTGCGTTGTGTGTTTAATCAGAGTTGTAGCAGAAAAATGTGGAAGTATTAACCTTTTTTATTTATTATGCGAAATACAAATAGTAGGAGAAATTGATGAAATAATGTGGAGATGAATGCACATTAAGAGTAAACACTTTATACCCTAGAATTTCAATCTAGAATAGAACAAATGAGAGGTATACCTCATTCAAAACTTTAAATTTATTAAGGCTTGCCTTTTTCATTGCCTTAATAATGCCAAAAAGCTGCTGAAAATCATTGCTAAAATTCTAAGAGTTGTAATAGGTCCAGGAGTATTAATAAGGTGGAAACCTTAAATAATTCCGAACCAATTCTGGATTGAAAATCATGCGGATTTCAGAATAATTTTTAAAGCTTTATAAGTCTACTGCCAAGTAGAGAAATCAAAAATAAAAGATAAACATGATATTTGAAATATCATATTTCATCTCAAACTTTAAGAAGTTAATCGCTTGCCAGCCAATAATTTAATTCGAATAATAATAAAAAAAATAAATTTAAAGCGTAAATCAATTCAAATTGATTTTGAATAACGTTTCAAAAATTAATTAGTTGTCAGATTTAGAATGTAATTGTTTGCCCATAAGATAAATAGGTTATTTCTTGGAAAAATTTTAAATATTCGTAGTAAGATTGATTGGAGGTGTAAAGCAGTTTGACATAAATTAATTAAGAGTAATAAAAGGGTTGTCATGGCCATATAATAATAATAAATAATATTTCTCATTCTCTGCAATTTTTGGAATAATGCTTTAAAGTAAAGATGTCATAATAGTTGCTTTACAAATCATTAATAAACTTTTGCCAATAGGATAATAATGATAATGAGCAACGTGGAAAATTCGAAAATATTCTTTTCTGCAGTTTTTGAAAAAAGGCTTTAAAGTAAATTAGTCATTAAAAGATGCTTGTGAAATCATTAAAATCAAATAAACTATTGCCAATAGGGTAAATATGATATTTCTTGGTCTAATCTTGAACTCTGGTAGTAATTTTAGATGTGGCGAACGTGGCTTAACCGAAGCCGTCAGCAAAATGCCAACAAACAATTCAGCAGCATTTCCTACCTCAAAAACCAAGTAACAAACTCTGGCAAGCTAACCAGGGACCGAATGGGGGGGGGGGGGGGGGGGGAACAGGGGAAGGGCAGGACACTCTCAGAGGCTGTGCAGGGACACTCTGTGTATGCAGCCAAGTGGAATCAATTAATCTCTTTCCGTAAACATTTGCCAGGCAGCGCAGCAGCAGCAGCAGCCTGGCACAGCAATAACAAATATGAAAGGAGACGCTGAGGAGGTCTAAGCAGCCAAAAATATGAGACTCCAGCTGCGGATGAGAAGGAAGAAAAGGGAGTTATAGAGTCAAGAGAGAGAGAGAGCGGGAATGAATGAAAAGATTGGGGAGATTGGGTTACTTCAACCAAGGAGCGTCGCTTGCCGCGCGCGCTGAGTGAAATGTTTCAGAAAGTGCAGCTTGCAGCTATGAAAAATGATAAATTTCAGAGTGTAGCGACAGTCAACTCACACCCCTCGAATACCACTCAACTCTCCTCCCTCCGCTGCACCACTTCACTTTGCTGGCGCTCTTTTATTATTTATCAAGCTTATTACGAAAGCAGCAGCTACGTCTAACAGGGCAAAAAAGAGAGCAAGAGCAAGGGAGGGAGGGGGGCAGCCTTCAACTGCAACTGTGCAGGGCGTTCCTTCCTCTTCCCTCTCCCCTCTCCCCCTTCGATGGCCCGTGCCTTGATGCGTTTGCAGTTTCAGTTTGCCGCCTGGTTTGATATTGAAAAATTATTGCTTTTTATGAAATAGTGTCATAAATTATTCGTAATACATTAACAATTATTTAGTAGTTGTTTTTGTGTGTAGCGTCTACTCAAATGCGTGATATATTGCCGGCCACTTACTCAAGCGTTTCCCCACACACACACACAGAGCAACCATTCCTCTAGTTAGATGACGGAGATGGAGACTGAGTCTCAGCCCCAGACACATAAATTAATTTCGTTTGGCAATCAATTACCTAAAATGGAAAATACAGAATGAAAATTGGATTAGCCTTTCGCCAGAAATATGATTAGGAAATTGAATGAGTTGCTTCTTAGATTTTCAGCATGTTAAAGAAAAACCAAATGCCAAACAAAATTTATTAACTTGGCTGGAAACATCAAATGTGTTTGTTTGTTATACTTGAATAACAAGCGTAAGCTAGAGACAATAATTACTACAGTATTTATGATTGCTTGAAATTTGATTACGATAGAATGAAAGTTGTCAAATTTACTCAAAAAATACTTTTGTCTAGCTTCTTACTTACTACGGATCTTAGTTCCTTTGACTGACAATCTGGTATATATTTTCCCATCTATGGCATAAAAATACTTAAATATACCGAAAGCTATTGTAATATTGGCAATACAAGATCGATATAACAAAAATATACTTCGGTATATATTTTTATATTTTTCCGTTTATTAATATGGTATATTTTAATTTGGGTAGAGGGTATTTCACAGTCGAGCACACTAGACTGCAGCTTTCTTACTTGTTTAATTTAATTTTGTGCACAAATATGTGAAAGTTAATTATGATAAATGCATTTGGATTTTCAAATTGAACTCTTGCTTGCTAAGAATTAAGTTTGAATCTAGAACATTCAGTTGAATAAACAATTGTGTACAAAAGAGTAAAAAGCGACTTTAATACGCAGAAGTTAAGCAACATCAAAAATACAATTATAAAATTCTAATCATGACAATAATGAATTTCTGAATAGAAAGCTTCAATAACACAATTATAGAAATAAAATGTAATCTTGTAAACCATGCTTTGTGTTTGTCAATTTATTTATTTATTGATTTTACAAGATATTATTTTAAAAATTAAAATTATATATATAAATAAATTATAACTTTTATTATTTATTGCAGAATTCTGCAGAACAATTTTTTAAATTAAAAATTAAATAACTTTTATGTTTTTATTGGGTTTCAGTTTTTATTTCACTTTATTGCTTCCCACAATTATTGTGCTTTAAATCAAAAAAGTATTTATAACTTGACAGTCAGAATTGTGGCAAGAGTAAACACACGGGAAAACACACTGAGAAAAAGCAATCGGGAGTCGGGAGTTATTTCTGCCGAGGACGCTTTATTGATTTATCGCTATTGGCGTGAGTTATAATTGGTTTATGAGGTAGTTCGACCATCAAGTGCAGAATTGTCGTGGTTCTTAAAGTGGATTTATGACAAACACAGCTTTTTTGGCATTTTTGGAGCGAGCTCTCAAAATTAGTGCTTAATTGTGTTAACTTTAATTATTATTTGCGCCCCATTTTGATGGCTTTTTATACCCGCTACCCATAGGGTAGAAGGGTATTATAACTTTGTGCCGGCAGGAAATGTATGTAACAGGTAGAAGGAGGCATCTCCGACCCTATAAAGTATATATATTCTTGATCAGCGTCAACAGCCGAGACGATATAGCCATGTCCGTCTGTCCGTCTGTCCGTCTGTCCGTCTGTCCGTCTGTCCGTCCGTCTGTATGAACACCTAGATCTCAGAGACTATAAGAGATAGAGCTATAATTTTTTTTCGACAGCATTTGTTATGATTGCACGCAGATCAAGTTTGTTTTAAATTTTTGCCACGCCCACTTCCGCCCCCGCAAATCAGAAAAAATCGAATAACAAGAGTAATAATAAAGCTGGAGTCCCGAATTTTGGGATATACATTAGAAACTATAGTCCTTGTGACTTCTGAAAATTTGGTTGCGATCGGATCAAAATTGTGGAAGTTATTAAAGAAATACTTTTGTATGGGCTAAAACGCCTACTTACTAGGGGTCTCATTTGCTTTGGCCGACAATCTGGTATATTATGCCGTCTATGGTATATTTTGAAAGTGGTACTATACTGAATACCAAAAATATACCAAATATATCATTTGGTATATTTTTAGTATTTTGTAGTATTTTTTGGTATATTTAGAAAATAATATCGCAATATTTTGCTTTTATTCAAAATGGGTAGCGGGTATCTCACAGTCGAGCACACTCGACTGTAGCTTTCTTACTTGTTTGCCAACGTAATGGTGTCAAGTGATTAATGCTGTAAGCCTTTGCCATTGTCTGACGACTTGCCAAGTGTTTAAACGTATTAATTATGGCCAATTAAATTCTGTGTAGTGTGGATTATAGTACGGTGTGTGGCATGCAATTGTCTCTTGAGGGTCGGGTTTCAATTAAATTGCGAGCGAGGTCGCTAACCGAATAGTCTTCTATTATACTATATGATAGAATACATTGTAGTTTTATGCATTGTTTGTGTTGGGAGGTTAAACGATGTGCAGAATGAACAGGCTGGCAAAACAACCGGCGGACATTTGAAGGGAAATTATTTTTAATCATCTCGTTGGCACCTAAACAAACAAACAAACAGGGTTCATGTTGAGGTCAAACGACACCAAAAAAAAAAAGGGATTGCACTGTATAGTGATGTTTGCCATCAGTCTGGTTTTCTTTTTTGGCCATGTGACAGTCATTTTGGTTTTGGTCAACAAATGGGATGGCACAAAAATGTAAGCAAAACATTCAGAATTAACTAGAGGAAGAAAATGTGCGCCACGTGTTGTAAGAATATCAAATTTTAGTTTTGGGGTTAATCGAGTTGCTGTTTAAATCAAAAATCACAAATTGAAATTACTTTGCTGCTTATCGATCCAGGCCGCAAAATGTGCCACATTGCTATATATACCCGGCAGCAGATTGTGACTCAGTTTCGCGGAGTTCCAACCGCAGTTGACTAAGCCAACCAAAGCATATTGCTTGGGGCTGAGTTTGATGGAGCAAACAAGTGGCGAACCGATATCGACGCCGCAAGATTCGATACTCGCTTGAACATTGCCACACAGCAGACTCTCACGAATGAAATCACCAAACCAATGAATATTCTGAGCTTGCAAGCTTCGATTCGCAAGTCTTCGATTTCATCAAGGAGGTGGCAAGCGATCGCAGCCTTGGCAATCGACTGCCCCAGGCGGTGACAAAGCAATTGTTGCGATTGACATTATGTAAGGAATTGGTCAAACAGATGGGCGAAATATGCGGTGCATTGCTGAATGGTTTTTCCAACTGGAGCAGCGCAATGTTGTTGTATTTGTAGTTGCCACCCTTGTAGCCTTCGTGTGGCACGATCCTCTTGACTAAACGATTTTGATGCGGGTACAATTTATCGATGCTCCCTCTGTTCGATTCACCAGCTCGCACACTGAGTTTATCAAGATCTTTTTCGTTTGTCAAATAAGCGGTGGTGAGCACTTTGTTAGAGCTAATCAGAACACCGCCAGCTATAAACTGGCCTTGGCCATTGAGCACAGACACCATCCAGGGGAATTCAGCGAAACCAGCCCAATAATTTGGATAGTTTGTTCCATTGCGTAATCCGCACATACGCTGCAAGGGAATTCAATTAGTGCTGTTAAAGGAAAGAGTATTTATAGGGCGCTGCTACCTTTTCCTCGCTGCGGCAGCAGACTTTTCCTGAGCCACAAGCACCACTGGGGTTTTCAGCATTGCACAGCAAACTATCCACACATTCAGTGCCAGTTTTACATTCAATTATTGCTGGACAATCGGGCACCCTTTTTGATAATCTCTGCCAATGTTTGATTGAGTGGACAACAGATCTCATCTCCATTTTCACATTTGCCTTCGATCAGAGAAGCTATCGGAGCCATGCATTGAGCACTCGGTGTGCACACTGTACCGAGTGCACACTGTACCTCATCAGAATGGGGTTTAATTGGGGTTTCTTCAGTGACGACTGGTGGACACTCGGCTGCTTTCTTTAAAATCTCGGAGAATGTGTTCTCAATCAAGTCATCTAGGGGTTGCTGTTTTTGTTGTGGTATTGTAAAGATACTCAAAATTTTTGCCCGTAGTGCTGCCTTTTCATTTTGCAAGACTGTTGCACTGCTTAAACTGCACAGTATAAGACACCAGATTACACTTGAAATCAAACTCATTCTATTACGAGTAAATAAGCTCCGTTTAATAAGACCTTTTCAGTTGACGAACTAATTCAATACTGAATGTGCTCAGTTGTAAGCACTCATAATTAACCGCATTCTGAAATTAGTATTTCAATTGAAATTCAACTTATCATACTTCAATTTTAATACCCATTAGATTTTTTTAGAAAATTCAAATGTTCTATTTAGTTTGTTGATGATGAAATGAACGCAGATGGAATCGGAAACTGAATTCCGTTAGTTTAATAATAAAATAAAACTTAGAAAAAACAACAATATAATATAATGACTATATGCTAAGCTTGATCAAATATTCTTAAAATCAGAGTGTATTTTCTTTTAGATTTTCATCTTGACCAAAATTTTTATTACTTTGTTAAGATCAAAATCTTAATTTTAGAACTTTTTTTTTTCAGTTAGATTGAAAATAAAAAATACTTTAGTTTTTATTGATTAAGCTTTGAAAATAAGCTTTCTCATTTTAATGAATTTAACTCATGATTTTCGAAAGGGTCTCTTGAAGTCAAATTTCGATTTTAGTTTCTTTATCTGCAGAATTCCGCCTTGCGTCACTTTGAGATATTGGTCTCCATAACTCGCAGTCTCTCTTTCATTCTCTCTCTCTGTATTTCTTTTATAGACTCCCTCCAACCGGATTATATTATATTAAAGAGTTTACTTGAACTAGAGTTTGTGATTTCATTGCAAACATCTCATTACTAGTAATAGCTGAATGACTTTTTTTTCTTTTCGTCGCATTTCTCGATTTCGATAAGCATTGAATGGTTTCTTTTATTTTGAAAAAATTGATATTTGCCATGGCTATAAATAAAGTAACAATAAGCTTTAATAACCTATTAACATAAGCTTAGTTTCCTTATCATAAATTTATAATGAATTTTATTTCTGGGGTAATATTTTTATTTCATATTTTTATTTTTTACCTTAAGTAGAAATTTAAGATCGTCGACATTGACATGCTTATCAGCACAGCTCTTTAAAAGCGGACACATACAGTAGAGAGTTGGGGTCTAGTTGTGTTTGTCTAGCTAAGCAAACAATAATAATCGACACACTTACACACACACACACACACACACTTGTGCACATTTTAGCATACAGCAAGTTATGCGTAGATAGTCGAGTATGCGGAAGCACTTGAAATGATGCTACAAGAAGTGAGACGCAGCATCATGTAAAAGAAGAAAGAGCAAAAAAGAGGGAGAGAATGAGAGGGAGTGAAGATACCACGACACTCAGTTGCACATATGTTTATAATGGCTTTTATAACTGCCACCAACGATGCCCAGAACAAACAAAGAGGTGGAAAGAGAAGCAGGGGAAAGGGTGAAAAAGAGAGAGAAGAGAGAGAAAGTGTCGCAAACTAGTTATTGTTCATGTGGTGGTCCTGCAGGGTATTGCGGGTCCAAGGACAATGCAATTGCAGTTCACGAAAAGAATTCTTAAGAATAATATATTTACTTGTAGAAAAACCTTAAGATCAGAAAGAATCAATTTCTACGAAATTTCCACAAAATAATTTAAATTAAAGTGACATAAAACTAAGTGAAAACTAGAAAAAATAACAAATTTATAAAACTGTCGTTATATTATATCCTTAAAGTTTGCTTTTAATTTTTCCAAATTTTCAAAAATATTAATATGTATGTATATTTAGACTTTAACTTAAATTTCTTAGTTTAAATTAAATTTCTCATATCATAGTAAAAAACTAAGTCAAAACTGAGAAAATGCCAAAAGATTATAAAAACAATTAATCTCAAGTTTTATTTCAGTTATTGGTAGATTATTTTATAGCTATTTAAATTTTGGCCAAATAACATTCTTAATATTTTTGTGTTATATCTTTGTGCTTTATCTTTGTGTTGTGGAAAGTGAAATTTCACATTTAATAAACTGTTTTTAAGTGGTTTATTATAGCGTATTTAGAAGTCGTATTGACTGCATGTTTTTAGTCCTATATTAGCGTTGATGTTGTTGTTTTTTTTTTATTGCTTAGTCCCGTGTTTCGTGTACTTTAATTGTGACTTTACTGCAGCATTGTCAGCACACACACACACACATGCCACTCTCCATTCCCTTCCACTCTCTCCCACTCACTCCTTCTCACTTTCTCCTGCAGAGCACGAGAGTATCTAAGGCCATTTGGCGTTAGGGACAGGAAGTCAATGACTTTGTCGCTTTTGCCGTCGAGCCGTTTATATAAATAGAGCTGTTAGCACTAGTTTTAGTGGCCCAACATGACGGTCATTGTTGTTGTTGTTGTAGACGAAGTAGTAGTAGTTGCTGCTGCTGATATTGTTGTTGTTTTAATTATGCGACTTTTGCCACTTTGGACGAATATAACACGCAAGCCTTAACGGAACCTGGACCGGGGCATTAAGTCATTAAGTTTTATTGGCAACATCGCTGAGCTGAAACTGAGTTGTGCTGACTGGCCTGCTTCCTTGTTAGGGTTAATCATTAGGGTTAATTGTTTAAATTAAAGCGCATTCGCTGTACGCCATTTAAATTACTGCAAGCCAAAAGGAAACAAACAAAAAACGAGAAGAAGGAGGAGATGCAGACGGCATTCTGAATGCAGAACTGAACCAATACATAGCATAAATCATTGTTGGCATTTTTAAATTGGCTTTTGCGCCGACACATTTCGCTGGCTGCCGGGATTAAGGGAGAGGCGGGAGGCACGGGAGTCGAGCACGTAAAGCAGCCCCACCAGCCAAAACAGAGTAAAAGAGAGAGAGAGTAGGAAGTTGTGTGTTTGCTCCTGCAGCAAACTGGAGATTCATTCCGGGGCATAAATATATGTGGAGCCGAGACTGCAGGCCAGCAGGAAATTTAACAAAAATTGAGTCAATTTGAATAAGCCCAGGGCAGGGCGTGAGCTGGATAAGGAACACAAGCAGCAAGCAGCCAGGACTTATGGCCCGTGGTAGAAGCAGAAGACGCAGAAGATGCAACAGCATAATAACAATGAAAGAGAAAACCAAAGCAAAAGCAACAGCACAACGATGAAGGGAAATGCGCGTTCAGTTAAAGTGCAAAATATATGTATGTAATATAACAACAACAACACACACACACACCTGCCGGATTGTTGTTCCCAGAGGGAAAAGCAGGAAGAGAAAAAGCAAAAAAAAAAAAAAAAAGCGGAGCACAATCGCAAATGGAAATTGGAAAAATGTGTGAAGCAAGAAGTAAATTATGGGGGATCATGAAAGACGCTCAAAATATGAATAAATGAAAGCTTTGGTTGCGGCCAATTTTTGAATTTAAGTCAAGTCAACTTAGGTTAAACTATTTTTTTTTTTTTTTTTTTTTTTTTAAACTATTTAAGCAGGTATTTTTATAATTCCTATTCTTTATGAAACTTATTGTACAATAATATATAGTTAGACTCATAAAATTTAATAACAAGTGAATAAGACCAAAACATTGCAAAAAATCTGGTATGTTTAGTACTCTGTGGTATATTTTGTGTATTCCGATATATTAATTACATATATATTAAGAATAATATTAAAGTAAACAAATTAAAAAACGCAACAAACTGTAAAATATGCCAAAATAACAAAATATACCATTAAGTACTAAATATACCAGATAGTCAGTGGTTTTTTTGGCATACAAAAGTATTTTTATATAACTTCTACAATTTTTATCTAATGGCAACCAAATTTTCTCGAAATATAAAAACTGCAGCTATGATTAAAAGTACCACGGCTCTAGCTTCAAGATTACGCTTGCTATTCATTTTTTCGATTTGATATATTTAGTATACTGTTTTTATTTTATATGAAGTTTTTCCTTCGCTGAACTATTACCATATAAAGACATAAATATGAAATACATTTATTCATTAGCCGATGAAATTTTATTTTTGGCAAACACTATGTTTGACAAATGGCTCTTTAATAATAACCGAAAGTTCTCTTTTCTACTATAAATAGTTGACTGAGTTCAATTAATCGATTGCCATATTTCATGCTAACTGCAACTTTATTTCCGTTTGCGAAATAGCGACTGAATTGTCGTCTGGCACGCAATGAAATCGAATTAATATAAAACTCAATCAACTGTACGAGTGTCCAGGCGAATCCTTTGGGCAATCCTAAACACAATCCTCAGGCTAGAAAAGAAAACTTTCCATGTTGCCAATAAGTTTTGGGCAACCATTTCGATAACTTTGTCAAATACTCGAGGCGAATGGGAGCGAGAAAGAGCGAGAGCGAGAAGAGGGAGGAACGTGAAACCAAAACGCAATTGCTGTCAATTGTAGCTAGGAAATTCTTGTGCGCACAAAAGTATGCAACATGAAATTATGAGCAGTGCCTTAAGAAGGCTAAAGGCGAAAAACTTTTCATTGTACGACAACAGCAGAAGTATAAGTATGAGAAAGCAACAACAACGACAAGATGAACAACAACTGTTGTCCAGAGCTTCATCTCGCAGCCCACTCGCCAGCCAGCTCTGAGTTGAGCTGAGCTGAGCTGTCTAATGCATTGATTGATGAGCATGTCATGAACTTATGACATTGATAGTTATAAATTATTATTATTTCGACATTTTGCTTTTTGCTACAACAACGCAACGTTGAAAACTTGTTCAGACTTCCTATTCCACTTCGACTTCGACTTCTTCTTTCGCCTGGCCAATGGCAAGTGCATAAAACATTTGACAACTAATTGACTTTTAAAGTGCGCCCAGGGAGCCGAAGCGATGTGAAAGAGACGTCGACGCAAACAAATGATAACTGAGGAAGCTGTTTTTCCATCGTCTACAATTTCCTTCAACCGATGACGAGTCTCGCTTCGTCATTCCACAAACAATGCCTGGCTAAAGTCCACAATGAAGCTAAGCCATTTGAATGGAAATGCTTTGTTGCCTTTTTTTTTTATTGTTATCAATAAGCCAAATCGAGAGTGGGGGGAGACTACGAATAGATCTGTCTGCAAGTATTGAAGCAATTTTTCTCGCTTACAAAAGCCAACTCATTAAACAGACGTCGAGCAGGAGATGCTGTGCTGCCGTTGATGATGATGATGATGTTGCTGAAGCAAAACAACAAGCCGTTAAATAATAGCAGACAGACGAAAATGTATGAAAAGAAAAAAAAGGTAGAGTCAAAACTTCCGATAAAAGTATGCAGCTATTCAAGGCGCTTGTTTGATTAAAATATTTATAAAACAAAAAGAAAAACAAAGCTGGAGGCTAACAAGTTGGAGAAAAAGTTAATTAATCGCAAAAGTTGGCGACAGCAAATAAAGTAGCTAAAAGCCAAACGAACCAAATAAAAGATCGAACTATTAATAAAGCGAAATAGTTTTTTCAAATTTATTTTAAGAGAAAACTTGTTTTAAACTTTAAATTCAAATTAAAAAAGACATCTATTAATGATCAGCAGAATTTCTATAAATTTATTGATGGAAATAAAATGGGCAAAAGGAGAGATATCAATTTTATGTATTTTTCAAGCGATTTTTTAATGGCTTTTAAGAGTTGCGTAATAGTCCACGTTTCATATTTTTTATTTTGTAGTCTATCCTTAAAAGTATGCTACAAAATATTCGCACCCAGATGGCAAGCATAAGCGAAACGACTCTTGACTGTTAAACGATATGCATTTAGTGGTAAGTTCAATACGATAACAAGTTGTTTACCATGAATAATCAGCACAATTTTATAGACACACACACACACACACACATAGCGACGGCCGCAACTTACCACAAAATGACCAAACACATTTCCTGTTTTGAATTTTGTTTGTTTTTCACTTTGCTTTTGTTGTTGGGGCATTTTCCAACGCTTCGTTCGTGGTCACTTTTGGGCCGCAGTTTGCTGTTTATCATTTTGGCATCTTCATTGCTGTCATTAAGCTCGCATTATGCTACTCCACCATCCCAACGGTTTTCCTTTTCCGCACCTGACGTTTTATAAATGTTTCAAAAATGTACAAAAACACACACACAACCAGACTGAGAGACAGAGACAGAGAGAGAGCGAGAGAATTATAGACACAGTATTTGCTTGGCTGGCACAATATTTATAAAGAGAAATTTGATAAATGCTTCTTGCGCGCCAAGTGAGTTCATTGTGCGAAATAATAAAAAGAAAATGAGTCCAAGCAGAAAAGCAAAAGAATGTGGCAGGGGAAGCAATTTCTTCTTGGCCCTTTTTCTGCTGTTTCTACTGCCTGCTGTTTGCTTGAAAGTTGGAGCAAAAAAAAAATGCGGCAACGCTTTCATTTTTAAAGTGATTTTAATATAGCTTTGTGTCTGAGTTATTGGCAAAGTTTGCAATGTTTTGCATATACATAGAAAAGAGAGATTCTTAAAGTAAGAATAGAGCTTAAAGGCAAAGATATATTGCAGCCCCAGGAAGTCCTTCTCTGATGCGAACTAAATGCAGTTGCTCAGCTGTTGTGCTTGTTAAAGCAAACTGTGTATGAAACAGGCAGGAAATATGTTTAATTTCAATCACAATTTCCCCTTTTAATTTCGTGTTTTGCCAAAAACACCTAAATAATATACGGAATTAGCATTATTCAAAGCATTTGCCGAGCTATGAATACGCAATGGTCGCCAGGGAAGCCTTGTGAGCATGACTTCTCTGTAGGCCACAAGTAACCGCAGCCGGTGTAGATACATCCATCAATTTACAAGCATATAAATATACAAACATGCACGGACAGAGAGACAGACACATGTGCATATACATATATAAATATTGTATATTAATTTCCATGCGTCACGTTTTCGGCCTGTTGATGATGATTATGATGGGTATATGATGATAATGACGTATCCACAGACGCCGCTCTGGCGGCTGGCATCGCTTGATCCTTCTGCTACCGCTGTTGCCGCTGATGATGATGATGCTGATGACGTGAATCTGTTGCAGACGACTGAGAGACACGAGATCCCCCAAACCCAACAAAACTGACGCCAAACTCCGTTGGGTACGTTTACTTCAGCAATCAAAAGTTTTTTTTGCCTCTCCTTTTGCTTTTCCCCTTCCATTCCGATTTTATCCTTTTTTTCCGCCACGCCCACACATGCGCATGAAATAATTTTCAGCACATTTTCTGCATATTCATCAAAAATGGTTTGTTTTTATATAGTGTGTTTTATTTTTTTGTTGTTTCCTCAATCTCTTCAAGTGGATTTCAGATTTTTATCTCTGCTTTTGTTATTTGCTTATGTTTTTAATATTTTCATATAATAATTTTATTGCTTTATTTCCGGATGACGTATAAGATTGAAGATACCTAAACTCTAAAGACTTTTTATTGTATCTGGAATACTACTTAAAACTTTTCATTAGCGGTCAGTTATTTGGGATAAAAGTTGGAATATATTTATTATTACGACTTTGTTTTTTTATGGCACACAATGAATTTTAATCCAATTTGATATGAAAAATGCAATTCAGCGCTTATTTTTGAAGTTTGCCATCTATCGGAGAGAAACAATTTCGAACAGCTCAAGCAAAATCTTTGAGTAGAAAAGAAAATGTGGGAAATGTGTAGTGAAGAATTTTTGCATAGCTGATGTGTAGTTTGGAATTTTGATTTAATTAAAAAATTCTTTACTTGCGAATTAGCACTCTATTCTTCAACTTAAGCATGGAATGCGGATTTTGTGAATGCATCTGAGCAATAATAAGGAAGAAATCTTTCTAAGACATTTTCATGCTCGGATTATTGTGCTTAAGCTTTCAATGCAAAACATAAAAACTTCAGCTAGCTAAATGGGCGATATGTTTTCAGGAAATAGAAAAGTGAACCACAAAGTGTTGGTTAACAAAACTCGCAAACAACACCAAGGGTTGCTGGTAGAGTGTGCATATAATGGAGAACAACCAAAGCAAACTCAGTGAGTAATAATAATCACATCAACAACAACAGTAAGGAGCGTTCTTGTTTGTGTTTTTGGCCCATACGAGTATTATAATTATTTTAAATTGCAAGCAAAAATATTTGCTTGCATTCGTAATTGGCAGCAGGCTTTACTGAGTACGTAAACAACAAGAGTTTTAACATCAACAAAACGTACAAATAGCAGCAGCAGCAGCATTTGTTGTTGGCGCGCTGTTTCGTTAAATCTTTTAGCTACGCGCTAAAAAGTATGCAACGATTTTCACTCGCAGCCGGCTGCAAAGTCGCGACGTCGACGCCATTTCCATTGTCTGGCCGCATTAGCACTTGCCCCAGTGCACCGACAGCAACAACAACAACTTCAACTGGAGCAAGAACAACAACGATAACTACAATGACTCGGACACAACAAAACATTTCACTTCCTGAGCCTGAGTCGGTGAGAACTTGATGAAAAAAAATAAACTGCAGCAGCTTGAAGGTAGAGCAAGAAAAAAAAAACATAAGCAAAAGCAGAAGGACAAAGAGGTCTGGGTCTTTCGTTAGGGGAATTGCCAGTGGGCATTTCTTGAGAACGCGGTGACGCATTCAACAGCTTGGAAGTAATAGACTCGCCTTCGTCCAAAGAACGCCCCCAAAGACTGAAATTATTGCAGGCAACGAAAAACTAAAATAAATATGTTCTCAGTGAGTGTGTTTGTGTGGGTGGATGTTTGACTTTAAGCTGTGCGTGCTAAAGGCAGCTGACACTTAATTAAGAGCACTTCGCTTCGTGCTCTTCGCAACGCCTCAAGGCATCTGTATTTTAAATCAATTACCAGCCAAAGTTTGTAGCTCTCAATTTTTCAATCAATCATTGTGGCATTTTGCGATATATATATATATATAGATATATGTATATATAATATTGAATACCATCAATAACAATAATTTTCATAAATATGATAAGACATAAATCACAAAATAGCAGGCGCCGCAAAGTGCTCAAAGTTCTGCAGGACTCTGGCAGGACTCTCTTCGCTCAGGCCACTTGGTCATGCGAGGCACGCGCGCGTCTGGGAATGATGCGGCTGAAGGGCATAGCAAGTGCCATGAGGCACGCTTTGCTAAGCAGCAACAGCAGCAGCAGCAGCCACAGCCAGAGTCACAGCAGCAGCAGCAGCAGCAGCTCAAACAGGACGAACAGAATGCCAGGATATAGAGTACGTGGGATGTAGAGCGTAGGATGTCTGGTGACGCCGTCACGCGGCGCTGTCATAGCGCAATAAAAATAAAAATCTAATTAGTATGCCGTTGACAGTTTAATCGTGATTACGCTGGCAAAAATTCCAACCAGCCGGGCAACAACAACGGCACAACAAAAAAAAAAAAAACACAACTTGTGGTGAGGGGAATGTAGAATGCGAAAAGAGATTCGGGAGAACATGCCAACAGTTGATTCTTGTTGTTCTCCATTTTGTTGCTGGCTTGTGCTTGGCATTTCCGGCAGCCGCCGACATTGCGTGCGTGCCACACCAAATACATATGCCAATGTGTGTGTGTGAGGATTGGTGTGTAAAAAGTTTAAAGCACTGCGCTGGCAATCGCTGTGGCAAATGGCTTAGCACAAATATTTATTAAAAATAACTATTAGTTCGTATTTAGCGAGGGTTGATCAAGTAGTAAACAACAATTTAGGAAATACGAAATTAGAAATATATTTTAATCAATGAAATTTAATATGTGTGCCTAAGAGAACTTCTTCTTAACCTCATTGTAGTTGATGTAAAATGGATGTGACTCTATTTATTTTAATGAATTAAAAGCTATCTAGCTATACGAGCTTCAATATATTTATTATAATTTTTATAATGCTAATGCTTTTACAATTTAAAAGAAGTAGTAAGCAAACTACAGTCGAGTGTGCTTGAAATGTCCGCTTTCAATAAGTGCAAAACACACATACAAAAAAAATCGTAAAATTTACCAAATGCTATATTAAGATTATTGATAACGTACAATATATACCAGATTGTCAGCCAAAGCAGCTAAATCATTAAAAAAAATTTCATAAATTTTATAAGTAATAATAAGTTTTCAGAACAATATCAAAATTCCTTAGGAGGTCCAATCACAGCAATTATTTCCTTTAGAAATAAGTAAAATAATTCAAATTATTGAACGTAAATTTTATAATTAAGCATCTTAAAAGCTCTAAAAATGATGTACATAATATATATTTACTAATATCATCAATACCCTTCATAATTTCCGCACCCGAGTTAATTATTTTAACAGGTTTCATTCATCTGAGCATTGTGTTTAAGCCCAGCTATTGTTAAGTAATGGTGTGGCAAATGCTTGCATTGTTATTCCTCCATTAGATTCAATAATAATAATTTAACAACAATAATTTAATTAGATATGCGTCTATTGCTTTAGGCCAAAGCACGTCGAATATATCATCATGCTATTCAGACATTAGTTTCAATATAGCCCCGTGTTCAGTAAAGCTGTCTATCAGTATGTGTGTGTGTGTGTGTAGGTGTGTGTGTGTGTGTATGTGAGGTACGTGCGACATGCACATGCCACGACATCTCTCTCTCTCTCTCTCTCTCTCTACGTAATCCATCCAATGCCCGCTCTTAGTTGGCTATTGAAATGCGTGTCTAGTGAAGGATACGCGCGACGTGATTGAAATTTTCGAACAGGCGTCGCTACTTCCCATTGCTCTGCTAGTGTGTGTATGTGTGTATGTATATATGTGTATGTGTGTTGGTGGGCACCTTCAAAATATGACTAACTTGTCTGGCACGTCAGTTGGTCGCATGTCTGTCAAGAGTCAACACAGTAGTCAGAATCAAGCTGTTGTGTTGCTTTGGCCTAGACCGGAAACGGAAGTCGCTTTGATGAATTGCCTTATACCCCGCCTCAATCCTCAATCCTTACAACTAGTGTAACAACAAAGTTCACTTGTAGCTGCAGCGCATTAAGCGACGACATTCAAGTTCAACAATTTTGATTTTTTCACCAACATTTAAATATGAAATGCCAAAGGCAAAAGCTCGGATTTATGAAGGATACTAAAATGCAAGGGAATGATGACAAGCAAGGACTACAAAATCTAGAATCGTAGTTAGTAATGCGTCGGGAGGCTGCTCATAAAAAAAGGGAAGAAAAAAACAGTGGTCGTCGAGCAGTTAAAACGGAAATATAAAACGTTATTAAAGCTACCGGAAATGCAGACAAAGCGGCAAGTCATTGCAGCCATTTTGCCTAAAGTGTCAGACGGCGATGGCGGCGGCGAAGGAGAGGGAGAAGGCGATGAGAACTCGAGAGATGAAAACTGAAAATGGAATCATTTTCGTATAGAAAAAAAAATGAAAACGAGAGGCAGAGGCAGGCGTGTCAGGCACGGATTCAAATTACAATGAGCAAGTGAAAATATTAAAAAACCAAGCAAAAAAATTGCGGCAAATAATAATGAAAATTTCTTTATGAATGCGAATGCTGTGACAGTTGAGGACAAAGGATTCGCAAGTGTTGTGAGTGCTAGAAAGTCATAAAAAAAAATATTGTGGGAGGGCATTGACAGCAAAAGGATCAAAATCGGTAAAGAGATAAAAGTCCGCGACTAATGCTAGCAAATGGCAAGCAAGAAAATTACCTGAGTATTACAACAAAGAGTAAAGGCCTTTGAGGGATTGTTAAATCGATCAGAAAAAGTGGAGCTTTGTAGAAATATTCAAGCTTTTGTTCAATTTTGAGCAACGAAAATATCTTTTAAAATTGAAACAATCGCATTTACTTTATTGTCATCAGTCATTGGATTAATTCAATAGCAATATAAAAGTACTTATAATTGAAGTTGTGCTAAAGTACTTTTTGATCTAAATATAATTAATTTACTAAAAGACATTCTTGTAATCTTAAAAGTATTTTTTGTAAAAAGAAATATATCTGTTGAAGTTGTTGTTTAAAAGAGTTTATGTAGAGTTGCTTTCATATTTTAATTATTTAATTGAGCAATATTTAAAAGAGGATTTTTAAGCTGATCAAAAGTAATTTCTTCTTATTAAAAAGCTAAATCTATTTACTAATATTTAAAATAATTTGAAACTCGTTTGACAGCAATGAAGAAGTCTGTTTACTTTGGTGGATTTATCATTCGTATTTTTTTATCAATCTTATTTTTGAGCAATCAAAAATTTAAATTAAAATTTTTGAGCCAATCTTACGTTTTTAGTTTTTAATATTTACAAATAGTCATCAAATAAGTTAGAACAACATATGAGGAGGAGTTCATTTTAAACTTATTGAATTTATTAGAGTTTAATTTTGTCGTTAACATCTGGTTTATGCCTTCATGATGTCTTTAATGACATGACAATAGTAAAATGTCATTTGAGCTTGACGTTTGTTGTACTATGTATAAAGCACTCACTTACAATATTTGTGGTATTTAATATTGCAGGTCGTTATTTGCCAGGACCTTTTGCTGGACTACTGAACACTAACTGCAGTTTGAGGTTGTTTATTGCATTTGCTGTGGTTTTTCAAATTGTCAATGTGTGTGTGTGTGTGTTTGTTGTGTGTGTGTGTTTGTGTTATGTGTGTACTACATCCGACTGAAAGCAAGTCGAGTGAATTGTGTACAGTGAAGCCTCAACCGCAATATTTCTGCACCACAAACTAAGTGACTCAAGGGGAAATACGAGAAGCAGTATTCTCTGATTGAAATAGCGTGACAAAAGTTAATCAAGATAGCTGGCCACACTTAATATATTAACACCAAACTCTGTTCACACTTACCTGGCAATGCTGTGAGGCAGGCGATGAAGATGATGAAAGTCCTGCAGAATTCTATTCTGGGCAGCGTCATTTTCCGTTTTTGTTTTTTTTTATTGATTATTAATTGATCAACACAATTATTGGTTATTTATTTATCAGCTCTTATTTTTTGTTGCTGTTTTCTTAACTGCACTACCGCTATTTGGCCACAATACTTTGCGTATGAGCAATATCCGTTAGTTGAAACCGCAGAAATCAATTTTTACATTCGTGTTTTTTTCTTTTTTTTTTTTTTGGTTTCCTCTGTCGTTTTTCCACAGCGTAATTTCCCTTTTGTCCTCTTCGTTTTATTAAAATTATTATTTCCGTTTTTTCTTGTTATGTTCTGTCTCTGTTCTGTTCTGTTGGTTTTCTATTTTGCGGTTGCACTTAATGCATATTTTCATATGAGTTTTGCCATCGCTTTTGTCCAACAACAGCAGCCACAATTAGCGATTGGCTGCACAGTGGCTCACATATGTATTCGTATTGAGTTTCGCTTGCATTGACTGAATTGTGTAAACACGTTTCGTTTGGTTAGCAGATGATTTTTGCATTGAACTCGATTTGCTATTTGCATTTTTCATATCCTCTTTGCCTTTTTTGCATATTCATTTCCTGTTTTTGCACTAACTTCCACTTGCGGCTCTTTTTCGAAGGAAGTTCTCTTTTTGTAGTTATTTTTTCTTATAATTTATGTTTGTGCATTTTGCTTGTACATTTTTTGCTTACTGCCACCTGCAAGCAATATAAAGAATGGAAATTATTGATTTGAATTGTTGTAATTTATGTAATCGATGCAGAATTGATAAAATATATATTTAAATACATTTAAATGTTGACATATAGATTGATAATCTTGATTTAAAAACTTTTCGGTTTTAAAGCACAATTTTCGTGTTGAAAACATTCTGAAATACATTTTTTTACTAATTAAAGATTAAAAACTTGCTCAAAGATTGCTGTAGATTGAAAAGAAGAAAACAAATATTGATTTAAGAACTTTTCGAACTTTAAAGTTATAATCTTTAGATACGATTTTTAGGTTAAAAAATGCAATCAACGTTTGAAGCTTAAAAAATATGTTTTTAAGAAATTATTCTCGATTTAGCACTTTTATTTTGTTGTGTAGTAGTAAAACTTGTATTTTTGTTTAAATTTTAATTTAATTTAATTTATAACAAGTTGACTCGTCTATTCATTACAATATTTCTACTATTTCTAGAATTAGTTTCACAAATTTAAAAAATTAAATTCTTGCATATTGTATCTTAACTCTTTCTTTATAGAAATTTCAGTTATATAAATTGAAATACAAATAGATTATTTCATTTATTAAATTAGCTTAAATATTCTTAAAGATTTTAATTTCAATTGCCTGCATATAATTGCAATATACTGAATAAATTTTCTCTGATATTAAAAATTCCTAATATCATTTGTCAATTGTTAACAAACAGGTTTTGAAATCCAATCACCAAAGGAGTAAGAAATCTGCCAACTCGATAAACTGACTGCAAGTCAACTCCTCAATCATTTGGCATTGATTTTAAGCTGTTCAGGCTTTACATGACAGTTTAAACAGAGAAATGAGAAACAGAAACAACATCGAGGGAAAAGCAAAGACAGTGTGAGTGCATAGTGCACATTTTCCGACTGATTTGCAAAATCCAAATGTTTGCCATTAGCAAACCAAATACGCACCAACCGAAAACTCCTATAACTTGGTGTCTATATACAACTCCAACTCCCAAATCACGGCACATTGTCTTAAGGCAGAAGAAACTCTCTCGCTTCTTTTGCGATTGGATTTTTCTGTTTGTGGGGGGGTGGGGGAAAAGCCAAGCCATGAAATTGTACAACACGATTCGCACATATCGTACATGACACCATTTGGCCATGATACGGCGAAAGCGGCTTTTCGCATACATATGACGCCCTAGAGCATGCAACGTTGTGGCATCTTAACCTGCCTCACTCTCTCTGCTTTGCGCTGTGTCTCTTTGGTCTCTGGTGGAAATTCACTTATGGAAATCGAAGATACTCAGCTGTGAGCTGAGCTGGCAGGCGACAGTTCGCGACCGAAAACTAAACTCATATGAAGTATCAACATTCAGTATTCAATGTAAATCCTTTAAGCTGAAAATGCGCTCGAGAGTGCGGCAGCAACATCCACACCCGGGAAGCGTAACTCACTCTGTGATTGGAAATGTGCGATGCGATGCGATGCCTGGGAAAAGTGAAAAGTGCCTGTGGAGGATTCGTTGGCTCAGACTCGAGACTCGACTCGACTCGACTCGAGATTCGCAACGTGGTGACATGCATCGCTTGGGGAATTCTATTTCCCCATTTCTCTATCTCTCTCTCAAGTCTCAATTTCGCCCTTTACTGCCTCTCGCATGTGTCAAGCGATGCGGCTGATTAGATTCGAATGTGAAACGCCAGTTAAAGTTATTATCCTAACTTGAGTACTAGACTTTTCATTCTTACACAGTTAATGTTTATCTGAATCGTTGCTGACAGTTGAGATACTTAAATCAGTCCATGATCCGCTTGTTGGAGTTGTAATCCACCAACGATATTATTTTTATATTAAATTCAGTTTTTTTCAAGATCATTTGTTATCAGCACTTTAAACTTTATTTATTATTTTAAAGATTAATTCAGATTATTGTTAGGTTATGGAAACAAATAGTTTAGGTATTAATATTAAGATAAAAGATTGGTTGAAATGCTCTTAATAAACAAAAGCGATTTGGAGTTTAGGAAATAATAGTCAGTAAATTAAGATAATACTTGTAAATATAATTATAAAAATTGCGTTTAACTTCAATATTCAAACGACAATGTGTATAAGGGTTCAGCAGAGAAACTTTAAAAGTGATTATCCATTTTAAAAAATTCTATACTCAAATGCTGATCAAAAAATTCTTTAAAACAGATATACGGTAAATAATAATATTCCGCTATCCATAATTTTTTGTAAGTTTAAGACGAATGCAAGTTGTCTATATTATATGTTTATTATTGACGACAGTTTGGTCTATTTTTTACTCTATGGTATATTTTAAATGTTGTATAGATACGATATACTAAATATATAAATATACCCGACAATTATGTGTTTTTTTTTACTCTAAGGTATATTTTTAAGTAGTATAGAAACGATATACCAAATATACCAATTTGGTATATTTTTACTCTAAGGTATATTTTAAATGTAGTATAATTATATATGCTTTAGTATTTTTGCGGTATTTTTGCGGTATATATTTGCAAAATTTCTTAAAAAAAAATCGAATTTGTTATTTTTAGTTTTTATTTTCTTAAATTATTTTTATGCTCTTTCAGATAAGTTACCAAGCCAGAATGCACTTTAAATGAAATGTGCTCTTAAACTTGTGATCTAACTTACTTCCTCAGCAAAAGTTGCTCCACAAATTATCCAAATTGACGTTAAGAACTACAAAATATGCATGAGTATGTGTTTGCTTCCATTTGGAGCAGTCAAGTCCTAATGTAATGCCTTAAAACATCTCGTGCTCATCAGTCACAAAATGTACAAATTCCGCAACATAAAACATATTTTGTTAGCTGAATACGGTTTCTATTTATTCGCGTTGGCGCTTGGATGCGAAGCAAAGTGCTTAAACTTTTTTTATGTCAAGGCAAAAATAAAAAATACAAAAAAAAAAGGACAAGCGAACGGAAACAAAAAAAATATTGCAGCTCAAATTTATTTGCGAACATTTATTATAGTTACTTTGTTTTATTTTCGCAGAGTACTTTTGCTTGTTCCAAGGCGACTATGAATGGAAGAAGAGGGTGGTGGAGAGAGAGAGGGAGCGGAGGGAGTTCCACTTTTTATGCTGCATTGTTTTATAGTCATTTCAAGTCGTTGTTGTCTGGGTAATGAAACGCACCGCAAAGTTGATAAAAAGACGACCGCAAAATGCGAGCAGAAGAAGGGAGAGGCGACAGGGAGAAGAGCGATGTTTGGGGTGTGATTTAGTTTCCCTGCTTCCCCCTCATTTTCCTCGCTTCAGCTGTAACAAATTAGTTTAAAGATAAGCAGGTTACAAAATATGCCAAAGCATACTTTCTGGGGGCTATCAAACAAAGTGGCGCTCTTGATTAGCCCTGAGAGGCAACTTTTATGCAGCGCACGAGTTTGTGGCAGTGCATAGAAGAGAAGGGAAGGGGGTGGCAGAGGGGGTTGTGGGTGGTGATAGCGACTCAGCAAGTAAACACAATCAAGCGGCAGACTTTACGTGAAAATGTTTAACAGCTGTCGATGGAAAATGCAGCGCAAATAGCGCAAAACAAACACAAGCAACATCAAAGGGGGATGGGGGAGTGAAAAGAGATGGCAACAGCGTGCGAGAGAGAGAGAGAGAGAGCTGCGTGTGGCTGTAATGCGCCTTTGCCCGAGTGCACTGTAAATACCAAAGCAATTTCCACTGTAAAATTAACAAACGCCGAACCGCAACAGACGAAAGCTGCACTAAGCAGTCAGCTGAAGACAGGAAAGTGGCAGGGAAGGGGGAAATGGGAAAGCGGGGATGGGGGGAGGAGGTGTGCTTAGGTCTTGTTGAGGTATTGGCATCTTCAGAATGGATAACGTGTCTGTGTGTTGTCGAGTGTTGGTCTTACTTACAGTCATGGCAGCAGCAGCAGCAGCTCTAGCAACAGCCACTTGCCACTTGCTACTTGCTACTTGCTGCATGCCACCATTCGTTGCAAGGCGCAAAATACATAATGAATTTCTTCTTTAGTTCCTCCCCTCTCATTCAACTGCTCCCAGCTGCTGCCACATTTCGCTTGTTTATTTGCCCTTTTTAGCCATTTTTGTGGTCCTCACTCGCACACACGAATGCAATTAAGCTGCCTTGGCTATTATGCAGCTGAACGAACAGTTTTGCCGCCCAAAACACACACATACACACAATGCATCATGTGTGTGTGTGTGTGTAATTGTGTATGCCTGCAAATGGGCCAGACTTTACACCATTTGCCCAGAATTTCAACACTGTTTATGATCCCAGCCAGTTGGCCCTTAAGTCTGCCTGACTTTTGAGGTTCTTATTTGGTCATTGACTCCAGCCGATAGCAAAATACAGATAAAGCGATTGAACGGAAGCTGGGAACAGCAAATTTGACTCGGTTTTCATCTACGTAGCAGGTGAAATAGAAAAGTATAGGCATATAAAATTTTGGAAAAAATTAATTTCTAGCCTATTTGAACTTATTTGCAAATTACACTTTTGAAACTGATAGGAAACATAAACCTAACTTAACTTATACTTAACTTAGCTGAAACTTATTGGTAAAGTTTGTTCTTTATCAATTAATTTATTAGAAATTGAATTTACCAAAAATCAACTTTAATTTATAAATAAATTAACTATTGGAAGGTAAATATAGGCGCACACAAATTTGATAATTATTAAGAGAATTAATCAATATCAATTTACAAAATACATTTTATATTTTGTAAATTTTTGAATAGATAAATCTATAAATGCAATTCGTAGATAATACAAACTTATTTATATATTTTAAAATTTTTTTTTTATTTTCTATTATTTCCCAATAATAGCAATAAGGTACTATAACAACATATTCTAGGGAAAACTCATTATTAAGCCTAAGCGTTTTCTAATAGACTTAGAATTCACATGTATTTTCCTTTATTAACATTGTGGCACTTAAATACAAGACAATAGCCTGTACTAAATGATTTGCAATTTTATTTCCCACATATATTTTGTGCAGAATTACTCAAATATATTTAAAATAAATTTAAGTTAAATCGGTAAAATAAACAATAAAAAAAAAATATAAATCAGAATATAGCACTCATAATGCTTACTCTATAAATATTTATTCTAAAAGCAAATGGCATTAAAAAGTATATGACTTTAATGATTTGAAATGGTAAAAAAATCTCAAATCGCAAAATATTGAGTTGATATAAAGCAAACCTGTAAAAACAAAATAAATTAACAAATGCAAATAAAATAAACCAGTTTCATATGCATTCATATAACAAAAATTCGAAGAGTAGCTAAAAAATATAAAATATTCTGTGAACAACTTGTCAAACTGAGATAAATTCTTTGACCAGCAACTGCACTTAAGCTCACAGATACGATGATATATATTATATTGTACAATGTGAGTAAAGCTCTGCAAATTAAAACGTTTTCGGTAGACAGAGTAAAAAGAGTTGTTGTGCTCAGTTTTGGGCATTTTCCGCTTCATAATAACTGTCGAATTTGGATTTTATTTAAACTTTTAAAATCCACTCGAAATTAAATATGGTTGAGTTGAACGAAATGAACTTGTCGAAGAGAGAGAGAGAGCAGAGAGAGCAGAGAGACAGACAGTAGGTTACATAAACAAAGCTTTTAACTGGCCATCAGGCACACATTGGACACAATTTCCATTACCCGAGTCCAATCAAATCAACTCCAATAAATTCGTAAAATAAAATGTGCCAATAAATTCGATGGCATGCGAGTGAGGATGTGAGACTCGATGTCTCGTTCACACACTGAAAACTAAACTAAAGTCAAATTGAATTAAAATTCAAAGCGTTTAATGTAGACTGAGTGAGTGTGGAGTACACAGAGAGAGAGAGAGAGAGAGGGAGATGGAGAAGGGGAGAGGATACGCTGACAGCAGCCTTCAAGTTGTCGCATTTTTCAATAAACTAAACAATTTACGAAAATTGAAGTTTATCTCAATTGTGCAGCTGTTGTTGACAACATTTTGTCGTCAGCTAACAAAGCTTTGTGCCCTTCGTTCGTTCGCTCGCTCACTCAGAACTCAATTTGGCAATAAACTGACTGCCATATTCCCTTTCTATACGACGACATATCCCTTTCTCTCTTCCTCTCTCTAGAGAGAGAGAGAAGGAGAACTCGACTCTCGAGTGGCGCACAAATGCGCTTAGTTGCTTTATTGGTCAAGCTGTTGTGCGTGGATAAAACCCTTTTAGTGCACAATTGCTATAAATTTGCTGCGACCATTACCATGGGGAGCAGCATAAAGGAGTGGGACATGGCTCCATTGTCATGTGTGCGACTGTGTTGCCAAAAGGGGTGGGGGGGGGGGGATAACCAAGTCGATTGACGAACAAGCTTATTTTAATCTCATTTGACAGCCCTGCAAAAGGCAGAAACCCAACTATTTTTTGCTCTCTTTCTCTTTCTCTTCCGTCTCCTGTCTCCCTTAACAGCTGTTGTAGCTCTTTGAGTTTGACAAATGAACAACGTGAAAGGGTCTCTAAGCTATAACCATACCCCTTTGCTTTCTCTCTTTGTCATATAATTTCACCATGATTAAGTTTGAAATTTGCATTTGGTCCAGTTCTTGAGCTCAGCTCGTTTTGATGACCCCCAAAGAGCAGCCATTCCGATTTGCTTTTGTGTGTGTGTGTGTCTTTAGTCCTTCATCCTTAGTCCTTGGTCCTTAGTCCTTAGTGTGACCAAACTATTTCTCCTTGGTCAGTTTGGCAAAATGTGCGGGTTAATTTTGTAATTTTCGCACATGGCCTTTTTTGGGCCACAATAAAGATTATGGTCTTTGTGTTTGTCCCTCCCCCCTTTCTCCCTCTTCACAGCCCACAGTTTATGCGCTTGTCTTTAATTGAAATGGATTGTGTGCTGGGTCAATGAGCCGGGCGAGTTGCCCCAAAAGTTATCCACACTCTACAAAATTATGTTAAATCGCTTCTATGTAATTAACTAGTGTGTGGTTCTTGCCTTCTTCTTCTTCTTTCTGTAGAAAATGTTCTTCAATTCCCAGTCGAGACATATTTTTGAGTAAGATTTCATTTGACGTCAACACACAAACACACAAAAGGGTTTTTGTGCGTCCTTCAACATTTGAATGATTATCATCGTTTTTGAAGCACATGATGATGGCAACTAATTAGTTAATTGATAACGAGTGGGCAGACTAAAGAGTTACTATTTTTGGCAAAATGCTTGAGGCAAAAATCAATAATTTGTCTTGTTTATTTTAACGCATAGTTATAATCTTTGATAAGGATTAAAGTTGAGTTTAAGCAGTAAAAATAATCACAAATTGAACACAGTCACCAGCTAATTTTATTACCGATTTAAGTGTTCTGTAATTTCTATTTCTATTTCATTTTAAAGTTGCACTTTTGTAGCTTTCCATTCTCCTTCATGCTCCCCACAATATAGAACTCTGCTCTGTCCTTGGCCCGTCTCTATTTCTTTTTATTTTTTGTGTTCGATTATTTCCCAGGTGAATTGAAGGCTCTCTCGCATGTCGTTGATATTTTGCCTCAGCTTGCACGATTTTCAATTCAAATGCTCTACTCGATATTACGTATACGAGTATAAGAGTGAGGGGGAGATTGTGGGCGCTTTCAATGCTTTGCTGGCTGCTGGTTGAATTGGGATAGCGAAAAGTTTTCGCATAAAATAACACAAGATAAATTGTTAATGCGTCTGTGGGGAAGCGATTAGCGGTAAATGTGCCGAGTTTATTTCGAGTTTTTTGGCTTCAGCATCGACTGAGAGTATTTCGTGTTCGCTCTGTGCATGCATGTGGCCTATGCGGCGTATGCGCAATTTAAATAATATTCGCACAGTCAATAGCGTAGAAAACAAAAATTTCCGTTTGCGAGTTTGACCAGTAAACGGAAAAATACTATATATATGCGCTTATAACTCTGTGGCAGTGCATTTTTAAGGCTAAATAAAGTATACGACATGGGGTGCACAAATATGTGCATTTATATACCGCATCACTGATGTCTGCTTGCACGCAAAAAAAAAATAAGGAAAAAACATGTCTCAGTTACCAGGCAATGGACAGACGGAGGTCCCACTCAACTGCCATTGGCAATTTATTTTGCTTTATGTTGGCAGGGATTTTGTGGAAGGCTCAAGCTGCGTTTCGAGCCAATTTGAATTGGCCAAGTGGAGCATACATGAAGCATGGCAGCTGCGAGTTTTCAGGTTTGTTCAGGTGTGCTCAGGTGTGTCTGCAATTGGCAAATGCAACTCCATTTCTGACGCATCTGCAGTTGCAGCAACCTGCAGCAGTTCATGATAAATCGTTATTTATAATTTTGCATTGTAATTGAAGGGCGAAGGACTTTTCTTTTACTTTCCTTTTTTTTTTGCCTGCTCGTTTCTATAGTTATAGAGCATATACGTTTTTATGCTGGATGGAAATTGCTGGTTAAGTGGCAATCACAACTTGCCTGACACAAATTGTTGCAATAACTGTTCAATTGCAACGTGTGTGTGTGTGTGTGTGCATCAGTGTATGTAAAATATGCGACTCTCTCTCTCTGAGTTCTTAGGAGCTTTGAAATTCATTTCGTTGGCATAGAAAATATGTCCTTTTTGCTCCTAATTCGATTGAGCACATTATTGATATGAATGATGCTCTTAAGGCATTTTCCAATAATGCTGCACGTATGTTATGCTAAAGCAGCACTTGAGTTGAGCAATTTGCAGGCTTTATTAGTAGATATTTTCAATAGTTGAGAAATTATAATTCTATGGAATGTGAAGCGATGGCTGATGCTACTCTTGCATAAATGATTTATGTTAATAGAAACTCACTTATGTGAAGTGCATTTCACATTAGCGGAGCTTATGCGCACAACAGAAAAAGAAAATTTTCTAATGCGGCCCATTTTCTATTCTAAAGTTTTACATTGCAAATATAATACTTTGTTGTGTTAAACAGTATTTGTGGTACAGACAATAATAACTGCAGTATTAATGATTCTCTGGATGCAATCACATATAAATTGTAAAAGTTATTGAAAAAATTTGTTTGTATAAGAAAAAATGCCCACTGCAATCCGTTTTAGTTTCTTTGGCTGACAATATGGTATATTTTGCACTCTGTGGTATATTAAAATAGTATATGGTATATTTTTGATGTAGTACTATATCAATTTACCGCAGACAGTATATATTTCTATATGGTATAGTTTTGGTATTTTTGCGGTATATTATTTTGTATATTTTGAATTTTATACCGCAGTTGTTTTGATTTTAGTCAAAATAGGGAGCAATTATATCGCACTCGAATGTTGCTAACTTAATTGTCGCATTGAAAACTACATTTTGTTTATTAATTGCTTCTTTAAATTAATTTAATCCTATTTCCGTCGACATTTGTGTATACTATAAACAACATAGTTATACGTATTTCGTTGGTTTAATCCTTTCTGCATTTTCATTATTAAACATATTCTTTATCTATCTGTCTGTCTGTTGTTCTTTGTGTGTGCCTCAAATTCCCTCTTCCCTCAAGCTAATTTTTATGTATCACTTTAAGCTATTTTCTCGTGGCCATAGTCCAATGCTTACTTAATTATAATAACCACAGCAGCTACAACAAAACGCTGCTGGTTGGCTGGCAAAAACCCCTTTAGAATGCTGTTACAAAATTGTTGCCAAAAACCCACAAATTATGCTGGCAAAACTCGCAAACTCAAACAAACTGCGTGTGTGTGTGTGTGTGTGTGTGTGTGTCGCCCCTCTTCCTCTCTCCTCTATTCTGTTCGGTTCCCTTCTCTAGGCGGTGCTTTGTTTGTACCTGTTGGGCAAAAATATCTATCTATCCACAAATTACTGTAAATACCAAAACCGAAAAATAATTATTAGCAACGTAAATTTCAAAACCAAAAATGTACAAATTTGTTAACCTGCCCGCTGGGAAATGGAAATGGGTGAAAAGCCGTAAGGGGAGGGAGACAGGCGTTAGCTGATGTTTTGGCGTGCTAACCTAATTTGAAGAGCAAACATAATTTATGGATAATTACATATTTTACTGCTCACACACACACACATACTTTTCATAGAGAGATTTTCATTTTTGCATGCGGCAGAGTCAAAAAAAAAAATATAAAACAAGGAGAGAATATATTTTCATAGCGCGCATTTTTGTTGTGGCTGTTAATGAAAATTGTTTGCGCCAGCATGGCCAACAAGAAAAAAAGAAAAGAACCTGGCTTAAAGCAGCTTAAAGCGAGCGTAAGGAAGATCAGTTTGCGGCAGGTCAGGAGTTGTGGCGTAAATAAATGCAACTGCTGCCACTGTCAGCAGCAGGGAAAATGCAAAAAGAACAGCTAGAAAATGGTAGTTGAAAAGCTGCTAGCTGGCCAACTGTCAGCGAGCAGTGCAAGTGACAAGTCAGGACTCAATGCCATGAGAGAGAGGAAACTAAATGAAAAAGAGATAGAGAGAGAGAGAGAACGAGAACCGGATGCATCTTGGCGGCAATGGAGGTCAACCCCTCGTCCCCCCCCTCCAAGTACTATTGTTAGTGTACGCCATTCTATTTAGCTCTTTAGTGGCTGCCCCTTCACCGCTTCTTGGCGAACATATTGTGCATGCCGCTGCCACAGACTGTTGCATACTTTTGTGCACTCGACTGCGCCTGAGTGACTGCCCCTCCCCTCCCCATTCATCAGTTTACCTACTTGCTTGCCACTTGCCACTGAGAAATTACCTAGCCAAAGTTGCGTGGCGAATCAGGCGTAAAGCAGACAAAGAAAACTAGCTCCAACTTAGCTGACAGATATTATTATTTATGCGGATCTCCTCGCTCCGCTCTCCTCTCACTCTTACTCTTACATACGCTCCTCTTCTGTCTCTGTCTTGCATGGCTGGCTGATTTTTTAAGTGCAGACTCGCGAAATGGAAACGCTCATTACTCATGCGAGCGCAACTTGCTCTAAAAGGCTTTCTGAAGTTAACTAGTTTCTTTCTCACCCACCCACTCTCTCTCTCTCTCTCCCGCTAGCGTTGAAAAACTCGTTAAACTGTTAGGTAAGCAACATACTATATATAATATTTTATAAAATGTATGAAACTCTCAAAGCAAAACAATGGGCACTCCTAATTAGCATTTGAAATAGTTATATAGAATTTCTAATTTATCTAAGTAAACTGCGAACAGTAAATAAATAAGAGAAAATACATGAAATAGTTAATAAATGAATCTACAATAAATCACACAAAATCTTCATAAACTATTCTATATTATTAATATACAACAAATCTCGTAAAGTCTTTTAAAATATTAAAATATATTTTATTTGAGCTGTTAAGGCACTAACTATTGCTTGTATTAATGCTTCATTTCATAGAATATAAATAAACTTAAAATAACGAATCACAAATATTTTGAAAAAAGGTCATATAAATTTTGCTTAGTAGAAAATATTGAACAAAACCCAAAAATATGTGGTACACATACTTATTTCTTAGTTTGAGAAATTTATTTTATTTTTGTTTGAAAAAGAAGTTTTGTTGCATTAATATTTCACTAATGTAATCTTGGCTTTCTTTATTATTTGTGTTTTTAAGTCTGTCTTCTATTAAATTTGATTAAAATCAAGTTTGAAGTCATAAAAGCAAACATCTCTGTATTTCAGCGTGTTATGCAATGCAATTATTTAAAATGCGTATTCAAGCTGTTTTAAATTGCGTCCAATATGGCTGTATGGGGATAACTTTGACGCGGAAAAACTATTCTAGTGCCTTTTGGGCAGGGGTGAGAAGTGAGCCGTTAGAGGGGGGCGTGTTGGGGGCAATCAAATAAATCACAAGCCCGCGTCTAATTAAACTTAAGCTGCGACCCTTAACACTTGAGCTTTTGGCATTGTTTTTGCCGGGAAGCCATGTTAAGCCGCATGCCAGCGCACACATCAAGTCATTTGCATAAGGCGTTGCAAGTGCCGCAACACACACACACACACACACACACATACGCCTACAATGCCACACCAGGCGGATAGCGAGGCCGGGCAAAAGATCAACTGGGGAGCCATTCGAGAGGAGCGAAACAAGTCCCAGTAACCAGCTTGCCGACATCTCTCCCTCTCTCTCTCTCTCTTTGTCTCTCTCTGCAAATGTGTCTATGCATATGAGCAAAAGTTTGTACCCAAAAACCCACTTCGAAACTGACTCCTGTCGCTGCCCCTTGCCCTCTGACCCCGCCTTAGCCACCGCCCTCGCATTCGCGTCGCCAGCTGCTGCTTTGAGTAGTGGCAACTGTGTCACGCGCGCCTTTGTGTCATGTGTGCCAATTAAAGTCGCGCCACGCCCCCAAAACACCAGGCGACAACAAATAACACAAATTTAACTACTCGAAGTCAACATGCTCTGTGCTTGGGCTAAAACAATTTCAAACGTTTACAAAGGAACCAATGCGCATTGAATTTGATTGTATAAGTACGTATACGTAATACAAATACAGCTACGTATACGTAATGCAAATTTAATAAATAATAATTATTATTGTGCTGAGCTTTCGAAAGAATTTTAATCATTTTTAGAGACATCTAAATAGTTTGCTATACAACTTTTTGTATTTTATAAATACATAAAGCAAATAATCTAATTCATTATTAATGTTGCGATGATCTTTCGAAATAATCATTTTAAGAGAAGTCAAGAATGTGTAAGGCTTCTTCCTCTATAGTTAACATTGAGCTTTTTGGTTCAGTGAATAATCCAACATTTTTATCAACACATAAGATGAATTGACATATTTTCAAAGCTAAGGTCCACAATCGCCTTAGCAGAATAAGCTGATAGCTAGTATACAATTTCTACTAACTGTAAGTGAGGGTCTCGTTATCAATTTGCTATAGTTTTTGAATAATTTTAAGGAGAGTTAAGAAATTTTTTTTCTAAATAATAAAATGTTTTAAAATAATAGCTGTATTATTGTGAAGACAGCCTGAAATTGTTTGCATAATTTGAGAATTCGCGAAACTTAGATATTTCACATGTGATCCTAATGTATTATGTTTCTTTGCCTATTTGTGAGCTACAGCAAAAAATTTAAATTTCTAAATAAAAAAGTATTTTAATATTGCTCAAAAGCCGTCAAAATTGCTTCAAGAGCTCTCAGTCAGATTTGCAATAGCTTCTGCAAATAAATCCAAATACGCTAAATACTTGTGTTTTTTTTAATCCAAAATACGAGTGTGCTTTGCAAGTTTAAACTATTTTTTCTAATAAATAATTTTTCATCTGCTTCAAGTATTTTAACAAAGCTTTAAAGCAGTCTGGCATACCCTAGTTAGCTGCTCAGTGCAGGGTATTCGAATACAAGTTGCTCGCCTGCTGTTTTTGCTACTTAGTATAGTCTAGTTGTGCGCTGCCTTGTTGTGCGCATTATTAGCTGTCGTTTATTTTACACAAACAGCGAAGAAGGAGAAGCAAAACAGAGACCAGCTGAGCGAGTGAGAGCGAGAGAGAGAGAGAGGGTGTGTGAGGGAGTGAGAAAGCGAGAGCAACTCAAGCTGCTTGGAAAGTCCTTGTGCACAACAAATTTCTCTTGTCGTCGTTGGTTGCGTTGAAAAAGACTGCTGACTCCCCTCCCTCTCACACCTTTCTCCTCCTTGTCGTGTGTTAGATGTTGTTGTGCATATGCCAGGACAGCCACTTGGCTGCCTCCTAGCCTCCTAGCCTCCCAGCCTCCCATTCTCCTTCTCCGTGCTGCTTGTTGCAGAGTCCTTGGCTTTGTTGTCGTTGCCGTTGTCGTTGCCATTTTAGCTGCCGTCACGCTACTTATCTTTATACATTTAAAGTCATTAGTTGCTGCCGTTGCAGCAACAGCAGCAGCAGCGGATCTTTAAGACGTTGCAGCTGCAGCTGCAGCATTCTAATGGGGACCTCAAGGAGACGCGCCCAAATATCGCGGGAAACTTCACTCTATTTCAGTCTGCAAACTAGAAATTAAAACGAAAATAACAGCAAACAAAATGAAAATAAAAATAAAAGAAAAGGCAAGGGCAAAGAGAAAAAAGGAGAAAGAAAGTCGCAGCAAATTGCAAATATTTTTCTAATGTCTGCTCTCAGTTTTTAAGGGGTGAGTGCTTTCAACATAATGCAGAAGTCTAGCGGCCAAAACTGGAGAAAAACTAAAGGCAAAGTGCGCTAATGAACTATAAAAATGGTTGAAAGTTGCTCAAGGAAAATGTAACTGAGAACTGAAAAGAACTAGATGGTATATTACAATTATTATTTTATTGGTAATAAAAATAGAATAAAAATTTGAAAACACGAGTAATTAATGATTATTGAAATTAAAGATAAAGATGAATGAAAATATTGTTATGAATTTTACTTAACTTTATTTTATTTTAATTTCAATTTGGTTTACTTTTTTTTTGGATTTATTTAGACTAATTTTTATTTTAAAGTATTTATTTCTCTTTTATTTTTAACATTTTCTTTAACTCTATTTAGTTGCAGAGTTTTAACCACTGTGTTGTTGCTTAATTAATTGCGAAAACAAAACTGAGAAAAATAGAGCAATAGCAGATGAATGGAGAGCAGAATAGAGACTGAGTGGGTCGTTTTTCTTTTCGAGTTCGAGTTGCAGCCACGCAACTGGGGCACGTGGAGGGGACACGGTCTGTGTGAAGCAGCTCTCTGCGTTCCACTGAAATGAGACGAGTGGCAGCTGCTGTCACTGTTGCGATGTGGGGTCATGGTGGAAGATGGAGGATGGAAGCGGAATGGAGGCAGTGACAGGAAATGCTAATGCTAATGCAACGCGTGGCAGCAACAGCAACAGCAGCAGGAGTAGTGGTTGTGTGCTGCAAGTGGCGAGTGGCAGCTGCAATAGGTTGGTCAAGAAACTCGATTCTGCGGCGTGTTGCACATCGGACTATTTTGTAATTTATATGCGCATGTCGATGTCGCCGTTGCTTTCGCTATTGCTGTTGCTACTGCTTTGCTATTGCTGTTGCTATTGCTGTTGTCGTCGCCATGGTCCTTGGGGCAGGTTCCTTGTAATCGAGCAACCGCAACGAACAAAATCTGACAGGAAGCATTTTTGTGACAAGCGCACAAGTTTCACGCTTCAATGTGCAACAGAATGACAGATGGGGCAAAGCAAGCAGAGGGAAAGCGTCGCAGTTGTTTCAAGGGGCAAGCGTCAACAGCAAATGAAAATGGCTGTCTGACCTGTAACTGAGAGGAGCAGCGACAAGGAGAAGAAGGGGAAGGGAGAGGGTGAAGCGAAACCAAACTGTTAGAAAATGAAATGAAAAGCACAATATGTTGGGGATTTCTTTTACATTTTTGTATTTCTATTTATAAGCGGAATTGACATTGATAGACGCAAGGGTCACCTGCTAAAAATAGAAGGGAAGCAAAAGCGAGATATATAGTGTGGGATATAGTTGTGGGCGGAAGTTAATGAGTTTGCGGTAAAGGAAAGAAGAGAAATATAGTACTATACGTTTAACGATTTTGGTGGAAAGCTAAGACGGATGTAGAAGCAGATTAAAGAAGTATACAAATTAATGAGTAGAATATCGATATATGAAATGAAGGTGAAGAGTAAGAAGAGAAAGTAAAAAATTTGAGAGACTAACAAAAAGCATTTAATTAACATAATTGTTTGGGAATAGAATTCTTTAAAGAAAGGAAGTTACAGTCGAGTGTGATCAACTACTATCAACAACCATTTAGAATAAAAGCAAAACAGTGTGGTTTTTTTTTAAATATACTGACTTAATATAATACTGAAATATACCTTAGCCAATATTTGTTATATTGATATAGTATAACATACAAAATATACTATAGAGTACAAAATACTCCGATTGTTAGCTTCTCTTTTTTCGATACGCAGAACTTTTTAATCTGCGTGCAAACATAAAAAGTGCTGTCGAAAAAAATCATATCGCTCTGTCCTATAGTCTCTGAGATCTAGGGAGTTATACGGACAGACAGACAGACGGACGGCAAGGCTAGATCGTCTCGGCAGTGAATACTAATCAAGAATGAAGTAGCGAGTATAAAATAATGTTGGACTTTTAAAAGGCATTCGACACCATTTCACATTTAAAATTTTGGAAATGGAAAGATAGAAAATAAAAAGCTTATGAGTGGTTTGAGATTTAATATTAAATGGTATAGTAGGCAATTATATTTTAATGAATACTTTAGGGGAAAGTGTTAAATGCAATGCAATAAAATTATTAAAGACAAGCATTCGCGTATTGTTGATCGTGGATTGGATTAAATACATTTCTTAATAAATTGAAGTGTATTCTTAAATGTTAATTGTTTAATGCAGCTGCAGTCAACATTAAGTGTGTGATTTGCAAGCTTTAAAACCAAATCTTCACACTTCTTCAAAAGACCAACAACAACAACAGAGCTAAAAAGAAGGCAAACAAGTTGTCTTCATAAAATATTAAACATATGTTTGCTGTCGCGCCAAACGCCAAGGCAGACACCGCAAGCAAGCACCGCAATACAAATAACGATCCTTGCCGGAAGCTGAAGATGAAGCAGAAGCAGAAGCAGAAGCAAAAATCCCGCCGCGAAAGAACATAAATATATTTACGGCCACACGGTGTTGGTGTTCATGGCAAAAGTTGTTTAAAGAGCTGAAGCCGCAAATGGATTTTTTACCTGAGGTAAAAGAAACTTTTAACCATTTAAACTGGCGACAGTTTTCTTCGCTTTTCCATTTCCATTTCGCGTTTTCTCTTCTGTTTTTTTTTTTTTTTTGCATTTACCATTGCGAGACTGGGATATGACAACGGCTGCTGCGGCGGCTGGTTCAACTCTTGTTATTATTATTCAGTTACGCGCTGTTTATACAGCCGAGATATTCATACATTCATGAATATATATATATGTTTGTATATATCTATATATATTTGTAAGAATTGTGTGTGCCAGTGTGTGTGTGTGTAAAGCACGTATTCGTATTCGTATCTCCTTTTGGCGCTGGCCCAACACACACGACGCAGGGCGAAAATTTGCATAAACACCAACAGCAACAAGAATAAGGAGAAGAAGATTTGTCGGAACGGAGAGGGGAGAGGGGCGGGGGAGGAATGGTGGAAACCACGAAAGGCATCCGCAGATAGCACAGCAAACGCGACTTGGTTTACTTTTAAATTTGTATTATATGCATTTCCCGTTGCCTCCACACCTCCACACATACACATTTTTATTTTTTTGTTGTGGTGTATACATGTTTATAAAATTGTCTAAATTCCCACAAGTTGATTTAAACTTTCTGCTTTCTTCGCGCTCTGTGAGCGCCACACCAAAAGTTAAGTCTTGCCTTTGCTAGTTGCTAGCTGAACTAACTGACAAAAGGGGTATATTATATTTGTACTTATCAAAAATTAATAAACAAATTAATAATAAAATTTGAAATTCATGAAAAATGAATCATGTAAAAATTAATTCAAAGAAATTCCTTTAAGCAATGACAATTTAAATCTATTTGATTTGGAATTTGTTAAACATTTCTTTATCAGTTTTCATAGTGTATAGTTTATTCGTGCTTGTCGGTTTTCCACATCAGCTATTTCTAGTGCTGCTTACGCCTGTGGACTTCCATTCGTTTGGTGCCACGTCGCGTATACGTTATGCTTTTTACACAATTGTTATTGTTGCTGCTGCTGTTGCTGTTGCTGTTGCCACTAGAGGGTTTCGCTTGCTTCGAGTCTGGGTTGTTCCCTCTCTGGTCTGGGAACTGTCTTTTTCGAGCATTGTCGGCATGCAGAGAAATGTTTTTCTTTTACACACGAGTGCCATATATATAGTACATACTATATCGTATAGGAGGGGATTGTGATGCCACCAGGAAATGCTAAAAATGCACTCAGGTATTGAAATCTTCTGTCTGTGTATAAGCGTATATGTGTGTGTGTGTGTGTAGCTCTCTGTGTTTGTGCCTTCCTTGTTTCCCTTGTTTATTTATGCAACTGTGCCAGAGCATTCGGTTTTGCTTTTTGGGTAAGGCAAGCAGATAAGAGCCGGGTTTTATGTAATGCTCGAGTATCAACATTTCATATGCATATACGAATACAAATACGGGTAGACGAGTATAGGAAATTGAAAGCGAAAATACTCGTAAGATGAGCACAACAATTGAAGAATTGATAGTCACAGCACTGCACTGCATTGCACAATCATTGCTGCTGCGAAATGAGGTGTGAGCTATAAATAATAAATTGAGCAAATGGCATACAGCGTACAAAATTTAAACGAAACTCTGCTTAATGAAGTGTAGCCAACTACTTAATATGAGCGACAGTTACACTTTTTTTACGACTTTTAATACACATCTACATTTTTTTTTAATTGTAAGGAGTTCAATATTTAGTCTGTTTAGAATAGGGGTATATATTTATAATAAGAATCATAATAATAAAACTATCAAGTTATAGCTTTAATAGTAAAAGCAAATTTTAATTACAAAAGCGTATACTTAATATTTTTATTTTACAATTGATGTAGGCGTGATTAATTACTCTTTGCTATTGTAGTGATTATTATTATATTATGTTAATATATAATAAATTCATAATATAATTATGAACAAGAGCAGACATGATGAAATGCTTATACATGCTAGCAACATGAACTGCTTTTGGCGTGCATTAAGTGACCTTAAAATATTGTGGTTTTCCTTCCCTCGCCACAGTCTTTTCTCTCCCGCTATATTCCTCCTCCGTCTTCCCTCGATCTATTTTGCATTTTAGGTGTCTGCATTGCCCATAAAATTTATATTAGTCGGTGCCATCATATTGCTCTACTAGCAAAATTATACAACTGCATGAAATTTCGCGATATTATCAAGCAGCAGAAACCAGATTAAATTTATTAAACATAAAAATAAATATAGTCCAAAAAATATTTATTTAACAAGCAATTTTAAGGCACATTCTTCCAATTTCTACTTCGCGTTCTTACATGATTTCTGTTCGAAAATTTAAAATACACTCGCAAAATTTATAAAAAAAAAACTTTGAATTTACAAATTAAAAAAAAATAAATACTGTTATCAACCCGAAAACTCTGACTCCACAGTCTTCTTCTGTATTTTATTAATTTATGTCCTTTAGAAACCACTATGATGATGAAGCAGCAGAAAAGACACCAAGACTCACCTAAATAAATAAATAATGTAGAATTCAAATTTCGAAACACAAATAACAATCTTACGAATCGTATCTTCTTCTCCTTTTTTCGCACGAAAGACCAGACTCCAGCCGACTCTTTCTTCTTCTGTTATTTTGTTAATTTATATCTTCTAGAAACCAAAAGCTGATAAGCTCCAAAAATAATAATTATATGAAATGAAAATGTGAAGTAATCTATTTATCTATTCTTACCACATTCTCATATCAGTTTATTATTTATTTTAGTTCAGTTATTCCTTATTATTCACCAAGAGTCATCTAAGTAAATAAATAATGTAGTATTCAAGTTCGACAAACATCTCATCAACGTCTCCTTTTCTCTTGTGTCCATTTTATTTCAGTTATTGTTATTATTACTGTTTCCTGCCTAGGAAGCATTAAAGGCATAACTAAATAGTTAAATGTAATAAGCAATTTACAAACCAACCAGCAAACGGCAATGAGTGTATTCTACTCCAAAATAGTGTATATAAATTTAATGAAATATATTTCGTTATATATTTCGTTTAATTATTTGTTATTTATTTGATGATCCTGAGCCGTATTTATTATGTAGTTCTTGTAATTATTTATTATGTATTTGGTGTTTGTTTGCCGTAGATTATATATTTCGTTTAATTTTGTATTCTGTTTTTTGTTATTTTGATCCGTATCTGAATTTGTAATGATCGCAACATTTTTTAAAATTTTTTATATAAACGTATAAAAGTAAAAAATTACACTTTAGACCTTAAACATATTTTTTTTGTTTTTAATTTTTAGTTGTTTTCTGTTGCTGTGAATGTTGATTTGTGATACATTTTTATATGCTTCACCCCCAGCTCGTTTTTCAAACGAAAGCAGAGGCTACTTGATTGGAAAAATATTTAAAAAGAAGATTTTTAGTCTATGCCAGAAGTGATAAAAAAAGGTGAAGTTTATATTTCCAGTGGAAATCGTTTGTGGCACACACATTATTCTCGCTCTCTGCCAGACATTCAAATTTGAAGTGCAGCTTATGGGCGAGTGAATGCGAAAAGCAAAGGCAAAGAAAAAACAAAATAAATAAAAAGGAATCAGGAATCAGACATAATGAAATGCATAAGTAGGATTGCAGTTTGATTATAAAGATAATCAGTAAATAAAAAAAGTGAGTTCAATAACAAATATGACAACGATAATTACTGAATAATAACAAGCATAACAATTAATTATTAAAAATAGAATAACATAAACCGTGTAGAATTAAAATTATTTACGCTCTGATTTTGAATTTCATCTTAAGTTGATTTACAAGTGCGTATACTTGATATTTTATTGAATTTCAATGAGTTATCTTTTGCGTATACTTAATAAATACTTGTATAAATTGATAAGAGAAATCATTAGACTGAATGCGTTAAAAAGGAGTTCGGAGTCGTGTGCGTATACTTAATATAAATTATATACATAATAAACCAAAGCAGACATGATAAATTGAATAACTATGATTGCAGATTGGTTAAATTTATAAGGGTAATCCGTAAATGATGACAATGAGTACAATTATAAATAGAAAAACGATAATTACTGAATTAAATTTAAACACTTAGTTATTGCAGTCTAATCTGCTTATGCTTTCCAGCAACGTTTCTATACCCAGATTACTCGATATAATCATTGCAAATCCACTTACATCTAATTTATGTAACTGCTTTACATATACGAGTATTGTTTAGTGGTTATGCTGTTCGCCCTTCCCTGCACTTGACTGAACTTTCACTATGGCCACAAACACGAACTAGCATTCACTTACACTCACACTCACATTCGCATTCACACTCGCTGACTCACACTCATCGCTTTAACCAGTCAAGCACTTGGCTCAAGTGTTTGCTCACTTTGCGGCCTCTCACGCCCCCGCCAGTCACCTCGCCCTTCCCTTTCACTTTATCCCTCTCTCTTTCTCTTGCACCTATCTGACTATCTGCCTATCTCACATTCGCTTTCTGGCCCTTGCACATTCCACAACACAACCCATGTCTGGCATCTATCTCTATCTCTGCTTAGTTACCGTTTTGGACTCTGACTGAGCCTCCAGTTGCCTCTAGTTTTTTTCATTTGCGTTTATTTTTTTTCCTTTCGTTCGTGGTGTCGCTTGGGCCTTGGCTAAGTCTTCTTGGCATATGTTTCCCACGCCTCTTTTGCCGTTTTTGTTTGTTGTTCTCAGCTTGTTTTTGTTTTTTGTTTTTTTTGTTGCTTCTCCTTTCGCCTTTCTCCTTTGTCTGGCGGCTTTCACTCACTCACTTTATTTGTGCTCATGCATCATAAGGGTTTAATGGATTTGCTGTGGCCTGAAGAAGATCTCGCCATCATTTCTTTGCTCTGCGCCAAGCCCACAAATTTCACACGCCCTCTTCTTATACTTCTGTGTTCTGTGTTTCAACTTTTGCTTTGTTTTGGTTTTCAGTTGCCCAATACACACACACCACACACACACAGAATGATTATCATATTACGCACATTGCCCGGCCTCTGAATCTCTATCTCCTCTTGACGTTGCCAGCGCCTGTGTCTCTGCTGTTTATGACTTTATTTTCGGCCACCAACACCACCGACCCAACAGTTAATATATTTTTATAGACTTGCCAAACTACTCTCCGGCTCCACCAGAAGCACTTTACAGGTCTGTCATTCTATTAGCTTTTCGCGTGCTTTGTCATTGCCGTTAATAGACTTACTTTTCCTGCTTGCTTTTTTTGTTGGCTCTTGCTTAGACAACTTTGTTGTTGTGGCGCCATTAAGACATCGTCTTTGTTGTTGCTGTTGGTGTTGGTGTTGCTGTAATTGCTCAGCTGCGTGTGAAGCTCAGGTGTAAGTGGCGGCTATAAAAAAGTGAGCAACATTGCGTATACGCAATGCGTAAATCACATTGAGCGACTAGTCGAAAGTCTATAAAAATGGCGCAATTCCCGTAGTATATTTAATGTATAGCAAATGCCAATTTTCTCACAACTCAACAACGAATTAAATATACACTTTAAAATGCAAATATCAAATCAAAATAGTCTGAATTTAAATAATAATTTAAGAAGATTCATTTTACAATATTATGCATTAATCGATATATTTATAAATAATTCCAAGAATTCAATTCAATTCAATTCAAACAAATATTTAGGGATATACTTTTCACAGCAATTAATATTATACAAAAATATGGTATTTTTAGATTTCGAAATATAATCCTGTAAATTAACATTCCATTATTCAAAGTTATTAAAATTCCCCCATTTCCATTCATCTCATTTTTTAGATTAAATATGTTTAGTAGCATACGATTTTAATCGTTATAACCTAAATTAAAACTGAATTTGTTTTTGCGTAAATTTCAAAATATTTGGCCTTTTTTTTCTCAAACACAATTTCAAAAATTTGCTGTCAAATGTTGAATTTCAACTTGAATTGCAGACGCAATTTGTTAGTGCCAGAGTTTCAAGTTTTTCATTTGCTTTAACAGCAGCAAGAGACACACTTTATAAGAGAGCAAAGGAAAGAGAGAGAGAGACTTCAGCCTCGGGCTGAGCTTTACTGGGTTATTCCTCAGTCCGCTCGCAGTGACATTATGTCGAAGCATAACCAGATCCTGTCTTCGTACTCTGGCAGCATTCGCATATGCTATAGTTTGTAGCTGTCTTTAGCACACATCAAAAGCATTATTAACACGACGACGACAAGCACAGGGACAAACATGGTCTGGGATAACAGAAAAGATGCCTCCGAGCAGGCTCAGCAAACCAAAACATGTGTCCTTACTGCGAATCCAAGTGTGGTGCTGTGTGTGTATTTATGAACACTCTTTATCTCTCTCTCACACATTCACACACATACACTCTCATTGCCAGCAACATGAACTGCTTTTGGCGTGCATTAAGTGGCCTTAGCCTGCCACACAAGGACATGCTTTTTGTGGTCTTTAAAATATTGTGTTTTCCTTCCCTAGCCACAGCCTTTTCTCTCCTCTATATTCCTCCTCCGTCTTCCCTCGATCTATTTTGCATTTTAGGTTTCTACATCACCAATAAAATTAATATTAGTCTGGGCCATCTTTTTGCTCTACTAACAAAATTATACAACTGCATGAAATTCCGCGATTTTATCAAGCAGCAGAAACCAGATTAAATTTATTAAACACAAAAATAAATAAAGACCAAACAATTTTAAGGCAAATACTTCCAATTTCTACTTCGCGTTCTAAACATGATTTCTGTTCGAAACTTCAAAATACACTCGCAAAATTTAAAAAAGAAACTTTGAATTTACAAAAAACCTTGATCTCAAAACAAAAACGAAGCTGAAGCGGGCGCATAATGACTTCCTCTTCTGTATTTGATTCATTATTATTCAGTTATTTTCTAATAACCATTAAGCTGGAACTCTGCACTAAATAAATAAAAAAATTAATAATAATATGAAATAAAAATGTGATGTGATCTTACAATTCCTTATTCTCCTCTCCGTAAATTATTCATATCAGCTGTCATAAATAACCATGATGTTGTTCAAGAAACCTAAATAAATAATCAATGTAGAATTCAAATTCGAATATTTAATTTCCTATCTGTCTGACTATCTTTCTTTCTTTTCTTCTTTCGACTATTTAATTTTAATTATTGTTGTTTCCTGCATTAAAGCATTAAAGGCATTAATAAATAGTGATAAATGTGATAAGGAATTTACAAACCATCCAGCAAAAATGAGCAAATGGAAAGTGGATATAAATTCAATGTAACGTATTTCGTTGATAATCCTGAAGCGTATATATTATATATTTCGTTTAATTATTTATTATGTATTAGGTAATCGTGAGCCATTTTATTATACATTTCGTATAATTAATTATTATATATTTTGTTATCCTGATCCGTATTTGAATTTTGTATGATCGCAACATTTTTTAAAAAGTTTGTATAAAAACGTATAAAAGTAAAAAAGTACACTTTAGACTTATAACTATATATTTTTGTTTTCAATTTTTAGTTGTTTTCTGTTGCTGTGAAAGTTAATTTGTGATACATTTTTATATGCTTCACCCCCAGCTCGTTTTTCAAACGAAAGCTGAGGCTACTTGATTGGAAAAAAATTTAAAAAGAAGATTTTTAGTCTATGCTAGAAGTGATAAAAAAAGGTGGAAATCGTTTGTGGCACACACATTACTCTCAATCCTTGTTTTCTTACTCTTCGATTTCTCGCTCTCTGTCAGACATTCAAATTTGAAGTGCAGCTTGTGGGCGAGTGAATGCGAAAAGCAAAGGCAAAGAAAAAAAAACAAAAAGGAATCAGGTTAACGAAGTAGCATCTGAGGCCAGCCATGGAAGTGCGTTGCGTATGCAATTGAAATCAGCCAGTCATGAAATGTAGGTTACCCACACACACACACAAACACAACACTTACATACACTGAAAAACATTTCTGCTGCAGCTGAAAAGTATGCAACAATTTGCAAATCAAATAAAATTCTCACAATTAAAGCGAAGTCTGAGTAATGCCGTTATTAATGTTTATTTTATATTTAGGGCAAAGTTTGATTTTAGGAACTCTTTTACGATAAAATAAGATAATCTCTTAATTACTTTTAATTTACTTCTTAAATTTGATAAAAGCTTTGAATAATTTGGCTGTTAGTATCTAAGTTCTTTTACTGAATTCTTAAAAATATAGTATTTCTTATTTAATTTGGTTTCCTCTATTTTTAAATTTCTTTATTTTTTGGTTTTTATTTCCTTATTACATCTCATTTTTAATTTTTGTTGTTCTCTTATTTATTTATATTTTTTTGTATTAATTTTTGGAATTATTTTTATATTTCTTTACTTATTGTGTATTTAATATAATTATATATTTTATTTTAATTTCTTCATTTATTAATTAATAAATTAAATAAATAAATTATGAAAATTAACTAATTATAAAGATTTGTATTTCAATGTATAAGAAATAAAGTTTCATCTATCAAAATATATATAAGAATCTTGGTTATGGCAGGGGAAAGAAAAACATTACGATGGGTCGCAGCCAGCTGTCAATGTTCTGAATTATTTCGGTGGTTGTGACAAGAATGATGTATGTGTAAACAATGAAAACAACGAAATAAAATGACTGCAAGTTCTTTTGGAATCGTCGGAGTTTCTGAGTTGAGTTTGATGTAAAGTTGATGTCCAAAATACTCGAATCGAATTCAATGCGTTGCATAAATCGTGGATGTGGCAGACAAAGCGCCAACTGTGGAAACTGTTCTTCGATGGGCACAATCTGAAGATATTGCAAATTGAAGACGAATGATGGATTACATTCAATTTCTTTCTTTTTAGGACGATTGTTGTTATGGAGAATTAGTTTGGCGTTAAACTTCTCTGCTCTTTTACAGGATGGATCGCATAGTTCCTTTGCCTTAACTATCTTGCCTCGTTTCTCTGGCTTGATGCCGTGAGGAGAGCTTAATCGATCTTTCATCTGCTGCGTGGAAATTCGATTGACACATTCATTGTTCAACAGTTTCCCTATTGATCTTTTTTTGAATGGAGTCTTCTTGATTTCGGTAGATAATTCAGTCGACAACGGAAATTCCATGTTCATCCTTGGTGTTATTTCGCATTCATCATCAATATCGAAATCATTGAGAGAAATGGTTTCGCAGTCGATATCGAAATCTTTAAAATTGTATAAATCTTTGATAGACTTCGTCGGCATCTTTTGTCTTTGGATTCGCTCAGTAATTCTCAGCACTAAAATATTTTTCGACAGTCCTTATAGAATGATATGTTTTAATGCTCTGCAAGTTCTTATCGTTTTTATTGTATCTAATAACACACGACATTTACTATATTTTAAATTAAATTGTTATTCGGAATACTAAGTCGAGGAAAATATTTATGTATTTTCAATTCAAATTCAAATTTGGGCATCAATTTCAATGCTAAATAATATTCAGTTTGTGACTTGACACAAATTCCATTCAGATTATTATTGCAATCGAATTGAATTGATTTATTTAAGTCATCATTAAGCAAGCTTTGCTATTTTTAATCCTCAAGTGGATAGCCACAAGAGTTTACGATTTCGAAATATATATTACTGCAATAAATATCCATAAGTATTCCACACAATTTGATAACACTTACTAAACCCAAGTATATTAAAATAAGTAAATAAAAGAATGAAAGCTACGGTCGAGTGTGATTGACAATGAGATACCGATACAGTGAGGTAAAAGCCAAACAGATCGGTATCATTCTTAAAATATACTTAATTTGTAATTCACAAATATACTAAAATATACCGAAGGCTATATTTGATATACTTATATAGTACTCTATTCGAAATATACCAAAATGTCAACCAAGTCGCATAGTAAGTCGGCGTTTTTTCACTTACAAAGGTATAAAAATCGCAACTCTAGATTTCCACTACCAATGGGTACAAAGTAAGCTAAGTGTGGAATCTCGTATATCATATTAATTTTGATTAATTTTTTACGTATTGCGGCTTATCTTATATTTATTGTCGTAGTCAAGATAGTTCATAAGTATTTGTCTGATCTCTTAAAATACTTTCAGACTTGTGAAATTTCACTCTTTTTTGTGGTACTTTGCCAATCTGGTACAGAATCCTTTTCCAAGTTTGTGCTGGTGCACTCGCAATCCAGTTAGGTGTGGAGTACATTCGACTTTCATCACTTTATATATGAAAATAATTATGTAAAGCGATCCATATTTATTTGCTTTTTTATTGTAATTTCTGACAATGTTACTCACAACATCGTGAGACGCCAGCTATCGATAGTAGTTGGGATACTATCGAAAGTGTCTGCTACTATCGATTGCGGCTCAATAGAGTCTAACCATCGATAGTGCCATCGATTGTTGTCCACCTCTACCTGGAGCCCGCCCACTTAGCACCGCCTCCTACACTATTATCTTGGTCTATTATAAGTAAAGTGTTTGGCAAAACATTTGCAAGTACAGTTGTTTAGCAAGCGGTTAACTGAGATGTATTAAGCTTCTATGTAGCTGGTGGGTATCAGTTAAGCTAAAGTAGCCCAAGCAAGTTCCTTCATCTTTGTGCCACGCCCACTTAGCTGATCTGCCCATACTAATAACTTGATCCGCCACCTCTCTGTCCATATCAATCGCATGAAAATTTCACATGCATACACACAAATCCATTACCAGCAGCTTACTTTGTCAACCTCTTTTTTCTACGGCAGAAGGTTCAAGCAAACGGTAATTGATTTCAATTATGCTGCCCATTCTAAAGATAATATTAATTAATGCTGGGAACAGCGCTTCAATCATAAATCTTAATTTCACTGTATAAAAATCATTCTAATAATCCAAAACTTCTTTAAAATGTTAGTAAACTAATTAAGAAATTTGTTTTGTTCATTTAAAAATTAAAAAATTTGTTTTTTGGAAATAAATTTTGTTTAGTTTTTCAGATGTTAAAAACCAAAGTGCTTTGTACAAATTAAATAATTTGTTTTGTTCTTTTAAATTTGATTTAATTGATTTAATAACAGAAGCCGGAGCAGGCTCAGCAAACCAAAACATGTGTCCTTACTGCGAATCCAAGTGTGGTGCTGTGTGTGTATTTACGAACACTCTCTATCTCTCTCACACACACACACACACACACAACACACTCTCTCTTTGCCAGCAACATGAACTGCTTTTGGCGTGCATTAAGTGGCCTTAGCCTGCCACACAAGGACATGCTTTTTGTGCCACAGCCTTTTCTCTCCTCTATATTCCTCCTCCGTCTTCCCCCGACCTATTTTGTATTTTAGGTTTCTTCATCACCAATAAAATTTATATTAATATGGGCAGTCATTTTGCTCTACTAGCAAAATTATACAACTGCATGAAATTCCGCGATTTTATAAAGCAGCAGAAACCAGATTAAATTTATTAAACACAAAAATAAATAAAGACCAAAATAATATTTATTTAACAAACAATTTTAAGGCAAATACTTCCAATTTCTACTTCGCGTTCTAAACATGATTTCTGTTCGAAACTTCAAAATACACTCGCAAAATTTTAAAAAGAAACTTTGAATTTACAAAAAACCTTATCTCAAAACAAAAACGAAGCTGAAGCGGGCGCATAATGATTCATTATTATTCAGTTATTTTCTAATAACCATTAAGCTGGAACTCTGCACTAAATAAATAAAAAAATTAATAATAATATGAAATAAAAATGTGATGTGATCTTACAATTCCTTATTCTCCTCTCCGTAAATTATTCATATCAGCTGTCATAAATAACCATGATCTTTTCTGTCTGTCTTTCTTTCTTTTCTTCTTTCGACTATTTAATTTTAATTATTGTTGTTTCCTGCATTAAAGCATTAAAGGCATTAATAAATAGTGATAAATGTGATAAGGAATTTACAAACCATCCAGCAAAAATGAGCAAATGGAAAGTAGATATAAATTCAATGTGACGTATTTCGTTGATAATCCTGAACCGTATATATTATATATTTCGTTTAATTATTTATTATGTATTAGGTAATCGTGAGCCATTTTATTATACATTTCGTATAATTAATTATTATATATTTTGTTATCCTGATCCGTATTTGAATTTTGTATGATCGCAACCTTTTTTAAAAATTTTGTATAAAAACGTATAAAAGTAAAAAAGTAAACTTTAGACTTAAAACTATATATTTTTGTTTTTAATTTTTAGTTGTTTTCTGTTGCTGTGAAAGTTAATTTGTGATACATTTTTATATGCTTCACCCCCAGCTCGTTTTTCAAACGAAAGCTGAGGCTACTTGATTGGAAAAAAATTTAAAAGAAGATTTTTAGTCTATGCTAGAAGTGATAAAAAAAGGTGGAAATCGTTTGTGGCACACACATTACTCTCAATCCTTGTTTTCTTACTCTTCGATTTCTCGCTCTCTGTCAGACATTCAAATTTGAAGTGCAGCTTGTGGGCGAGTGAATGCGAAAAGCAAAGGCAAAGAAACAAAAAAAAAACAAAAAGGAATCAGGTTAACGAAGTAGCATCTGAGGCCAGCCATGGAAGTGCGTTGCGTATGCAATTGAAATCAGCCAGTCATGAAATGTAGGTTACCCACACACACACACACACAAACACACACACACACACACACACTTACATACACTGAAAAACATTTCGGCTGCAGCTGAAAAGTATGCAACAATTTGCAAATCAAATGAAATTCTCACAATTAAAGCGAAGTCTGAGGAATGCCGCGTTCTCTCTCTCTCTCTCTCCCTTTCTCTTTTCCGTTTTTAAACATAGGCTGTCAAACACCTCGGCAACAACTTTGCTGTTGTTAAATTGACTTGTTGTTTCAGTTGCTTTTGTTGTTGCTGAGGCACTTGAAACTGTTGCAGCAGATTCGTTAGTGTTGCTTTGACACTTTTGTTCTGATCCGTAGTAGTTCTATGTATTTCCCCCCTCCGTTCTCTGCTTCAGGTTTGCCCGCGACTTTTGAAAGTTCGCAACGTCGCCAAGTTTTGTGTGAGTCAAACAAGTTGCTCAAGTAGATGCTGGTCGATGTGAGGGAAAGAGAAGGGAAGGAAGCAAAGAATGGGCAGGCTGCATTCAAATTTAATAGCATTTTGATGAATATTGATTGATTGCTTTTGCCTTCAGGCAAATTAAAAGCAATTGCCGAGCTGGCAGATCGACAAAGTTTACCCAAAAAAACTTTAGCCTTGTTAATGCTGCTGATACATATACACAAGTTGCAATTGCATATTGTGGTGAAAATCTTGAAGAAATTCTTCAATTTATTAAGCAATAGTTTCGTCAAACGTACGCTTCAAAAATAATTCAATTGTCCAACGAAATGTTGTTGTTTAGTTTAGGTATATGAAGTCTCATTTAATTGTATTTACGGTAATTAAGATTTATAAATTAACTTTTATAATTAATATTGTTAAAACTCATTCGCTTAGTTGTGTTTATTAATAATCAAATTACTTTTAAAATAAATAATTTTTCATAAAATAAGCATTAATAGTATTAAATTCCAAAATGCAAAGTAACTTTATTCTTAAACACTCGCCAGACTTTTGCATAATATTAGCAAATATTTCAGAACAACGCCCAAAGTCTGTGTGGCATAAATTCCACAACAAGAAGCACATTATGCAATGGCAAATGAAAGGGACAGATAGAGAGAGAGAGAAAAGTGGTGCATAGTTGTTTGCCGGTTGCAGGACGTAATGTAAGTTGCAACCGGAAATGAGTAAACAAGCGTCAAATAGTAAAAACACAAGAGTCCTGCCGAAGGGGAACACAATACACCACGATGCACCATCCAGACAGAGTGTTCTGCTGCTGCTCCTGTTGCGAGTCCTTTTCGAAAATATAAATAAATGAAACATTAAACAAAACTGCGACTGCGACTGTGACTGCAACTGTGACGACAACAATGGACAATGCCTTGTGGAGTGTAAAGTACCGGGCAGTGGAGTGTTGAGTGAGTGTGTTGAGGGCGCGTGCATAAGGACGAAAGATGGCGAAAAATGAGCGAAGACAACAACCGGATATCCGGCAACTTTATAAGGCAACCCAGTCGAGTATACGCCACAAAGGACAACAAGCAAGAAGACAACAGGACACCCATCGCCGCCGCCGCCGTCGACAACGTAGTTTATTTTAACTTTTGATTTCCGTCCTCCTCCATTTGTGCTATGCCGACTGAGTATTTGCCACCCTCTCTCCACTCTCCACACTCCACCCACTCCCCTTTATGGTAGTCACAGTTGTCCCCCTCCCCGGTCGACTGCATTGCAAATGCAATTCGTGCAGTGAGTCCAAAAGTTGCGACCCACGTCCTCGACAGCATCTTCAAGACGGAGACGACGACGCCCAGTGGCAGCATTAAAAATGAATTAAACTTGCGATGTTTTCCCGACTCTGTTCTCTGTTCTCACTCTACTCTGCTCCTGCTTTACCATTCTCAACTTTTCTCTAAGGACCTGCTCATGAAATGCTATAAGAATTTTGCCAGCCGGAGCGTAATTCAATTTACACAGGTTGAACAACAATTCTTTTGCCGAGCATAAAGACAATAAAATATGATATTGACTGATTTTTGGATTTCAATCGAGCACAAAATATGTTCAATTGTTTTTATTTCAATGATTTGTTTTTTTATGTTACTGTGCTCGATATTTATATATGCATAAAAAAGAGCAAATGTTTGCGTTATTATTAATAAAATACGAAAAAGATTTATATTCAGTATATTAGTATACTATTACATTCAAAAAATGTCAGAAAGTGCAAAAAATATCAGATTATCAAGCAAAGAAACTATAATATATTTATTTATATTAATATTATATTCAAAATATGTCATAATTGTATATATAATTATTGATTTGTGAATATTTCGTACTTAGTATTGAAATACGCTTGTTAAATACGTACATAATTGACATAAAGAAGATATATAATAGAATTGACAATCAAAGTTATTTCAATTTTTACTCAATCCAAGTAGCCATAGTATGAAAGTAAACTTGTTTCCTGCACATCACCAAATACATCATTCAGTACACAACATTACTCAGGAGATTAAAGACATAAAAAAAAATTTTATAAATATACTTTTAAGTGCAAAGTGAATATCTTTTTTAACCTTTTCTAATTTTATTTACATATATTAAAAAAAAAAAATAAATAAATAAATAATTGCGCAAGATATAAAAAGAAATACGTACCTAATGTGAAAACAAACACTGGAAACAAAATTGTATACTTCACTATTGGTAAAGTCTACTTAGAAAAAAACTTAGATAAATTTATTAAAGGTTTTTTTTTACACAGTTGGAACAGTTGGACAAATGGAATGGAAAATTGTCAAGATGAATATTTCACACTATTAGAAAATTGTATTTTTACGCTGAATATCGTTTGGAGTTAAATGTTTTGGAATAAAATCTTTGCAAGAACTAAAGGTGAGTAAATATTGTATAAATAGATTATATTTTAATGATATTCAACTCGCATTACAGTACGGCGATCTTTGTTTTTTTTGATTATGCAGCACGCACTGAATTCGAAATGTAAATTTTATTTGTGTATTTCTAAATTGTATTTTTATGGTATTTGCTGTTTGGAGGACAATTCTGAGGTTTCAAGCAGAAGTAGAGAAGTGAGACGTACATTACAGACGTAAGTGGATTTGAAGTAAATATACTTCATTTATTAATTCAATAATAAAATTCTTTTCGTCTTGCAGTGAAATGTGAATAACGGAAATATATGCAATGTTAAAATAGTTGTAATGGAATATCGGAATGGAATATCGTCATGTTGAATATTTTAGACTTTTAGAAAATTGTATTTTTACGCTGAATATCGTTTGGAGTTAAATGTTTTGGAATGAAATCTTTGCAAGAACTAAAGGTGAGGCAGTAAATATTGTATAAATAGATTATATTTTAATGATATGCCACTCGCATTACAGTACGATAATCTTTGGTTTTTTGCAGCACATACTGAAATTGAAATGAAAATTTTATTTGTGTATTTCTAAATTGTATTTTTGTGGTTTTTGCTGTTTGGAATAAAATTTTAAGTTCTATGTAAAATATGTTCTAAAATTTATTTATTTAACGCATAAGAATATGAGTGCAATATTACCATATTGTCTCAGAAAATGTTCTTTGAGTTACAGAAGCAAAGATATCTACTCCAATAGAAACTAATCAGTATGCCATTGACTTTTATGCTTTGACTTCCGACACTTCTATAAAACTTGTTTTATTCATAAAATCAATCGGAAAGCAACTCTTACACAGCACACAACAATTCCAAAATATATTCTCTTAAGTATGGATACGTGGATAGATAAATTAGTTTCAATTCACTCGGTTCGCAACTCAAGCACTGAAGAAAACGTTGAAGATGAACACCATTATGGCTATGAGACACAGCGTGGATCTTTGAGGTGAGTCTTGTCAGACAACCGAGAACAAAAGCTGAACAACAATACTGTTCACCTCTTAGAACTCAACTTCTGCTGCTCGATTACAAGCAGTTTAAGGCTGCACGACTTATTCAGCGAATATTTCGAGGCTGGCGTGTGCGTCATCTGCTAAAGAAGCAACAACGAGCTGCGATTATCATACAAAGAGAATGGCGACAATATTGCAAAGCGCGTCACAGAGTCGTCCAGATCCAGGAAGAGACGCAGTCTAGTGTTCTGATCTCGCACCATTCGAGCTGTGTGAAGATTCAGGCTCTGTTTCGTGGTTGGTATTCACGTAAATTTGTCAACAATATGACGTATCTGAAGAACATACAATTGGATGCCGTGGAGGACATATTGCACTCGATTACCTATAAGTTGCATACGATGAAGCGAAAGGATCAATTGCCAGGCATTCTCACAATCCGTGAGGGAGAGTAAGTTCTTTAGTAATATGTAAAGGTTTCATAGTATAGAGTATATCATGCGATATATAAACGAATATAATGCGAATATGTAATTCTATCATGCGATATGTTAGGTACAATGGACATTTTTACTTTCGTTGCGTTTTTCGATAATTCATTTTATAAGCTTCTTTCTCGTCAATTAACTAGCTAAACAAATTTAAAGATTTCATGTCCAACCCTTATATTTAAATATACAGAATTCTTTAAAGTATAATTCTTATACTTTACTGCCTTGCAATGGATTTATTTCTATTGTCATTTAATGATTTGGTTTTCATGGCAACTCTTCTTTCACCGCTTTCCCGTTCGTCAGTTCGCTGTGCAAGTGAATTTGGTTTTGTTCAAATTTGGTAGTAATCACTATATTAATAATATATTTTTTTTATCCATTGAATGATTTAAAGACTTTTGAGTTGCTTCTTTCCATACTTTAATTTGTAAACTGGTTATCAACCTTTCCTCTGCGAAGAAGCTAAATATTTCGGAAGTTCCACATATTTTAGTGTGACCGTTTTCAACAACCGTTGTATGCCTAAATTTGGCTCCCAAGTGGTAAAAAACAAAAAGTTGATCCCTTTACTGCAGAAACATTCGCCCTATTAAATAATTGAAATTATTGGAAGAAACAGATGAACTCATATTTGATTCTGAATTTCACACCTAAAATTGTCCACATACATAACTAATTGCAGCACTCTACACTCTCTGTGTGTGTGTGTGTGTGTGGAGTGTAGGAGGTGTAGATCGAATACAGCTCAATCCATCCATCAAACGATCAATCAGTTACATATTTGCATAACACTCATTAACCCCATGTCCAATTGAGGATCTCTATTCACTTCTCTTCCCTCTCTCTTGTTGTAGGTGGAGAACGAGAAGTTGAAATTGCATATCGAAAAGAAATGAATCCATTCATCAATTGATCAATCAGTTATTAACATAACACCCATTAACCCCATGTCCAATTGAGGATCGTTATTCACTTTTCTTCCCTCTCTCTTGTAGTAGGTGGAGAGCAAGAAGCTAAAATTGCATATCGAACACAGCTCAATCAATCCATTAATTAATCAATCAGTTATTTGCATAACACTCATTAACTCATGTCCAATTGATGCCGACTCTTCACTTCTCTTCTCTTCCCCCTCTCTCTTGTAGTAGGTGGAGAACGAGAAGCCAAAAATTGCATATCGAAGAGAAATGAATCCATTCATCAATTGATCAATCAGTTATTTGCATAACACTCGTTAACCCAATTGCAATTGGGGTTACCTGGCACACTTCTCTGTTCCTCTCTCTCGGCGTCTCTCCCCCTTCGGCATGATCGATGATCCGGACGATAAGGGGTTTATAGTCAAATGTAGATCTTTAACGCACATCTCAATATTCAAAACATTCTTCAAACTGTTTTGACCTTAACTTTAGCTGTCCTTTGTTTATCAGTATCGAACATTTTCAAGATTATAATAGTTTTTTTATGCAAATTGCACTTTCATTTCTTAAAAGTCACTTTGATAGGTGATGGCAAATTTAACTTGCAGCGATTAGTTATGACACACTTTCATTCGCTAATCGATATTTGCTATTGCATCGATAGATAGTATTGGATTAAACTTCAAGTGATAACACTGCCATTTATTTTTATTACTATTACTACAAAACTGCAGCTGATATAGCTATCTATTTTTATATACAAATGTATATATATTTTAACATAATATATATAGCAGCCAGCTTTTGGCAGCTTATTGTTATCGATATCCAATTTCAATGCGACAGGTCAAGCTTAAGACGCTCACGCACTAAAAACGAGCACGTGCTGCAAATTTGATTACGCGTCATTTGATTTTGTTTGTAAATTGGCAATCGAAAAGTGGAGTCTTGGCTTCTGATAAATCCGCATCTCCAAAATCGGCGACAACTACGAACAAAGTGATTGCGATTCAGTGATTTAATAAACTTATTTGCGAGAACTTTTCCAATACCGGGGATAAAGCAAGTGAGTCTCGAGTTTAGTTTTGCCTAGCATGTCTTATCAAAGGACTGCAGCATTCTAGATCAACTAAAAAGCGTCAAATCGAAGCAGTCGCATAATGGAACAAGAGGGCAAAGTAAAGAAGGCGGCGCTGGAAGAGCCGGAAATGTCGTTGCAAATGTTTTTAGAAAATGAATGGATGGAAGCACTTTTGCACGACTCGTTTGAAAAGCCTTTGGAAGAGTATTTGGAAAAATCAAAGAACAAGTCGTTGGAAAATTCAAAGGAAGACTTGTCACAAGATTCGTTAGAAAAGTCATTCGGAGAGTCGACAGAAGAGCCAAAGGAGGAGCCGTTAGCAATGCTATTGGAAGACTCGAATGGAATGCCTTTGGAAGAGCCGTTAGCAATGCGATTGGAAGACTCGTATGGAATGCCTTTGGAAGAGTCGTTGAATGAACTGAAAGAAAAGTCGTGGAAAGAATCGATGGAATTAGATGAGTCGTCAGAAGAGTTATCAAAAGAGTCGTCCGATAAGTCGTCAGAAGAGCCAAAGGGTGAGCAGATGGAAATGCCTTTGGGCGGGCAGTTACAAGAGGATTTGCCAGCGCTGGAGCCCCGGGAAGGAGCTGTGCTCCTTGCAGCTCCAAGCGATAGCGACACCGATTCCCTGAACACGCTTAATGCCACCTCTATTCTATCCAGCAGCGAAAGCTCATACGGTGAGGCGGCGGCAATCACTGCACTGCAGAGTGTGCGACCAAGCTACAGCTTTAAGTGCAGGCAATTCATCCAATGCCGATTCACTACGCAACCGAATCTCCATGGCAAATTCCAGATGAGGCAAAGCGATCTCCATCTGGTGGCACGCAACTCCAACTTGCATGCGGTGGTCAGCTTTTCACGTCTCGATGGCATTTACGGACGCTATCAGGATCATCAGGTTTGGTGTTACAATCCTGCAACAAATCGCTGGCGACCTGATGAGACGTGCCAGTACATTATGCTCGTACTCCATCAGTTGCGCATCAAGACCTTTCTCAACACCATCGGCAATGAGCTATTGATCTACAGTGCCAACGATGAGTACTCAATGGCGGGAGATGGCTTTGTGGTGCGCTCCAATGACGGCGTCAATGCGGTATTCCGGACTGTTGAAGGCGTTCAGCCGAGGGCTGAGTTTGGTGCCGCATATGTGTCGCATCGGCATTTTATGTACGTCATTGGTGGCAAAATGAACTTGACGACCGTGTGCGATGTGCATCGCTACGATTTCAACAATCGACTGTGGCAGGTGCTCTACCTAAGTGATGTGAACAATGCCCACGGTTATCCGAAGGGACGCTTTGGCCATCAAGCGATCACCGATGGCAAGTTAATCTATTGTCTGGGCGGTGGCGATATCAATTTGCAAGTGCATGATCTCACGTACATTCTCACCTTCAATCTGAGCACCCACACTTGGCTTGAGCTTTACACGTTGCCCGATGATCGCATGCTAGCCTTGAATCAAGGCTATCCGATGGGACGCCAGGCATTTGCATGTGTGCAGCGACGTTGCTCCAATGGCGACTTGGAAGCCATCATCTGTGGCGGTCGGGAGGCCGCCAGCTACCTGCCCGACATTTGGAAGCTGAATTTGTGCACCATGCAATGGACGCATCTCATCACCCCCGCGCCACCGTCACCCACATACTTTCAATCGGCCGCCCTGATGGGCAACGATTGCTTGTTCGTCTTCGGTGGGATCGAGCGTGAGAGTTGGTCACCTCTGCCCAGTGTGTCGGGACTGTACAAGATGTGGCTGAAGGTGCCGAAGCTAAGTGAAATGTGCTGGGAAGCGTACAGCTACTATAACGATCTCAAGCGTCGCGATCCCCAAGAGTTGCTCGCCTTGGGCATTCCATCGAGATTTGTTAATCGCCTGCCGCCAGTCGAAACGAGTGCCGACGAGACTGCAGATTCGGAGGATGATTTTGATTCGGATGCTCAGTATTAAAGCGTCCCTGTATTTAGCTGATCGCAGCACAAAACCAAAGATCACATTGTGATCACTTCAAGTTTTACTATTTACTATTTTTTTTTTATGTTAATCTATAAAACTTAGAATTAAACAGCATTCAATGCTCAACAAGCAGTAGAGATCGATATTGCGATCGAAACTTGGCATCAAACTCTTTATTCAACAACTTTATTCGCAAACATGATCAGAAAGTCACTCAAATTCACATTTAATGAAGTTAATTTCTTTTTTGTTGAAAATTTGAAACGATTCACAAACTTATCATTTAAATATTTACAATAATTGACTTCTATATCGCACTTTTTGTCAACTCTATTCACTGGATAGTTTAGATTATATGCCAAGCTACTAATCCGTATCAAAGATAATGTGTTCAAATGATTCACTTTGCTTTACTGTTACTTTTAATTTTTACTCTTTTTTTTTTTGTTTAATAAACTGTCCACGTATGGATTATATGCTTATCTAAAAACCCAATTGACTAATCATGTTACAATCGCAGAAATAATGTTTTCTTTCAGTGCTGCTAAAGCAAAACTACAAGTTTCCCGCTGATCAAAGATGATCATGAGAGGGCAGACTGAGGATCATCTCTCCATTCAATAGTGTTTGTTATTAAGTAATGACAAAGGCATTTGCCCAAAATGATGACGACCCCCGTCGTTGCGCTTGACCATAAAAAAAAAATAAAAGATAAACTGTAAGTTTGTTGGTTTTCTTTTTTTTTTTATGACCCCCAAAAAATGTTTTGTGTGTTTTTCTCTGTGTCTATTTGCCCTTATACTGGTGTATTTTATATGCTTGCCACACTTTTTTACGACTTTCCACACAATTTTGTGGACACATTTTCGCTGCGGTCAGCCGCTTTTGCATAATGACGAAGGCAACAATTCTCTTTATGATTGTGATTGGCATGCAAGCGCATTGAAAAGAAATTAATGTGAAATTGAAAATGGATAAAGGAAAAGCGGCAAACAAAAAATGTGCATATGGAAATGGAAATTGCAATGAGATGATGAGAAATGGGAAATGGGAATGAGGCACACACACAGCTCATAAACTAGCTGCCAAACATTGTTTTGATGACACTCAGGGGCAGTCGGACTCAGCGACTCAGGATTCAAAAATCTCAGGCAGACGCCGCCTGACAATGGCCCACCCCTGTTTTTTTTTTTTTGGTTGTCGGGGCTGGGAGACGAGCTGTATTTAAATTTTCGCAAATTCCATATCAATCTATGACGAATCCCAGTTTCCCATCGCAGTTGTCGATTCGTTGCACTTAATTGGTCTGCCAGTGAAAGCAGAAAGTCTATGAAATTTATGCCTCATAAATGTCAAACCATTTCGAGACGATGCCAAAAATTATAGTTTAACTACATTCTCTCTTCTCTCTCTCTCCACCATTTACCGTCCATCGTCTGTCGACTGTCGGAATCCGAGCGATCTTTATCTCAAGTACCCGATCAGTAGCAAAAGAGTTCGTTTATGGTTTTGTTTTGATGGCTACTTTTGATTTGCAACTCTTATTTAATTCGCTTTATCAGCTTAATTTCTATTTCAATTTAAATTGCTCAACATATAAAATAAATTTTTAATTTAATTTGTAATTTATAAACATTTCGTTAGTTAAAGTTAAAGATTTCATTTAGAATAACAGTTGTATATAAATTTCAAGCAATTCAAAATGTCAGGACTAAACTGCCTCACTTATCATTTCATACTCTAGAAATTAGAATTTCTTATAGGGTGTTTCATCTTGTATACAAATTTACCGAATTTGACTTAAATTTATAGCTTTTACTTTGATTATTCAATGATTTAAAATTTAAGGATTCACATTTCACCTCTTTTTCCCCATATTTCAGCACGCTGGGCAAAGTCGAGAATTTCATGTCGACTATGACTTATCGTCTGTTCAATCGCTATGTGAGCAGAAAATGGGTAACTAGCAAGACGCTCCTTGAGTCGCAACGTAGGGACTTTAAGAATTCTGTGGAGTACACTTCGGCACCGTATTATGGCAATGATCACATCAATGTGTGCAATCCCCCGCCGCCTCCGCGAGCTCCCAAGTTCTATGAGCGACGCGAATACGATATAACACAGGCTTTTTTATCATCCAAACGCGAGGCTGAGGAGCGCAAAACCATGAATAAACTTATCTGTGTGTTCGAGTAAGTTTCGCAAAGGATTTTTGTTGTTTTTAACTCGTCTGCTCGCAGCTCGACGTGGTCGCGTTTTTAAAGCTCTGCCCTTGAATCAAAAGCGTTTCTGCCGCGATTTGATCTATAGCATGAGGCGTTGGACCTTCGAAGAGAATCGGAAACTCAATATACCGGAGGACTTGAACGTCGATAGCGATTTGAAGGGCTTCTTGCAGGACATACAAGGATATCTGACCGCTTTGAATTACATTGAGAATTGCGATTGCTTGCGCGATTCGCCGCATCCACATAAATTAACACCACGCTTCGATTTGGAATAATTTATACTCACATTCGCAATAAAGAAGAACACAAACATATGTGCTTCAAATCTGGGAGACCAAATCAACGTATTGTTCTTGAAGAATTGATTTTTGTTTTTAGATATTATCAACGATTGTCGTCGAATGTAATCAAAACACATAAATAAGTTCAATCAATATTGGCAACAAATTAAATTTAATGATGTTTGTTGCTTGCAGCCAAAGTAAAGTAGCCCCAAGTAGTAGAAGAAAAAGAAAAGCAGAAAGAAATTGCCAGCGAAACGAGAGAAGAAATTGCTAACTCTGGTAAATATTTGCCAACTGACGCTAATGAACTTGGGCATACAAATAGGCAACACACCGATTCCAGTTACTGAGGGAAAACGAATTCAGTTTCCCCAATAGATTCAAGCAAAAGGAAAAGTCAAAGTCGCCGCTGCTCGATTGCTTTTGATTAAAGCACATTTTCCAGCACACAAAAATTTGCTCACTTATAAGATTTTGCTCGTGTGATTTTTTTTTTGCTTTTTGCTTTTTGGAGAAACATGTTTACACATAGAATTTTTGCTATTGATTGTGTGTGATTGCCGCACTATGTGTGTGTGTGTGTGTGTGTGTGAGTGTGTGTGTTTCTTTCCACATGTGCTACAATGTTGCAGGAGAAGCACGTTTGGTCTCCATTGTGGGCACACAAAAGTCAATAGCTCGACTGTGATTTTCCCATGCTCTCTCTTTCTCTCTCTCTCTCTCTCTCTCTTCTCTCCCTCTTTTTGTACTTCTGTCGTTATTTGCAGAGGTTTCGCTTGACGGAATGAAGCTACTTTTGGAGCAGGCTTTGATTCGAGCATTACACAATGCTGAGTTCTTAATCTGTCAATTGCATTTTGAAACTAATATTGCCACTTAATAAATGTTTCTTGCATTTGCAATTCGCTTTGTAGTCAACAACAAATATTTCATATAAATTTCAATACACCACATCAACACATGACAAATGACAGCACATTTTAATTAAGCAGACAGAAAAATGCCAGTCATATAAGCAGCATAAAATAGCAACAGAATTAACCCAAATATGCAAATAAATTGTTCGGAAAAAAAAACAAGTCCTAGAGCCAAAGTTGCACATTAACTTCCGCAGCTCATTAAGTCACTGTCAGCCAGAAAGAGAGAGAGAGCAAGAGTGAGTGAGAGGTAGAGATAGAGATTGCCTAGTGAAAGCTAGCGGAAAATACTTGTATATAAAAATTTATGCGACGCCAACTGGACGACAGCACCCCCCTCATATCCTTCTCTCCTCCCTTTCCCTTCCCCTTCTCATTCTCTTCCCTTTAGCCAGACGGCAGAAAGTTCGCTGTGTGCGAAAACAAAAATAAAACATTCGCCATGTAAATTATGAGGGCTCCAGCCCAGCATCAACAGAAGCAGCAGCAGCAGCTCCTTTGCTCACAAAGAATACGTAAATTAGCAAAATAAAATAAAAATATCAGCACTTGGGGCGCCAGAGGTCAGGCAAATTATATATATAAAAAAAAAACAACGGGAATAAGAATTGTTGAATTTTTACTCAACTCTCCACTTGGTGGAAAGGTTAAATGAAAATGTCGACGCATTAATTGAAAATACCAACCAAAAAAACAAAAAAAAGATGCGGAAAGTGTAAAAAAATGCCGCACATCCTTGGCCTGAAGTTTAATTAGGCCGTCTGCGTGTTGTGGCCTATATAAGAAATGCTTAAAATTTCGGTTAATGTTAATGTTGTTGGCCTTGTGCCGTCGAAGGTCAACGCGGTCTGGGCCGCCTGTTTTCTCTTGGTTCTGGGACGTTAAATGTTGAATACTGAATTGGGTGTTTGGACGTTGAACGTTCAACGTTCAACGTGGAGCTCTCAACATTGGGTGTGGCCAAACTAATTAGTGAGCATTTTGTGGGCGTTGCTGTTTAATGAAATTTTAATAGGAGTTTAATTGAAACTCGGTGTGGGCTCCACAAATTATTTGCAGCCAACTATTTGCGTTAAGAAATGTTGCGTAAAAGCAATTCATATTAATAATACGAGAGAATTATGAACAAAGTTTATATTCATATGTCTCTCATAATGCTTGTGGTATGTTCGAAATTTTGTGTGCTGTGCATTAATAATGCTTCGCTTTGAAGTTAATGAATTGCAGAGCTTTCAAGGTAGTTGGTATTCGAGCGAAATTTGCAATTGTTCATTGCATAGATTCCAATTCTATACATATTTTGTATGCAGTTTTGAACAGCAAATTAAGAAACTGCTATAAATGTTATGCATGCAATGGCAAAGTGAAACAAATGAAGAGAAATATTCGTAGATTTGAAACGTTGAATAAGTACAGAAATTGCTCAAAGCTATTTGCTAATTACTTGGTATTTGCGTCATTGAAATCAATGATTAAAATAATTTGTTTCAATGCTCTGTTTCCTCAGGAATATTCTTACAAGCTTACAGTGTATTATTGAAAATCTTAAACAATATAAGCACTAAGTATTTCTTCACTCTGAAATACTAAGAACATCAATTTAAGGAAGTTTACTGCATGGTAGACAAGCCACAAGTAATAATTATATTTTCCCGGAATTTCCGATGCATAAAAGAAATTTCGCCCTTGTTAAACAATTTCATAAAAGTGAAGGAACTGTGGTTAAACAAGAGTCGAGTGCTTCACTTACTTGCTGAGGCGTGTGGCAACAGATTGATCAAGTTGTTGCTGCTGCAAATGCAGACTTTATACGTTCAACGGCTAATTGGTCAGGCACAAGGAAATTGTTTGTGGCACGCAAGCAACTGCAGACGCGGCAGGATTGTAATTGCTGGAATGCAATGCGAGTCACCGAAGTCCATTTGTGGGCATATGGAATACACACACACACACACACATGTACACACATACACACGTTCACAGTGAGTGCAATAATTAAACACACGCGCGGCAATAATGACAAAACGAACTGACGAAATTTATAATAAATGCAGCCTTGACTCGACAGCAGCAATATCACTCATACGCCTCATATGCCGCAGTATAAAGTGCCTGGCATTTTTGCACAGTTTTCTTTTTGTTGTCGTTGTTATGTTTGTTGTTCGTTGTTATTTGCGTTGATGATGACGCGGCGACTGCGACAGCGACAGCGACGGCGAGTTCGTTTCGATAACTTCTTAGGGTAGACCCAGTTCGTAGCGCGTTATCAATGAAACTGCTGAACTGCTGATTTTTCTCGTCATCGTCGCTAGCATCGCCCCAGAAAGCGTATTCTGAGCCAGCCTTCGTTGTCGTCGTGCGGCTCTCCCGTCGCTTCGGCTCCACTTCGGCTCCACTTGCCGTCGTTTTTTGGGCGGGCGACTCAACTTAACGAAGGCAGCAGCAGCTGTGCTCTGAGCATGGTCAAAGGGAAATTACTCAGAGAAATTCGCAAGGCGGGAGAGCAAGCAAAGGAGAGCAAGAATATTTACAACTGTAAGGGGAAATTAACAACTGTTAACAGCGTCTGTTATATCTCAAAGGAATTTCTTTAAAGGTTACTTCACTAAATTTTGAAATTTTAATAAATATTGTAGTCCTTACGAATCATTTGCTTAACAAAAAGGTAATACACTTTTAGTAATATAGTTTTTTTTATATACATTATTTATTTTCTAATCTATTTCCATTTTTTTTTTTCCAATTGGAACATTAACAGTAGCTTAGAGGCTCTAAAAAAGCAAATACTTTTTATTAAGTTAAAAATTTGAATTATTCCTGTTCATTTATATAACAAAATAAATTTGCAAATTTATTTGTATAATTTTGAATTGCTATAACAAATTTAACAAGTGATTTCTTAATTTATTTTCAAGTGCAAATTTATACATTGTCCCATAAGCAGAATACTGGGATATTTGTCTGGGACATTTGTTGGCTATTTAAGGACTTTTTATTTGAAAGTTGAAATAAATGCACTTCCATTTAACGGAAAGAAATGTTGATAATTGAACAGATATAAATGTTAAACATAAATATAGAATTGTTGCAAATAAAAAGTAAAATTCGAATTAAAACTTGCTTAAAATTATCCATTTCGATAAGCGTAAAATTAAATGTCCATGATTGACACAATAAATTTCTGAGCTTAAGCTTGTAGCAAATAAATATCTATCAAATACGAATTGTACATTAGAAAAATTGGCAGATAGTACTACCAATAACGTTTTGTACTACCTATTTTTATTACATTCATTTATGTTTTAATTAATTAATTTATTTATTTATTTTTTCATTAATGTATTTATTAAAACCTAATGATCATTCATAAGCCGTTTCCTACTTTATATTTTTAATAAATATTCAATAAGTTATTGGATCAAAGCAATGAGTTTAATATATGGGCAAATCCCACGTGTCGCACGCTACATTCGCACGATTTTAGCTAATGAAAATCAATTTTTTGGGGGGTTTTTAAAAGATTTACCGTAAACTTTTGTTATGTGTTTAGAGTGAATTGAGAGTACTTTCAGAGGGTATAAGATTCAATTTCACTGGAGTCACTGTTTTGAAAATAATTAATAAAATTGTGACGTGTCGCACGCTACATAAAGTGGAAGTTAGTTTTAAAATTTTCATTTCAAACGCAATTTTTAGCGAATTCTGCAAAATAAACCCTATGAAAGTTAATATCCTAAAGAAAGTTAAGAATATTAGAAGACAAAAACCGATCGTTTGGTCTTAATAATGTTTATAGATATTTAGCAAAGCCGTAAACCCATTGTGTCGCACGCTACGTGTCGCACGCTACACTTTTTCCGCTGGCATTAACATAAGACAAAAATATATATTATATATATATATATATATATATTATATTCATAAATGTGCCTTACAATTATTTCAACGTGATTTACTTTTGATTTGTATGTGAGCCCAAGCAGAGGCAAAAAATTGTGAAGAATACAATAGGGATTTGAAGGTGTGCGCAGAGCACGAATTTAAGTAAAATTATGAAAATTATAAATAAAATTGGGTTTGATACAAATTTGTGCATTTATAATGATCGAAATTTCTTTTTTGCTTTCAATTCTTAAAATGTCATATCTACTTTATTGTTCCATATAAAGAAACATTACAAAATGTGAAATTTAAAAATTGGTCGCTGGTGGACTGTTTCTGGGATTTGCCCATATGTAAGTAAGTTTAATCCTTTATTACACTTCAATAAAAATAAATAGTTATTCCTCGCTAATTCTCTCTCTTTACACTTATTTTAACATGCCTTGAACTTCACCATATTCATAAGTAGTCCAATTACTGGACATTAATAACAAATGATGCATTCAGCGTTAACTACGCTAGACATAATTACTTGCTTATAATGCGACATGCAGTTAAAAACAATGCCTTGTTAAGTGTGGTAACATTTTCTCTATCTCGCCCAGTCTATGTTTATCACTTCCCCACTTCCTTTGGAACATTTTCTGTCTATCGTTGCCTTAGATAATCCACAGCTCGTTAAAATGCTGCAAATTTTTTTTTATAACGCGCCTTTAGTTGACGACAAGCAGCCGCTTTAATATGCTTAAAATGATTATGAGAGGCATCAGCAATGAGGGCGAGCCGGAATGAGAGCGAAAAGCTGGGGCAAGGATGTAAGGACACACAATCTCCATCCAACACTGGGCGTCTGCATACAAATTAAAGCATAATTTATAAGCGCGTATGTGTGTGTGGGAGATTTGACTCTGCTTTACCTGTTGGCTGTCATAAAAATTCGCTTTTATTGTCGACGCGGCGCCTAAGCCTCAAAATGAAATATGCATTTTGAATTGGCTTGTTTCCCCGCCTCACTTTCTCTTTCGCTGCTGAGTATCTGCTGTCTAATGGACATGCAGCTAACACTGCGCTCTAAAATTAGTTTACCAGTCAAACATTGGTTTGCTTCCGCTTCAAACTTGGCCAAGTTCATAAGCAGCAAATGAAATAGGAGCCAAAACTTTGCCCACGCGCCACATTTTTTCGCAAGTCAATTGAAATTTATTGCACACGAGTACAACACATGCAATCTCTCTCTCTCTCTCTCTCTCTCACTCTCTCTTTCGAACCTTCGAATACCTTGTTTATCTGTCTATTGTTTCTTCTCTCTTTGGTTCGTCTTTCTGTTGTTGCTCTATAATAATTTACAAAACATTTTACGCTTCGCTTCGCCTGCCATCTGCATTAGTGGCAAAGTCACTTTTTAAAGAGCTCCCAACTGGCGTTAAACTTGACTATGAGCATACATTGTGCGAGGGGTGAAATCGAGGGGGCGGATGGGGATGCATTATTTATATGTATGCAAAAGAAATCTTAAATAAGCAGCCTTGATCTATGGCCCGAAGTTGGCATGCTGGCTGACTAACTGGCTGCTGGCTGTTGGCTCTGTTTGGCTTTACTTCCCACTGACTAACGGCCAATTATGATGGACAACCATTTGCTCTTGAGCTCTGGCAACCTGTCACGTACTTTGCTTTTATTTATAGAACATTTATAGAACATTTTAAACAGCGTTTAAGCAAGCAAATATATATATTAAATAGAAATATATTTTAAATAATATTGTTTACAATTGATAAATTAAATTTTAATGAGAGCAGCTATTAGCTTATTTATTATATTTGAGACTGTAATAACAATGTTAAAGTCAATTGAAAATTAGTAAATTAAGAAGTTTACATTTTATTTATTGAAACGTCATTGCTTCAATCAATTCAAAAATGTTTTATTTTATTTTTAATTATATTTAAAATGTATATGTATAGCAAGGAACTTTTATTAGCTATCAAATTGGAATATAATATTACATTTGTTATAACCAAAAGCCAACGTTGTTAGTATTCTAGCCTCTTTTAATGAATTATTATATAATATAATTCTTTAATAAATAAATAAAATATACTTTTATAATGATTTTCCATCTACTTAAACATTTTTTATATTTTTTAATTTTATTATGGTTAGGAAATAAAAAATCTTTTGTTTGGTAAAGAATTAAATTAGTTGTCAAATAACGTTGACGATATTCTAATACAATATAAATAAATATATACTGAGGGCCTTAGTCTCTCTTTCGCATCTGATAAAATAATAATAATAATAATTAAAAATATATATTTATATTTAATTTGTAGTCAAATATTTGGCTAATAGATATAATAAATAAATATATTTTATTTCTTTTACGCAATATTATAAGTCGCATTCTTTATGACAATCTCTATTGAGCAGCATGCACATTTCAATTGAAAATTTTAGGTGTAACTTTTTGCGGCTCTACTCTGCCTGTGTTAATGCACTCTTCAGCTCAACTTCAATAATTCTTAAGGACTTACAGTTGTTGCTCCGAGCGTAATCCATTGGGCTAGAAATAAATACATTTGTGTGGCCAAAAAAAAAAAAAGAAGAAAAACAATTTCCAAGTCATAAGCAAAAGCAATGCATCATTTTTATGCCGAAAACTTTACAACTGCCGCAGCGATGAGTGTGCCCAGAGGCACACACACACACACACACACACACACATACACTTACGTACACACACACACATACGCACATTTGTGAGCTAAGCGAGCGCAGAGAGCACCCCAAAGGATATTAACAATAATCTAACCAAATTAACCCAAAGCACTAAAGTGTAAGTGACATTAAGTTAATTTTCGTGCGAGGACGAGCTCAAAGCGGATACAGCTGCAAAATAATCACAGTGAAGAGGAAGCGGAGAGAAGAAGGTGGAGGTGGAGGCGGAGGAGTGAAGTCGAAATAGCAACAGCAACAGCAGCAACAACAACAACAGCGAAAAGCTAAGGAGAAGAAAAGAAAAACGTTCGAGTTTTATTTAACTTGGGTTTTCTTTTTGTTGCCACAAAGTTGCTGTTGTTGTTGTTGTTGCTGTTGTCTGTGTTGCAGCAACTGTGCAAAATTTCCCACGAGATCAATCAGCCACAGGCAGCAACAGCAACAGCAACAGCAAAAGCAGCAGCAGCTTGACTCTGCCTGTCATTGCTGTTGTTGTTATTGTTGCTGTTGCTGTTGTTGTTGTTGCTGTTGCTGTTATTACTACTTTTTGCAACTTTTTCTTTCCTTTTTTTTTTGTGAAACTTGAACGAGCGTCTGCTTTTGTTTTTGTATTGTCTATGAACAGCAGCAACAGCAGCTTCTTCCTCAGCTTTAGCTCAACTTCTTTTTCAACGTTTTTGTTGTTTGTAAAGGTTTTTCTTTCTATTTCGTTTCTTTTGTGTCGTTTTTTGTTTTACACCTTTTGGCATTGGCCTTTGCAGTGAGAGCAGCTAATGAAGCGATGTTGATGATGCAAGAGCAGAGCGGGGAGGAAGTTCAGTGGCGTCTGCCCCAAAAAGGGGGCTTAGCGAAAGCAAAGAGGAATGAAAGAGCAAAAGATGATGGAGTGCAAGATATCAACTAGTATTGCAAGGGAATTGAGTCTGAACGATGCACTGAAGGAAAGATACACAACAGAGAGAAGTATTTCAAAGAAGAAACAGTAATAATCTACTTGAAGTATGGATAGAGTGAAAGACAGCCTATTAATGTTGATGGTCAAAACAATCGAGCAAAGTGCTGGGCAAACAGAAATACTAAAATAACTATTATTCTCAAAATAATATAATTGCTTTTTGTTTTAGCAACAATATTTGGAATTGAAGTAACCAACACATAAGGAATATATATATATATTAGAAATAATTGTATAAGTCACTAAGTTCTACGTGTTTAGAAAATTCCGATAAATTCCGATTTTTGCAATCATCAACCAAAGTGTTTTATTAAGTTCCTAGAAAACATAATAATAATATAAAAATTATTATTACTTGTTGATGCAAGTAAAAATTTACTCAATTATATATTTCAACGATTAAGGAACATTTACAAGATCTTCTTGTCATGAATACATATATTAAGTTAATTTTCCTAGTGTCGCTAAAAATCATAAACCTTACATTTATAATAATATATATTTTTCTGTTAAGAATGACCACAGATATAATTAATGTAACCAGTATACTTTTTGCTTATTTTTGTATTCATTTTTATTTGTCTAGAAATTTTTCTGCAAGAAAGACAACACTTAAAACTTTAGCCTGTTGCACAAAGTAATATTAATTGACTTTATTTTTTTCTATGTTGCTAACTATTAAAGAAAACTCTACGCTATCCATATAATAGCATTCCCACTTTTACTTCTAAGCTCTCACTCCGCCTCTGTCCTAATCGAATTGTCGCAAATGGAGGCAGAGAAAAAACTGTCATCAAAGCAATCGCAATCGCAAGAAGTGAAGCAAGAAACTTTTGGCGTTCATCTCATTAACGGGCCAACACTTCAAGGACAACTTAACGCTAATTGTCTTGGCTCTAGTCGTTGTTGTTGTTACTGTTGTTGTTGTTGCTGTGTGTAAGTTCAAGTCAAAGAAATATGCCGCCAAATGACAACGTTGAGGGGGAAAGAGAGTGAGAGTGAGAGTGAGGACAATGCCAGTTGATTGATTAATGGATGTCAACGTCAGCGAAGGTGACAAGTGGCCAGCAAGTCGAACAGGGATTCGTTCTGTGTGTGTGAGCTCTGGTAATCATCAAGAGCTGCCTACTAAATGATCTGCCAAATTGGATGTGGCTTCAGAGGGATGAGGCATAAGGAATGGGGAATGGGAAAGATTCTTGTGCCAAAAAGTATGCAATAAAATGTCAAAATGTCGCTCGGCAAATGACAAGAAAATTGTTTGCATTTTCTTCGTGCGCTGCTCGTTTCCAGTTTTTCCCCCTTCGCATGCGGAAACATTTCATTTTGCGCCTCAATTGCCGAAAAGGGTTGCAAGGAACGAGGTGAGCAATGCTGTAAATGGGGAGTTTCTTGCACAACTTGCACTTCCGTCTACTTTTGCATTTCCGCACCGCAATCGCAACCGAAAAGAAAAACCGAATTGCGCCTCGGACGCCATTTTGCTGTTCATTGTCGTCCATTGGCGTCCATTGCGGATGTCCGTGTCGCAATTTTAATGCAATTTTTATGCGCTCGTTTTGACTTCCTATTATTATTATTCTTATTTACTTTCAGCACTTGCATTATATTTATTTTGTGTGTTTCTTTCTTGCATGTTTACCAAGTTGGGGAATTTCCTAGTTAAGTAGAACTGCATTTCCTTTGCCATATACTCAGTGCCTTCCGTCATATCGAGCACAACTCGTACTTTGTTGTATGCATATTGACTAGAAATTAGTTGCCTAATTCTTTTTTGCATGTGGGAGTGAGAAAAGTTTTGGAAAATGTTGAGCGTAAAACCATTTTACATGCTGCTAACCACAGGGCAATGTGTGGCAACTAAGCAAGCTCTGTGGCAGGGGCAGAAGCAGAGGGAGAGGGAGAGGCAGACCCCAACCCAGAAAACACTTGGCTGTTGTTGAGAACCAAGAGAGAATTCTATAAAAAGGCACAAAAGACGTCAGCAATGTCTACAACAGCAAGCAGCAACTAAAACAACAACTGCTATGTGAGTAGTATAACAACAAAGGCATCAATAAACAGTGTAAAAGACAGTCACCAGAGCCCAGGACATGCAGACAAAGGACACGAAGACATGGGACACAGGACACAGCAACAGAGAACAGAGGAGAAAGGAGAGAGGAGAACGGACTTGAGGCCGGCCATAAAGCTTCCGGCCACTGGCAGCTTTTGCTGGTCCTTCATATTTTTATCGGTTGCGCCATGAAGCAGAGTCGAGAGTGCCTTGAGGCAACGGGTTAAAAGGGCGTGGCAGCGGACAGTTGATAGTGTGGGGGCGACACAGAGGCAGAGACAGAGACAGAGAGGGGGTAGCAGAGCATACGTCAAAGATGCTTTATTGAGTGAAACAAACAAAAGCATCGGCCTTCGTCTTCGTCTTCTGCCTAAGGAATTGGCAAACAATTTTAAAGTTGTGCGGTTACTTAAGCTCAGTATCCAGCAGCGGCTTCGCCTAACCGTTATTACCCCTAGCAGTACCCGTCCCCCTCTCTCTCCTCCCTCTTCCCCTCTTCCTACCACAGCCCAATGTTCAATGGTTCTTCGCAGCAGCTGCCGCTGCACACAAACAAAGCGCCCCGGGCGGGATTTTAAAAAGCACTTACCAAAGCTAGCAAGGGAGGAGCTTTTGGCTAGGGTTGTCGTCGTATCGAAACTGGCAAGTGCAGAGCGTTGGGTGGAGGGGGGCGGAGAGGGAAACATACGCGTATGAGCCGAGCAAAATTTGCAAAATATTGACAGGCATTGGCAGCCTCGGCGTCAGCCACAGATTCAACCTCAACCTCAGCGTGGATGCCGCCGCTTGCTGGGCATAATTTAATAAATCAATATTTTATTAGCTGCAGCAGGGCTGACAATGTGAGCTGAGCGAGAGAGGGGATGAGGGGAGCAACAGTCTTGGCTGTCGGATCAAACAGGTCGCTTATCGCATTGGGAAGGTCACAAATTTAATAAACAGCTGCTATTAATGGCAACAGCTTGTGCTTGGCAATTTTTTTATTTTATTTTTAAATCAACTGCAGTTGTGGCCAAGTTATCGGTAGACCAAACAATTTATCGATAAATGCAATTAACACAGTCTACGAAATGGAAGTGAATTAATGCATAATTGGAGAAGAGTTGCAAACTTCATTTGGAGAGGATGAAATCATGTAAAATTACTGAAATGTGATTCTTATGATAAAAACTTTTTAAAAGATTTCTGATAACATTAATGAAATGCAAGAATACGAATTTAATGGGAAGAAAATCATTGATGAAATATGATAATCTTTTGGTAAATAATTTCAATATGCAAATACAATAAGAGCTTATGCTTAAGATTAAAAAGAAATGTATTTTATTTAATGTTTATTTAGTGCATTTTATTTATCTAATGTAGTTTTCTATTAATCAAAAGATCTTCCATCATTTTATTTTACTATTCACAAACTTTACTTATGTATTACATAGTATATCAATTTAAGTCATTTATTATTTATATATTTAATATGAAATTTATTATCATTATTATTATTATTAGTATTATCATTTATTGCTATTTAACTATTTAATTTGAATTTCGATAATCTATTAAAAATCTTTTCCTTACAACTTCTTTGTCACTTTTCTGACTCTCATTGTTACTATCCTTCGGTTCAAATAATCTGAGTTTTTTGTAGAATAGTTTCATTCTTCTGCTTTCAATCTGCTGCAATTGCAGCTAATAATCTTGTGCCTTAGTATTTCTTTATTTTCTCACTGGACTCCATCTGCTGGAGATCAAAAGCAAATGGAACACGTGTCCAGCTATCGCTGCTGGCTAAACCGAGCACAAACAAAAATAAGTAGACTGGGTCAGGACATGACAGGACAGAGGACGGAGGAGGAGAGGCGAGCACATCAAGGCTGACCCCAAGAGCCCATCTACTACCAAGGGGCTGCTTAGCCAGGACATGGACATGGACTCGGCTATATCCTTGTGAGAGCACTGAGAGCTGCGTGCAATGCCTTCCAAATGCCTTTCAAGTGCGGCGCCTGCAGCAAACGCATAGAAAAGATATAGAAAGACAATTGTAGCTATAGCTGGCTGACTAGTTGTTATTGTTGTTCGAAATGTTGGATTTATTATTGTCGTTGTTGTCGATGCTGTTGCTGCCGCTTTACGCACTCAGCAGAAATGTTGAGCGAACGATGGCGCTGCTGCTTTCATTACTTATTTCTTTATGACGCTAATGTCCTTAATTCGTCAGTGTTAACCTAATTTCGAGTAGTCGAGCTGAGGCAGGCAACAAACTTCACTACGACAACGACAACGAGAACGACAACGACTGACGACAGGACGCAGGATGCAGGAAAATAGAAAGAATTATGCCAAGAAACTTTTCTATTTTGTCGCAGCAAAAGTTTTGCGGCCAATGCGACGACGAAGACGATTGTGCCACACATACTGCGATGAAGAAACGAAGAGAGAGAGGGGGAAAAGAGAGGGGCAGCAGAGTGCCAGAAATTCTTTGCCTTCTGGTATCCTGGCCATGTCCTTTGTGTTTGTCTGCGCCTCAGAGTCTCAGAGTTGTGCGCATTCCCAAAGGCTATATAAATCATAATAATTTTGCAATGTAGCAATGGCAAAAGGAGCAGCAGCCTCGCTGTCGCATATCCTTGTGGCATGTCCTTTATTTGCTACGTGTTGATGTCCTTTTGATGGCACTTCTTTTGCACAACTTGCAAGCCAAACCGAACCGAACCAAAACCAAACCAAACCGAACCGAAACGAGCCTCCACAAAACAGCGAAAGCCTCGAGGGCAAATGACAGCCACAAACCACGCCAGGCGACCCTCAGTGGGGTCCTCAGTCGTCCTTCGTCCTTCTGTCCGTGTCCTGCGTGTCCTTTTTTCTTCCTCATCTCTTTTCGTAAGTCGGCTGCGTGCGTGCGTGCTAGCGTCTTGTATTTGTAATTCCTGGCAGCATGTCCAGCATAAAAATATACTTAAGTGATTTCTCTTGATTCACTTACATAGATTTGGGTTACATTTCTTTTCTATTCCAGCTTCGTCTTCGTCTTCATCGTCGTCGTCTTCATCGCCATCGTTGTCGACTCTTTGTGCCACAAACAACGTTGCAAATAAATAATCTTTATGATAGAATATGCCATCCCTTTGCCATCGTATCGTCTTTGGCCCTTCATTTAATTTCGCTTAAAAGCGCCAAAAGTTAAGCTGTAATCATTTAAATGATTTATTCGCCTTGATTTTCATATCACGGATCGCCGCTTGTCATTCCCTTTGCGACTGAACCCCCCACGCGGAGTGGAAGGTCATTTCCATTCTCTTTCCATCCTCTTCTAACCTTCTAACATCTCCCTTGGGTCATTCGAATTGGCATGAAACTAGGGGACATTCTCAATCATAATTTGTTGCTGTCACATTGATAATAGCAGATTTATTTATATGCGAATATATGCGTATCTCTGTCTAAAAAGGTGAAATTTTATGTTGATTTTGCGATTTCAGTTATTCACTTTTGCCATCGATTTAAGTTAAGCCCAAGCACAATCCCAAGCCCAGGCCCAAGAGTTCAAGAGGTTAACGAAAGGTTGCTCAGAGTTTTGTTTAACAACATGGAGACAACTGAGATTTATAGTCTGTGTCTTGTGGCAGACCAACTATTATTAGTCTGGGTATTTTTTTTTAGGCTTTGAAATCTTTCTAAAGTTTCTGCATAATTTACTTTTGGAGAGCACATAGAAGAACATCATAAATTTATGCAGAAGTTTAGCTGATAAACTCTATAAATAATTCGATGTTAATATCGTGGATCTAGTGCTTATATAATTATCACTTTAGTTGGTTATTTGAATTATTTATGCTACTAAATAAATGAGTATTAATTTTATATAAAGTTGTTAATCAATTTGAATTAAATCATGTATATATTACACTATAAATTAGAAAATTAGTAACTCTTTACAACTATTTATTTATGTAGCATTTATTATTTGTTTCTTTACACTTCCTCATGATTTTTTAAGTATTCACACATTGCAAATCATTTAAAAATATATAAGTATCTAAATAATTCATATCAATTTGTTATCAAACATTGCTCGTAAGCATATTTTTTTGTGTTTGCTCTGTACTTTGCTTGATTTGCGCTTTCTTCACTTTCTTGTGGTTCATCGGAATTGTAAATATTTATTTAATAAAACACAACAATAGCATATTTGCTTGGTCAATATGCAACAAATGGTGTAATCAAAACGGCAAAAAGGAAGAGCCAAAGCCTGCAAGCAAATGCTGCAATTTATCCTTGACCTCAGAGGCAAACCGAAGTCATTAGAAGATTTTTGCGCTGCATTGCAAATTTTTAATTGTTATTTCCTTGTTGTTGTTGTTGTTGTCGGTACTTTTTCTTGTTGTTCCTTTTAGTTGTTGTTGTTGTCGTTGTTGTTGTTGTTGATGTTGCAACAAAAGCCCTGGAGCCAGCTGCAAGCAGCAGTGTTGAAAACAACGCTAATGACTAACTTTTGGCAAAAGCAAACAGCACAAAAAAAAAAGAAGAAATATTTCATAGCATACTTTTCAGGGCTGCTGCTACTGCTGCAGTTGCTATTGTTGTTACTGCTATAGTTATAGCAGCTATTGTTGCAGTTGCTGTTGGTGTTGTTGTTGTTGCTGTTGTAGTCGTCGAAAACACTCAAAACCCATTAGGCAACACTTTATGCTTAGTTTAAAGTTTGAGGGCACACCAAATACAAAAACAACAGATATATATATATATGTATATATAGTATTTATCTAGAATAGCAGCAAACGAGGTAACTGCGGGCCAAGTGCATTTTGCATATTAGCGGAAAGTGTCGAGAGATGAAGAAGATGAAGAGGGGGCAACAGACAATCCACTGTTTGTTGCACTCTATAAAAACGTTGCTCAGTTGAACAAGTGCCGCACACACACACACACACACACAAATACAAGCGGCATCTACTTAACAGTTAACAGCTAACAGTTGGCAATGGGCTGTGCCCGGAGGGGGCGTGGCAGCTGCATTTAAAATGCAATTGCCGTACTCCCGTTCGCACACACACACACACAATGCAAATGAACCGACTCGACCACGCCCCCCCTCCAAACAGCCTATACTCCTTGCGCCCATAGTTATCTTGCAAGTTGTTAACTGTTCAACGGGGCGTCGTCACTTGGGGGCAGCGAGAAGGGGGGAGGGGCGAGGGGCCTAGGGCTATAGGCGTTGCGTTTACATTGAAAATTACCCCACTTTACTGTGTTGACGAGGTCGTCACAGTCGCAGCAGTCGCGGCACTTGATGTCCTGAAGATTAAGGTCTCAGGGATACAGACAATTCCGCACAGTGGGCAAAATTTCCAAAATGGAAGTACTTTAAAGGGAAGGGGTTAATAATTAAAAGTAAATTTTTGAAATAGTTAAATAAATAAATGATAATTAATATCTATAATAGTTCATAGTTATTAACTAGGTCCTTATAAATTTAACATTACAAAGAAATAAAATCTATACATAAAAAAATAATAATAACTATTTTTTGAGACTTTTTAGATTAACCACTTTTATATGAACGAGCTAGGATACTGAGTTAGTTTTCGAATTAGAGTCGTTAGATTAGAATAGATTTTTTAGACTGCATAAAAAATGTTTAATAGCAGATATGTTAAAGACATTTTTATAATTATTTTTTAGCAAGTGAAGAGAATATATGTATATATATTTTTTTTCATAGTTAATTTTTAATTCATTTCATTCATTTCTTTTCTTAGTAAGACCTAAAGATTATTAATTCTGACCTGTTTGTTTACAAAACTTAGCTTTACAAAATATATTCAAACGTATTTATAATCTAACAATACCAACTTATGTGGCATTTTAAACATTTTCAAAATTTAGTTAGACACATATTCAAATTAGTTTTATTATTCAGTAGCTAATTATTTATTAGCAGTTCATTAATTATAAATAAATTGGCTTGTGCTCTATCTACTGATGATTTTTATAATAAACTTTTTTAATATTGCATTTAAAAAATTGCACAGATTGAAACTAAACCTCTCTATTTTATTTTATAAGCCACATTACTACTTTGATTTAGTTTAGTGCAATTTACAGAAATTGTTATTGATCTCACTATTAATTTGAGTTTAGTTTTTCATACATATTGTGACACTGTGCGCGCTGTGGGCATTGCAGTGGGTTAAGTACTGCAACCGCATCGCTTTTACGGTTGTCGCGTGGCACGCGTATATTAACATAAATCGAATGTGACGCAAAGGAGCCAGGACGAGGCGGAGTGGAGGGGTGGGGAAGGGCTGAGTTAAAGCCGATGGAGGAAGTGAGGAGGCGATGAGCTCCACGGCGAAGACTCCTTTGACACTCGCAAATCACTCAACGCAAATGATAGATGATGCGGCCTCCTCTTGCGCTTCCACTTTACGTGTTGAGCAGACGCACAAAGCGTTGCAGCCGCAGCTGCAGTTGCACAGAGAGTGTGTGAGGGAGGGGGTGGGAGAGGAAGGGAGGGGGGGACTCAAAAGGTCGGGACCCGCAGCGTCATTTAACGCAATAGCGCCAACTATAAATTTTAAATTAATTTTGAAGACTCGACGCCCAGCAACGAAGGCTGCACATCAACGAGAGCGACGACGACGACGACGACGTCTCATGTGAGACATTTCCGTTCACACGAAGCGAAAGTGAAGAGGGGGAGCAGCGAGAAGAAGGCAAACAACAACAACAACAACAATACACACATGACACGCATTTTATTGCCGCATCCCAACTGACAGCAAACCCACGACTTGAAGGGAAAAGGGAAACGAGTTGAGTTCGGTTCGGTTTTTTCGGGTTCGAGCTTCGAGTTGCGAGTTTCGAGGGATCAGGCAACGTCGGTAGCTGTTCTTTAACGCTTTGTTGTCTGTCATTACAAGTGCATAAATTATTGTAACCACATTTGCTGGCGTCAGTGCCGGTTGACGATGAGGATGACGACAACGACAGCGACGACAACGATTTCGACTCTGACTGCGAGGAGTGACGAGACAGTCAGACAGACGGACAGACAGACAGGCGGACAGACAGACAGATGGAGTATCATCCGCATGGCGACGGACACTGCAACAGTTGCCACTGCTGATGACATGACAAAATATTTTCCCAAGCGACTGTGTTCGAGACTCGCTTTCCGCAACTCCAACTCCGCCTAACATTGTTGCCACTGTCACCTTCGAGAGCTCCCAAAAGTTGCTTTTGACTTTGATGCCAACACACACACACACACACACACACACACACACACACACACACACACACACACAAACACAGACATTCATAGACATGCAGCTAAAGCCATGTCACGCCCACTTTAGTCATGTTGCCTTATGACCTTTATGCAATTGCATTCTGCGGCAATGTGTCGTCGATGTCAGCAGCCACATCACATTTCCCCCCCTTCCCCTCACTCACCCCTTTCGACAATCTCTTTTTGGCTGTCTCATGATGTGAGTTGTTCGTTTGGCTTTGTTTTTCTGCTTCTCGTTCTTCTTTCGCTTCTCTCTCTTCGTTTTTTTTTTTGTGCATTTCATTGTGGATTCTATCATTTTCTACTCGCATGCTTCAGCGATTTTTGGAATTTTCAATTTGTTCAGAAATTTTTGGACGCACCCAACGAAAAGAAAGTGCAGCAGCAGCCAGAAGGAGCAGCCAGCAAATCGTGAGCGATAGAGAAAGAGAGTGAGTGTAAGAGAGAGAGAGAGATAGCGAATGTAGCACTTGCTGCATTGAAGGAATAGAAAAAAAACTCAACATGGAATTTTTTATCAGTTGAAATCGTTTGTAATTACATTGCACACTCTATAATGACATATTGCTTATAATTACGAAATTTCTAAATTGGTATTAATGATTTTTTTCTTGATGATGGATTTCATTAAAATTAGGAAACGTAACTTTTCAATTTCAACTTAAGTGCTTACAAATCGATTTGATTAAAGTTTAATTGGTTTATTTTTATGACACACATTAACACGAAAATTATAAATATAAAATAATAAATTAAAAAATTATTTTTATTGTTGATAGCATTAATAATATGAGAACATTTTTCCTGTTTGCTGTTTTATTAAATAATATTTTACCAAATGACACTTTAATGTGTTTACGTTTCGAATTCATAAATTAAGTTTGCTTAAGAAAATATTAATATAAGAAATTGAAATTTTAAAATGGAAGTTTATCATGTGGTTTTACTCGTATTTTTACAATTCAAAGAATTTAAGTAAATGAAATTAAATTTTGTGTCATTTTCTTCAATTAATAATTGTATTTTATTTACTAAATTAAGTGTGTTTTCAAAAATAGAAATATAAAGTTTAAAAATGTAATTATATATATCAGCTTTCCATTTTTCATTTTAAAGATATCTTAACTTTAGTTTCCAGTTTATTTTTATTTCATTCGGAAGCTCTCGAAATTTAAATAGAAGTTTTAAGTATGAAATAGCTCAATCGGAATCATCAATGACTATTAATAACTACATATATCCCAAATAATACTTTATGCCTATTTAATGCCACTTTATCATATCGTAAATGTATCTTATTTAATTGACCATCAATCTATCTCTTAACTCCATCCACTAGGAAAAGCTATCGAAACTCAATTTCAATATGCCAAAATAAAACAAAAAATATTTAAGTTATTAGGCACAAGTTTGGCTTAAATTTATGGCTGACCGCAGCATTATATAAATACAAATTTGCCATTTTTATTTTAAGCCAAAACTTTTGACATCCAATGAGGAGAGCGTGGGTGGCACAATTGAGAGATAAACAGCAGAGCAAAGGAGAAATGGTGAGAGGATGAGAGGAAGAGAGATGACCGCTGACCTCTGTCAATAATAAAACGCTTGATAAATGCTTAGAAAATGTACGAAATATTTTACATGCGAATTAACGCAATAAATTTGATGCCAGAGATTCGACCACAGTAAAAACAATAGCAACAACAATCCCAGCAACTGGAACAAAGAAATCCCCCAGAAGAAGAAGAAGAACAATAAGCAAACAGAGAAACTTTGATTGCGAAACACATTTGTGATTTATTTGAGCGCACATTTAACAAATTGCCACCCCCCACAAAAGAATGCTATACGAATGTGTGTGTGTGAGTGTGTGTGAGTGGAGTATATGCTAGATTGGTATTTATTTATGCGACTGGCTACTTAAGCCATTAAGCAAACGCTTTCGCTTCAACCCAACCCAAACAACAACAAGATGAGAAAAAACCCTCTTCTGCCCTCAAGATGTTCTGCGCAAATAACTTGATTAAAAAACCGCAAAAACCTATCGAGGGCTCAATGCGTTGACCACACTCGCACACACACACACACAAACATGCCAGAGAGAAGGGGGAGGGAGGCGGAAAAGGGGAGCTGAGGGCCACATGTTATGGCCACCGCAATCCGATTCAATGTGTAATTTAACACGAAATGGGAAACGATTGCTGTCTGTGTGTGTGTGTGTGTGTTTGAGTCTCTGTGTGTGTGTGTCAGTGTGTGTGTGCAGATCTCTCTTGACCAGATGAAGGCCATGCTTGACCACACCTGTGGGCGTTTGTGCTGCTCTTCATGTAACCCATGGGCGTGGCCCCGTCTCTATTTGGGCTCGTCTCTGTTTGCCAGCTGCTCTGCTCGGCTCTGCTCTGTGGGTCGCTGTGGTGCGGTGTGTAATGCGGTGTTGCGGCTGAACACTTTCAGCTGAGTTTATTGACACTGTTGGAATTAATGTGGCACAATGCTATAATCTACTGGGATTTGCCTTAGCGCAGCAACATTCAAATATCAAGCATCAGCTGTCGAAATCTTGTTTCGCCAACCGTTGCTTTTGGTTTCTTTTGATTACGGCTTGATTTGTAATCCATCAGTATTTCATTTTTAGAAGAGAAATACTCTAATTAAAATAACACAATACTTTGAAAAATGTTCAGTTATGTACAGTGTTTGAATTTAATATCCGATTCGAAAACCACCACAATTTAGTTTGAAATATATATAAAGAACCACAGCGAATATACGGAAAAAAGTCAATAAAGATCAAGAGTGACCGTACATTAAAATTAAGGATTTCTTAAACTAAATACGGTCACGTTTGCTGTGCTTATTACGATATATGTATATTATACGTAATATGATTTAATTTATTTCAATTACTTATTTTGTATACAATTTAAATAACATATGCAAAAGTGTAAACCAAAAGTTGGTAGTAAATAATATTTTGTAAAAATAAAAAATTTTTTTTTTTGTTGTGCTTATTTTAAATGTGAATTTTTGTCCTGAAATCTTAAGTACATTTTTATTCAAGAACTTTCGTATGGCTAAGGGAATAAATTCTTTAAAATAAATGAAAAGAACACTTTATATTTTTGATTAAGTGATTGCAAATCGTCTAGAATATAACTTAGAATATAATTTGATAAATTAAATGCTATTTGAAATTCAACAAACTCAGATTGCTTAATGTCATATTTATTTATTTAATTATTATTATTTACTAATAAAGACTATTTCACCCATTAACTGAACTTATTTTCGTTTCTTGGTTGCTGTTGCTTATGGTCCGCGCTTTAATTACTTTTTGTGTAAAATAGTCGTACGATTGATTTATTATCTTGCCAACAGTCGCCTGTGTATCAATGTGTTGTGGGCTATCCCCATGTTGAGCACGAGTTGTATTAACAATCAACTGAAAGAAAACCCTGTGGAAATCTGAGCAAAAAAGATGGCACATTTTCAGCAGACCTTTTCGATTAAAATGCGTTGCATACTTTGCAGCGCAGATTCGCACATTTGCATGACAGAAGTGGGCAAGAAGGAGGACAAGGAGGAAAAGAACTCTGACAGACCTACATACATACATATCGTATATATACGTATAACCAAGCCGAGAAGCACACAAATAATTAAGTTTTTTCTCTAACTTTTTTCGAGAGTGTATGTATGTGTGTGTGTGTGTGTGCTGTGTGTCTGTCTCCGTAGTTGTGCCTGCACCCTCGCCCTGTCACGTAACTTTACAATGGTAAAAACTTTTGCATTTTATGCGCTGTGCTCATGCTTCCACACTGTCTGCCTCTCTTCCCCTCCCTCTCCCACTTTGTCGCTCCCGCTCTCTCTGGATGATTGTCTCTGAGCGGTGCATAAAATGTTTGTAAGTGACGTTGAAATTGAGACACTTGTCGCTTAATTGTTTTTCGAGTTCTGTTCTTCCACCCACCCAACCAAAAAAAAAAGAGAGAAAAACTAAAATAAAATACATTAAGTGAATATGTTGGTTGGCCTGGCTTCCATTTCAACATTGCCCAGAGTTTTGGGGGTACTTGATAGTAGTACTTCCCCCCCTCTCTCTTTACCACTCTTTGTCTGTTTTTGTTGCCAGTTGAGAAATTGCACTTGGCTAACGTTCTACGCGTGCTTGGGATTTGCCTTTGCATGCTTTTGGCCTGGTTCTGTTCTTGGTTCCTCTTTCTGGTTTTTTGTTTTTTTTTTTTTGCTCAGTTGTTACCACTTTTGCATGCCAGACCGCCCAATTGTTTGCTCCCGGTGGGCGTGGCCCCAAACACCGAAATGCGTCCTGTGGCTGTAGATTATTTTAAGTAATTATCAAGCGATTTGCGCTGCGTCTTAAGTGCTATTAACTTCAGTTGAGGGGGGATTTGCGGCACGTTCTGCATTAATTAAACATGGAAATTTAACTGTTAAGTGGCAAGTTAGCAAGTCACTCTCATAATGCGAAATATCATTAAAAAGAATGTAGTTTTCTTTCTAGCGGCATTTATCAATTTCAACAGACAAGTCGACAATTTTTCTAGCGGAAAGTTTATGTGTTTCGGTAATGTCATATTTCATTTGAATTGCTAAAAGTAAAATTTTGCATTTAAATTGGAAAATGCAAAAAGAGTTGATACTCAAAAATTAAGACATTTCTTTCACATAAATTGAATATATTGAAAAACGTTTTTGTATTGAAGTTAGTGGATTATTGTGATATTTTTCTCTAAATATACCAAAAAAAATCTACTGATTAAATACTACAATGTTTCGAAGATCAAATATACCAAGATAATCTACTGATTAAATACTATAATGTACCGAAGATCATATGTAGTAGATTATTACTTTCAAAATATACCACAGAGTTAAAAATATCCCAGCTTGCATTAAAAATGGTATTTGAAATGAAGTTGGTTGATTATTTGAAAATTAGTCTAATTTGAAATTATAAATATAAAATAATTGATTTTTGATAATATAATATATTAATATTATTATTAAAATTAGTATTCTAATAAAGTTGGTAAAAAATAAAAATTGTAATCCTCAGAAATCTTAAAATTTCTTCTGAAAGATATTATTATAGATATTCAAGTATGCTTGACTGTGAGATACCCGATATAAATTTTCAATAAAACCAAACCAAAGCTATATTTGTATATTCAAAATAGACCATATTAATGAATCCTAAAAAATTACTAATACATTCAAAATATACCATAGAGCACAAAATATACCAGCTCGCTAACCAAAGCAACTAAAACACGATAGCAGCAGATTTTTTTGCCAATATACAAATATTATTTCTCAAATAACTTCTACAACTTTTCAGAACGTAACCAATTCTTATTTACTGAATTTCAAAGACTTCATTTATAAGCTGGGAAGTCGCATATAGAAAGAATTTTGGCAACATTGCGATCAAGACAACAAGCTCTATGTGCCAATTAATCAAAGTGCAAAGTGCAGCGTGTGTCAAGTATGCAAAGCTAACTCATCCATTTGATGCCATTAACTGCACCACCAGAAGATGAGTGGATGAAGGTAGCTGTGGGAGGAGCCAAGTACGAGTTGAATGCCCCGTTGAGTACATCTGCAATATGTGACCCAAATGTAACTTGGACTAATTTCATTATGACAGAGAAATGAAGAAGACTCGTGCGTTGCAAGTAAGCAAGCGAGCAGCAAGCACTCGTTGCAGTTTGCGGCAATGCATTAAGGGACAAGGAAATGCCATTGGCATTGACTACTTGCCTGTGTGTGTGTGTGTGTGTGTGTGTGTGTGTGTGTGTGTGTCCTGCGCCAGGACGACAACTTTCTGAAATGTGAAATTTGCGGCCTTTTGCAAACATTTTATAATTTGCCGCACGGCGCAGCACATAAGTCAGTCAGTTGTGGCAGGAATGGGGAGTGTGCGGGGCATGTGGCATGTGGCAGGGGGAGGGGGGGGGGGGGGAGGCAACCACTTTGAGTTGCCATGTAAGCGAGTCCTGCAACATGACAAGGACATGGGACAACAGTCAGCATCAGCCGATGCTGTCACTCAACAGCCAAGCCTCTTCGCTCTCTCCCTCTCTCTCCTCTCTCTCTTGCTCTATCCCGCTATCTCTCTCTCTATCTGCGCTTCTCAATCACCATAACTCGCCTGCTCACTCTCACAGTGTGCCTCTCTTTCTTTCCTTCGTGGTATCCCTAACATTCGGACAAACCACAAATGATTTTGCAGCTGACAGTTGTCTGTTGCCATTTGGGGAATTTAGTGTTAATTATGGTTGTAATAAGTTATACAACATGGCCATACACACACACACACATACACTTGTATAACTACACTCACATATGTGAGCGGCCATTTCGTATTTTCAAACTTCAATTTGGAAAACTGTCGTCGCATTGAAATTAAATTTTTCGTGCTCATTCCTGCTCCGATCCTTCGTAAGAGTTCATTACATGAAACTATAAATTGCCTAAGTTAAAAAAAAAAACACATTCTGACATTTGAAAGGAGGGATTGTCCTCAACTCAATTTAGCCTAAAACTTGAACAATTTTTTTTATTTTATTCTTTACTTAGTTTACAATCTGTCTATATCAAAATTCACAGAAATAAAAGATATCCAATGAGTTCTGCTATTATATTATTATATCTTACATTTTATCTGGAACTCAACCAAATGTTTAATATATTATTTATATTTTTTTTTAATATTGAATACACACATGAAGTATCATTAAAAATCCTTCAAAATAAAATAAAATAACAATCCATAAATTAATTAGGAATACTGCATCTGCTTATCAAATTTGTTTTAGTTTAGAATACAGTTTACAAAAATCAAGAACAATGTGTTTAGAAGCACCTAAACTTACTCAGTTTTTATTCTTATTAAAGAAATACTTTTAATCCCTGCACTAAGCGTAATCAAATGCCTTAATAACATAAAGCATAGCATTATTATGGTTGAAATGATCCGCATTAAATAAACCATAGCCGAAAGTTCTTCATAGACATCGTAAGCAACAGTCCATATTGATAAATGTCTGAGTGTGGATGGACTGTTGACTGTGGACAATGGGCAAATATTGTGCATGATAATTATCAATTTGAGTGCAGTCATCGTAGCTTTTGTTTGCAGCAATCATAAACGTCAGACAGTTTGTCAATTTCTAGCCCAGCTCCTCGGACTGTTTTGTTGTCTGCTCCTCTGATTGTTCCTTTGCTCTCTCCCGCTACTGTTCCTGCTCCATCTTCTTCTTCTACTCAGGTCTTGTTGCAGTTGCAAGTGCAGTTCCTGTTCCACTTCCTAGTCGAGTCGTTTGCAACTTGATGACTCAACCGGTTGCTGCTGTCTATTTGCGGTTATGTAACTCAAACTCAATTGCTGTTGATATGTGAACCATTATGCATATGTGTTTGTCTGTGTGTGTGTGTGTGTGCTTTCAAGTGTGTGAGTGTTTGGCTCTCTGCTTGACTTGCCCATGAATTTAGTCATAGTATACTATTACCTTGCCCCCACTCTGGTTACTCGTAAACTCCCGCAATATAGTCAATTGCAAGCTTATTGATTTTGGGAAACGTGAGTTGTCTGTCCGTCTGTGTGTTTCTTGTTGAAGTTATGCAACACAGATAGAGATACATATGTCTTTAATTAGAACCAAGTCTTGTTTACAACTCGCAATTAATACAACTTTGAGTATATCCTCAATATGTCTTCAAAATTAACTACATCAATTCTTGAGTAATAAATTGCAGTGCAATAAAGTGCAAGCAAATACGAAATACATCCAATATTATAAATTTAATATTAATATGTTTTAGTTAAAATGGTTATGAAAGTACATTTTAGAAAATATATAATAATATAATATAATAATTACTTTTAATGTTAAAATTTCAGAAAATGTATGTAAAATAATTTCCTTTTTGTCATTATAATAATTAAGATGCCAAGTAAATATCTATAAATCGAAAGTATTGTTAAAGAAAGTATTCGAATTTCAGAAAAATATGTAAATATTATATATTAATGATATTTTAATTGAATTTATGTTAGCCACTTGAATACATCGCATTGAGAGTTAAAACTTTTCTTTAAATTTATTTAAGATTACTTAATAACTAAATATAAGTATATAGTTATATATAAATTCTCTACATAATGTCATTAAAACAATTACATTTCTTCTTATCAAATATTTTACGCAATATTATGAGTATTCAATATTATTTATTTATTTACATGTTAACAAAATAATATAATAACTAAAAGAAGGGAGTGCTAGCTACTAAGGCCATCGACTCAAAGAGTATTCAATAAGTATTTTATATACACCTAAATATAAAAATACAATTTGTATAAATTTTCTGCATTTTATCATTTTTTCTTCACAACTACTTTAAGATATCACACCTCTTTGAATGAAATGCTCAATGTTAATCTCTTGTTCTTTATTGTCAACATCGCAGACTTTATAAATTGTTGTCCTCAGCCAGACTACCTTGAAAGTAGCAAGCAGCTATAATCTTCTTCACACACACACACACACACACACACTCGCACACACACATAATCATAAGGGTAAAGCATGTTTCAGAGTCGTTATCAGATGCTCTCCCAGGTTGTTTACTTAATGTAAAGTTTTCAATATGCAAGCGTTTCTCTCCTTCACTCAAAGTTTTCCCTTCCCTTTCTCTCTCTCTCTCTCTCTCTCTCTCTTTTACTCTCCCTCTCCCTCCTGTTCATTTTCCAGTGATTCTTTTTTTTTGTAGTCTTTGCTTTGGCCAGGTGTTTTATGGGGAAAAATATTTTCATACATAAAAGTTTTACGACAACGCCAACGACAACAACATGATGAAGAACAACATCGCTACAATTTCGAGGCGAGAGGCGGTAGCATTTTTGTGACTTATGGGTTAGTTGCTTCAACTAAAAGTATGCTCAATGTTGCACCCAGTAAACTGTATAAATGACAACAAATGGGACAAACGGATGGACAAAGAGACGGACAGACGGGCAGACAGATGGCTGCAATAGATAGATCAGAGACTTTTCAACTCTTAATAATTTTCTGAATTTGTGCAACACATTTCAGCTTTGAATGAATTTAGATTGAGTGTCTATGAAATATGTGTGAAATAGTTTTCTGTCAATAACTTGTACAATATTAGTAGCTTAGCTTTGATATCGCAATAAAATAGAAAGATACTCCAGAATATTTTTATTTTGGGTACAATTTATATTGGTAGTTCAATTGAAAATGAGGCGAGTTTATTTAAATGTTATCACTGTAGATAAACTTTTGTAGATAAAAATAAATAATCGTTCAGTTAATTGGCTTTATGTAATATTAATACAGAAAATAACCTTAACACAAATGAAGGCTGGTATTAAATTATTTTATTTAAAGAATTTAACGATTGGTTTTAATTTCTTTTTGAATATTAAGTTAACTTTATCTTTATTAATTGGCCTATTTATACTGAAGTAAGTGAGCTTATAACTTTGTGTATTTGGTATATCGACTCACAATCTGTTACTTAAGTTCATGCATGTTTTAAATAATATGATAAATAATATGATGATATTAATCTGTTTGAAATTTGGCGGCAAGACTATCTTCGTATTTCCTTTCCTCCTATTAAACTTTTGGAATAAGTCTAACGTCTTATATTTGAAGGAATTTCCTTACCTCTTATTTAAGTTTTGGGAATCAATTTAAATTAAATGATTATTTATACAAATAGTTTAAATTGATATTATTTTAAATTGTTGGTCTTGGTAATAAATTTTGTTTAAATCACTTAAATTTAGTCTGCTCTTTTTAATCCCTATACCCAGAAGGTATAAGAGCAATGTTGGTATGCGATTAGATTAAAATTGTAGAAATTATTTAATAAATACTTTTCTATAGCAAACTAGCATAAGCTTACTGCAGTCGGGCTTTACGGATTTAGATGGCAATCTGTTATGTTTACTAGTCAATGGTATATTTTGAATGTAGTATTATATAAATATTCCAATTATAAACTTCGGTATATTTTCAAGTTTTTCGATATATTAATTTGGTATATTTTGAGAATTATACTGCACTGTTTTTCAAATCGTTTCAAATCGAGTTGCGAGTATTTCAAATTCGAGCATTGCTGTTTTTAGTAGAACCTCTTTACTTTTCCGAATATTTAATATTATATTTAAAATTCTTTACTTTATAAAATACTTTTAAATTAAAAACAAACACTTGAAACACTTCAACTTGGTCAACCCATTTTCTAATTTTGATGTGAGAACAAAGACCGACTTGGTGCGTTTATTTAATTGTTAATAGTGGAGCTTGGCGCCCCTTTAATTTAATGGCTATTCATTTAACAAATTGCACACTAAAAAGATGACATTGCTGTTGCAGTTACCGCCCCGCGAATCCACCCACTCTCTCTCTCTCTCTCTCTCTCTGTCGCTCCCCCACCCACTCAACCACCACCCCGTTCGTTTTTCTGGCTGTGTCGCCTCTCGCTTGTTAACTGAAACTAAACAGTACAAACACGGCTGTCAACAACTGTAACGTTTACCGCATGTTACCGCTGCGCAACGTCCTGTGCTGCATGACAGGACATGTTGTGGCTTCTCGGGCTACCACACACACCACACACACACACGCACATACATAGAAACACCCGCACAGCAAGAGAGAACAAGAAAGAAGAAGAGGGGGGAGAAACTCATGCTCGGTTTCGTATGTTTGTTCCATGTGAGTGATAATGCATGTGTCCATATGGGACGCTCCTTGCTGGGTTCGTTGCTTGGTTAGAATTCTCTTTCTGTGTCGCTCTCTCTCTCTCTCTCTCTCTGCCTCTCTGTCTTTCATCTCTTTGCGTTGTTTAATTGTTGAAATGCATTTTGGATACGCTTCTAGTTGCAGCCAAGGGGCCATTGAATTAGCCTAGTCCTGAGTTCCGAGTCCTGAGTGCAGTAACTATGACTCTGACTAAAGCATCAATGTGAAGCAGGGAAGCGAGATGGAATTTTAGAATAGAGTTCATGTGCATTGTCAGACAATGCTCGACACAAGCCACAAGAGTGGCTTTTCAATCAAGCAAATTGCACGCACTGTCTGCTCTGACGGACACAAGATGTTGACAACTCTGGCACACTAAATTAATCAATATATTTAGTTAATATTCATTTGTATATTTAGTTATATGTATATTATGTTTTGTCTATCTTATTTACCCCTAAATTTAACTAATTTATTTATTCCGTTACCTGTTGTATGACAAATTTGAATGCTAAAATAATAATTTATTATTATGGTTATAATTACTAATGTTGGGTAACTACCAATTTGTGTTTAACCTAGGGAATAAAGGCAAGACATCCATATAAACTTATTTAATAAGTCATATTTATTACAGAAATTAGGAATAAAAGCGGGGTTACTCATGCAGCTCTTGATTAGCACTTAAAGCAAAGATTGATACCATAAAATATATAGTTTTGTCCATTTTTTGTTGCAGTACGAATTTTTTGTATTATTTTCCGAATATACATTGTGTATATAATAATTATTTATTGGAAATTTTTTTTGATAGAACTTTTAAGTAAAGTTATCGACACGGAAAACAATATTTTAAGAGGTGAAACAATTTATTTATCTCGGAGTATTTTCTTCTTAATTGATTTAGTTATTTAGCTATCCTCTTTATTTAACTCTTGTGCATAGACTGTTCAATACTTCCTTCAGTCTTATATTATATATACGCATCTTAGCATTACGTAATTCTATTTATGTTACAGTTATGCCATTAACTAATAATATCGCTATCCTTCTCATACTATTATATATACAGAACTTCCCATCTGTTATAACAGTTTCGTTTGCCTAGTTCTTGCATTAGTTAGTAAACACTTATTTATTTATTTATATATCCTTTTTAATTATTTCGTTAGCATAGACTGTACGATACTTCCATCAGCCTCGTATTAAATATACGTATCTTAACACTAGTGAATTTCAGCATATATAGAAGTGTATTATATTATATTATAAAATATTATATTATATTATATTATATTATATTATATTATATTATATTATATTATATTATATTATATTATATTATATTATATTATATTATATTATATTATATTATATTATATTATATTATATTATATTATATTATATTATATTATATTCTATAATATTATATTATATTATCACTATCCTTGCCATACTATTATGTATTCAGCTCTGCCATCTGTTATTATATAAAATAGCTAAAATTTTTAATAAATCCAAATATTTGCCTAGTTCATGCATTAGTTACTCAACACAGCCTACTTTTTTCTCAATCTCTTGTTCCACTCAAATCGAAACCCCCTTGACATTTTTCATATGCCAGTATTTTTGGCCTCTCTCATCTCATCGTTCTCACATCATCGTAGTTGACCCATTGAATTCATAAATTAGACTTTGTGTGCATTTCAACAATGTTTCTTCTGCCTTCTCTGTCTCCCTCTCCATCGCCGTCTGTCAGTTCTGCCGCATTGAGCACACAATTTATGATGGCAGAAAATTCATATTGAACTGGCAAAAATATTACAACTGACAAAAAAAAAATAAGAAGAAGAAGAATAATAATAAAAAAGTCAAATATGTTTTGGCAAATTTCTGGACGATTATCAAAAACGTGCGCCATGTGAGAATGTAGAAAATAGAATGTGGAGCACACACATTTCCATTACCTTCATATTTTTTCCACACACACACTCGTATATTTTGCATTGAAGCGCACCAATAAATTTAATAATTGATGAGTGCAAATTTGTTGCAGTTTGTGCGATAACAGCTGTTGCCCGAAAAAAATACACATACATTTAAATAAATTCATTCAAATTAAAGTCGAAATGTAAAAAATTAAATCATTGTCATTGTGGCGACGAAAAGAAAAAAGTTTGACAAAACGAATCGCAAGGCAAACTGTATTATCACCTCAAAATATGTGTAATAAAGTCCCGAGGGGTCCTGACACAAAACACACACACACTCAAAACACACACACACACACACAAGGCAAACATGTGTCGCACAATACAAAACAGAAAAAAAAAGGAAAGAAACATTAAAAAATACAGACAGAGTTGGGTATTTGGCATATGGCAGCTGGAAACTGGGGAGCTGTGGATCTGTGGAGCAGTGGAGCAGTGGAGCTGCCCCAAACAGAGAAGAGATCCAGTCCTGAACCCCAAATGGCAACCCGTAACCAGACTCAAACAAAAGCCAATGCCAATGAAGTTATCAGCGTGTGCCAGACAGAGCTTGGGGAACAGCCAAAAGCCGAGTAAACACAGAGACAAATAAATAAATTACATTTAGACGGTGAGAACAAGAGCGAACTGAGGACGAGAGAAGGGGGTGAGTGAATTGGGAATGGGAGAATGGGAGAATAGGAGAATGGGAATTGCCTCAGACTGTTGTGAGCAAAGAAAGTCAGCCTCCCAAGTGCACAGCTAGATAAAAATATAGCTAACGAATTTTTAGCTTGGTTTGCATTTCTTAAACAGGCGAATTTAAAGAAACTACTTGACTTGCAATTGCAACTCATTTAATTTTGTTTAAGTATGTTAAAAATGGTAATTTTTGGGACTAATAAGTTAAACAGTCTCTTGAGGTAACTTTAAGAAAAATAGAATCTTAATAATGTCAATAAAATTAATTTAATAATAAAATAAATAAAAACAATTTAAAGTTTCGGATAAGAAACTGATTGACATAAATAAAATGTCTTAAATAAGTTCTCAATTTCAGCGGCTCAATTTGAAAGTCATAAATTTTTAGTCGGAGAGTCATAAAAATCCTTGAAAATTTTTAAATGTTTACTCCAAATACATCCTTTCGTATTTTTGCTTACCGCTTATTTAAATTTTATTAAAAATGGGTAGCAAGTAACTCAGAGTCGAGCATACTTGACTGCAACTTTCTTACTTGTTGAAAGTAAACATTTGAAATTCAAGGAATTCAATATTTTTTACCTTTGATTTGTATTACCAGAAAAATATGAAATTAAAAGCACTCTTTGTAAAATGTCTTTTCGTTTAACGTGGGTCCGATTTATTCAACTTTTTGATCAAGACTGATCGCGTCGATAAAATTCTGTTATTCGAAAGTACAAAGTCTGGAAAGAGATTAAAGAGTAATGAAGACACCATAACTAGCATCAAGAGAAGCTGGCAGAATAACCAGAAGAGAGTGATGTAAATAGATACTCATCGTATTATATTATAAATTATTAAGCTTAATTATCCATAACTTTTTACTGTTGATCTTCAAGGAATTCCAAAGTCAAATTTAGTAATGTCAAAGTAAACTTTGCATCATAATGTTTTTGTAATAACTTAGTTAGCTTGTGACTGCATTTCAAGCCCTGGAAATATTTTTCAATAATTACAAAACATTTCAGCTTTAAAGCATTTGTAATTATTATTAGAATTATCAGATATAAAAAGTACCATGGCCAAGCCAACAACTATTAAGGATGCATTGGCACGCTGGGAGGATCGCAACAAACAAGAAGCTGTCTCGGCTGCCGATATTGGATTGCAATTTCAGTATCCGCCCATTGAGAAAATGGATGCCACACTAAGCACTCTCGTTGAGTGCCAGAAGTTAAGTCTCTCGTCGAATATGATTGAGAAGATTTCTGGTATTTCGGGCATGAAGAATCTGCGCATTTTGAGTTTGGCACGCAACTATCTGAAGAACTTGAATGGCATCGAAACTTTGGCCGAAACACTGGAGGAATTGTGGGTGAGCTACAACAACATTGAGAAGATCAAACCGATTGAATCGATGAAGGCGCTTAAGGTGCTCTACATCTCGCAGAATGTGATCAAGGATTGGGCCGAATTTATGCGAATGGGAATTCCTCCGGCTCTCGGCGAGATCACTTTCTGCGGCAATCCATTGTACGAGAATACAGATCCTGCTAATTTTCTGGCCGAGACCATAAAACGTTTGCCCAATCTTAAGAAACTGGATGGCGAGCCAATAATTCGTTAGTTGTGTTTTACATGGAATGCAATTGAAATAAAAGCTGCAACCTACAAAACAATATCTCTCCCTCTCTCATAGCTTGTAGGCATTTCAAGCTGTCTACATGCTATTCTATTTCGATTTCGATTTCGATTTTTATTTGAATTTCTATTTATATTCTTTTTTTTTGTTGTTGTTCATTGCATTGCTAAGCACTCAGCAATGGGAGAAATTTTCCAATTTTCATTGCGTTTCTGCTGCTGATGAGCACCATTGTTTGCTTGCTTCACCCTCAACAACGTTGCAGGTGAAAGGTTTGCGCCTTTGTTTTCCTCTTGTTCAGCATGCCACCTGCCGCATTGTCCCCAGCATGCCACTTTTTTCACACACACACACACACACACACACACACACAGAAGAGAGAGAAGAGAATGCTGCCTAGAGCATCAGTTTTTGTCTAGCATTGTTTGCATATTTTTAACCTGCTCGAAAGTAATGAGCACAGATTTTAGCATAGCACATGCCACGTTCTAGTACATAAAGTGGGCGTGGCACCGCCTCCTACACTTGCCTAAAAATGTGAGTTGTTCTCGCATATTGGAAATGTTTACCCGATCACCATTCCTCCGCTCCATTCCTGGTATTTGTTTGAAGCACATGTCGGTGCGTCAAAAGTTCAATTTTAAAACTCTTGTGTGGTTTTTATATTCATTGTTTGGCCAGAGATAACAATGCCCTGTACACGAATGCCGTAGGTGTATACAACACTACATCACGTATACGCACCATTGTCAAGAGTCCAAAGACTTTAATAATTTGTACTTGAAATTATTCCCATATTCAAGAAATGGCAAAACGATTGACGATATCATAAAAATTTGGTTCCAACGAGGTTGCTTCGAGGCTGTCTGGATGTCTGACAGTCTATGGCCAATAGAGCAGCATTTATTTGTTTTGTGCACATAAATAATGAAAAACACACAGACACGAGTTTGGGGGCGGTGAACTCGCCCTCCGTCCACGCCCATTGGAAAGGGCAGACAGCAGACAACTTGGCAAACAAGTCGAAGGCAGCATACGTATGTATTTGTAATATGTATATATGTCTATGGGATGCATATTGGGAATGGGAAAACGGTACAAGAGATAAACATGTTCAACAAAAACACTGCGCACAAAAAAGGAGTGCGAGACTAGCTTACAAAAGTAAATAAAACAATAATAAAATAATAATGTTTATAAACAAATAAATAAGCACATAATGAAACATATGAAATAAAAGATAAATACATTTTAAGTTTTGAACCAATCTAGCCTCTTCTTTATATTTTCAATGGGTACTTTTTATGGCAATATCAAAGAAATGGCCAGACACCAAAGCTTAACGATTTCTTTTATGCCATTTCCATTTAACTGCAAATTTCGTTTTGCTCTTATTTGACAAATAGTAATAATAATTTAATAAAATGCCATTTCATCTATTTAAATCGCATATGAATCTCTTTCGAGACACACACACTGGCTTAAATTAGATTAAATATGTGGAACATGGGCAAACAAAGAATATGAAATACAAAGTGTGGATTAAATTGCACAACAATTTCAACACAATTTTATTATTTAAAAATGAGCAAATATTTTCGAGAGGTGTGAATTGGGTTTGGCTCGTAAAACATTGAAACAAAATAAAGTGGGAAAGTGGAAAAGGGGAAAAAAGGAAAAAGAGTGTTGCCAATAGCCAAGGCAGATTTAGCTTTTATATCTCGTTTTATTTCACCTGCTGCAAGAGAGCTTGAGCTGGACTACTACTGTGCCTGCTCTTATCATAGTTGAGGCATAAATCACGCGTTTAGTTTGCCAAGTGGTTTTTAGAGCCCGGTTTTAGCCGCTTTTGCGTTTAACTGTCGTTTTTTTTTTGTTTTTTGTTTTTTTTTTGTTTTTTGTTGGCCACCCCAGCTGAGCTGGTCAACAGCAGCGAACCGAGCAGCCAACATATTTAGAATATATGGCAACACTTTGGCAACAACCAACACAACTCTTGACCGCAGCATGTGCAGACATGAACACAACAACACAGAGAGGAAGAGAGAGAGGGTGAGAGAGAGGAAAAGCCAGCAAAAGAACCGAACACAAACACAGACGATTGCGCAACCACAGCGCAAAAACCACTTCAACTTGCACTGGGGGATACTCTGGGTAAGTATTGTTGTTGTTGTTATAGTTGTTGGTGTTGTGTAGTGCACGGTTTTGCTGTTGTCACAACCAGAAACTGCGACAGAGCAGCAAAGCAGACGGCATAACTTGTAGCGTGCATTCTTCATAAGCCTTTTGGCATTTGACATTTAGATTTGTGCAATAATATTGTGTTGTACTCGTTAATAGTGCTGGCACTCGATAGATGGCGATAAATACTATAAGTATGAAAAACAAGAGGGCCACTAGATCTGTGTGTGTGTTTAAGCTTTGCCACGTATCTTTAAGATACTTTAAGCTGCTGGCAGCAAACAGCAGCAGCAGCAGCAGCAGCCGAGGCAGCTCACATCTTGTGCCTGTCAAAGACGCATAAATCTATTCAAAGACTTTACGAAAAATCCAGACAAATGCCAGAGATTACAAAAAGATTTCGGCCGCATGATGCATGGGCCTCAACTGGAGCGCGTGTCGTTCTCTCTCACTCTCTCAGTCTCATTCTGTCTGCACACACACACACATGTTATACTGATTCACACACACACACATGCAAAACAATTAAAGCCTGATTAATAGTGGAAGGCAGACCAAACTCACATTTCTCTTTACCTTTCGCCAAGTTTGCCCAGAGTTTCAAGCCACCGACTGAGTTATGACTTTTGTTGCCTTCGTTTCGACTGTTTAGCATACTTTTGGGCGCAGATATTATTTCTACTTTCGCTCTATCTCTCTCGCTGTGTGTGTGTGTGTGTGGCTTTTACGCCCGCGCATAAGTCAAATTGTTGTTAATTTCACAATGTTAACCCCTTTAAGCGTCGGACAGCAGCCAGAGACATAACATAAATTCATTTGCGCCACGGACCTTGAACACCAAACCAAACCAAACCAAACCGAACCGAAGCGAAGCGAGAGCAGAGACCCAAGTTCCTTTCCCCCAATGGCGTTTTCATAATATAAATCATTAAATTTTAATGCTTCCCAGGAGATCAATGAACATGACCGCAAATTATACTGAAGCGTGCTTTCAGCCGCATAAAAGATTTCTCTATCCCTCTCACTCTCACTCTCTCACTCTCCTCCTCTGCTCTTTCTCTCACTCCATCGCTTTATTTATTTTTATTTTAAATGCATTTCATGTAGAGTAAAACGCAAACACACACACACACACCACACACACATATGCAAAGTGTTTGGATTGAAGTTGCGATTGCTGAAAAGTGCTGCAAAGGGTCGTATTTAATGCAGCTGCAAGCCGCAAAGTTGTCTGTGCGAATATCTATCCGACTGTCCCCTCTCTCACTTGTGTGTATGTGTGTGTGCGTATTTGGTTATGTGTGTCTGTACTTGTGTGTGTGAAGCGACTGTACAAGTGGGTGTAATTGCTGCACGCTTGTCGGCAACTGTTAAAAAACAAAACTGCTCTTTAAATGCAACTGTAAAGTACAATTCTTTGCTTTTTCCATGCCAAATACACACTTTAAAATTTAAGTTAAAGAACAGAAAAAGAAATTAAATGTCAACTACAATATTTGGTATACAAGTTACTATTAACTTTTTTAGGAAGCGTTGTGTTAGTCAAATGGAAACCAATCTATAATAATAGTTGTAGTCAAATATTTGAAATTAAAAAATGTAATATAATATAAAGTGCATAAATATATATATTTAAGGTATCAATAATAATTGCAAGTCTTTGGAAAAATATCTGAATATGTATTAATGTACAACTTTGTGAAGACGAAGGTTTATACGTCTGTCTGTTCATCCGTATAAAGACCTTATTCTAAGAGTCTAAAAATAATGGAGATATAATTTAATTATGATTCCAAAGAATTTGGTAGCGATCGATTAAACTGTAGAAGTGTGAAAAAGAAACATCTACTGCTATCGGGTTTTAGTTACATTGGCTTCAATCGCTATGTTTGTTTTAAATTTGAGGTTAAAACTTAAAATTAGCATAAGTTAATAAAAAAAACTAAAAAAATTTAAAGGGGTTTTTGCTTGGTTTTTTATATCTATGTTTCATTTTACAACAATAATGTGTCAACAAGATGTTTGACTCAAAAAATAATATGAAATAATCCTTATTGAATTTTTTTTCTATCCACTGCCATTTCAAGGTTAACGTATGTTTGGTATATTTGTATTCGGTATATTAATTTGGCATATTTTATTAAATGTTAAAATTGTAAGTAGTTGAGGTAAAAAAATATTCTAAGCTTTGATAGATGACGTTTAATAAATAGATATACCTATATCTTAAATTTATTTATTCAAAATATTAAATTCAAATACTCATTTGGTATGTGTTGTAAGCATATGTGAACACAATTAATTTGTTGTCGTTTTGAACATACTTGTAGACAGATTAAAACAAGCATTGTCATCGCATAGCAATGTGCTGCATAAGAATAATCTAAAAGTTGTTGCATGTATACTTAGCGCTTGATTATTCCGAACAATATTTAAATAATCAACATGGAACGGATAAAGTTTCGCATGTTGTTATGGAATAAAATGTTGCATAAACTGCACTTCCGTTGAGTTGCTGTTGCCTTAAAGCCAAGCAAGCACCACTGACAACGCTGCCAAAGATGGCAAACATGCTAGTCAGCTGCAACAACACGACCAGCATCATCACCATCAGCAGCATCATCAGCAGCAGCGACTGTGGCAGCAGCTGAAGTTGCAGCACAAACCAAACGATGCCTCTCGTCCAACACAAATACGCATACACATACTTGTAGTAAATCAAAAAGTTTTCTAGTGCCAAATAGGGGCGTGGCTGGGGCTACAAGTTGCACTTGTAGATATTTGAACTGCTTTCGCTGCTAGCCCAGCCGACTACCGACTGTCGACTGTCGACTGTGGCACGCCCCGTTCGCTGGGTATCTGCCACTTCTCCACGTATTTGACATGAAATCATAAACAAGTTGTGCAAACGTCGCCCGCTCCCTTTCTCTCTCTCTGTCTCACTTGCAACTGCATTTTGCAACAGGAAGTCACACAGCTAAAAATGTATAAATTAAAATTTCGGTGGCAGCGGCAACCAAAAGCAAAGACGAAACCAGCGACGAATTTTGCATACATTAAACATACATTTCTAGAGTCCAGATTCTTGTTAGTTTCACATATTTTTGTGGGTTGCTCAACTACTCACATTTCTAAACAGAAATGTACAGCTATAGGGTAGAACATAGTCTATATACTTTTCAGCACACTTCTATGCTATTTTCGCTGTGCATTTATTTACTTTTTGTTAAGCTTAGTTTGTTGTTCCTGTTGCCTGCTGCTCATAAGCAGTTCTTCGTGTTTAAATATTAAAAATTATTCTCCACAAAATGTTCATCTTCTTTGCCTTGCTCCAACTTCAGAGCACCAAGCATCCGCTTTAACTTTGCTGCTGGCCTACATGGCGTATGTTTAATTTCCGGTATTGCGTATACGCCTCGTCCAACATATGCTGGCTCCAAAATTCCAAGTCTGACCAGCACAATTAATGCCATCTGATTAATGGCGAGTCAGAAAAAAGCATTTTGTTTTTTCTACAACTCAAAACTGTCAACGTGCTGATAAATTCATGTTGCAACCGCTTCGATAGAGTCTCAAGGATGAAAAGTAAACAAACCTCAAAAGCAGAAGCAACAGCAGAAGCAGAAGCAGCAGCAGCAGACTCACTCTTCTCGACACGATTACCACACAAATCTCTAGCAATAACAATCTTTTGGGCTATCAAATTCAATTATGCATATATCCTTGCTAACATCCTCGCTCGCTCACAGACACCCAGAGTGTTAGAAAGAGAAAGGATAGACAGAGAGAGAGAGAGAGAGGCTTGGTCGACAGCTGTTCGCCATTTTGTTTGTTCATTCGCCTTGCGGCTCGCCTTTGTGATTAGTGGCAAGTTGCTTGATTTGCTTGTCTGGACGCCGAGTCTCCCAGCTCACCAACAACTACAACGAGATGCAAGAATAGAGAATAGAGAATAGAGTTGAGCTCCTAACTGTATCCATCTGCAGTTGATTTGGGCAGACATTCACTTAAGTAGTTCTCTAACCTTGCCACGTCCAGCTATGCTGCGAGTGTTGCAGCTGAAGAGTTGGCTATAATTGAGCCGGCAATCGTATAACAATCTTATGTATGTATATAGCATAGAAAAAGACACCAGATTAATTATAGCAGTCGCCTTTCGATTGTATTTATTTATAGGCATAGCTTAGTATTATCCCCGTAAATTAATTTTATTTATTTTGAAAGACTTTTAACTGCACACTTTCAATCTTACATTTTCAATTCTATTTATATCATATTGAGAAAGAGACTAAAATAATTGCATCTCCACTTTTGATTGTATTTATTTCTAAGCATAGCTTAGCCTAATCTAAGTCAATTAATGGCTGTCTTAAGCTTATTTTAGTTTATTTTTTCATTATTAAAGATTTTTAACTAAACACTAAGCTAAATAGTATTTCAATCTTATTTATAACATGTAGAGACTGAATTTTTCTTGCATTAGTCGCTTTCCGATTATATTTATTTGAAGGTGTAGTTTACTTTTACCCCATTAAATTACTAGCAGACGTTTGCTCATTATAATACATTTTCTTAATTTTTAAAGAATTTTACTCAACACTCATAAACAAGTAATATTTAAAACTTATTTATAGAGATAAATAATAGATGAATTATAAATATGCAGAAAAACAGTACTATAATGAAGAATAAAATATTGTATAAAGATTTTATGATGTAAAAACTAAACCAAGAAGATAAAATCTTATATCAAGCTAAATATATTTAGAGTTCCCATTTTAGAAATTCAATTTTTTTTTCTTGTTTCCGGAATTGAAAAATCTCAAAACCAACGAGATAAAATCTTAAATAAAGATTTGCAATCTACTTGTTAACCTTTCTATAGTACTTATTTATTCAAATCATATCTTGAGAATATTTGTATTTGTTAACATTCTTAAAAGGTTTTATGACAGAGCAGGTTTTATTTCAGTCAATAAATTATAAAATAAATTAGTTTCATACTGATCAACTAACACTCAATTATAATTCGTTATTACTTGCGACTTAAAGTTTAATTCTTAAGCAAATCAGAACTTCAGACAGTCTCTCAAATATTATGCTTATATATACATAATTTATATGGAGTTCAAATAATAAGTAAATGCCAGAGCATTGTACTTGAAATATTTGCTCGTTCTCTCTTTTATTTCCTCTTGCTTCATGCTTTGCAGCTTATCCGCTTTGCGCATTATTATTATTTTTTGTTTTTTTTGTAGACTCTTTATTTCGTCGTCACTTTCCATCATTTGCTGAAACGCTTAACAAATTGTTTTTGCCTTTGTTTTCGATGTTTTATTGCTGGCTGCCCCCTTCTTTTTTCTTTTTTTTTTGTTGTATTTTGTATTGTTTTTTATTAGGCGCTTTGTCATCTGGTCAGCAGACTCGCCACACTTCCTTGTGCAGAGTGTCCTGCTCGAACCTCCTCCTTCCCCTCCCCACCACAATCTTGTGCTTAGGATCTTTTGCGCTTCGTTGATGTGTAAATTAATGTCATTTTGGGCGCAGCTCGTTGAGAGAGTTTTGGGTCAGTGTCTTCCTGTCATTTGCTTTGCTTTTCGCTTGGTCTGATTGAATTTTTATTATGTTTCGCTTTTAGCTTTGGTTTTGCGCGTTTGTTTTCCAAATTGTTTTGCATACTTGGCCCCGAAGGGCGAACAACGCGGCAGCGAGCAGCGAGCAGCCGGATGTAAACCATAATTAAGGTGATTTTATGCATACTTTTTCATTATTATCGTTATTCCAACTTCCGGTTTGTTGCCTTAATTGATTTTAATTAATTTTTTATGCGTCACCATTTTTTTTTTTTTTCTGTATTGTTTTGTTTTTCTTATTCTTTTTTCGGTTTCAGAATCTGCGGTCGTTGTTGGTGTTGTTGTTTTTTTATTTTGGTTGCCTGTGGTAATTCCCAAAAAGTAGGCAGTACAATTTTTACTGCAGCTGTCGCTGAATGTGTGTGAGAGGTGTCTGTGTGTGTGTGTATATATTTTCATGTTAATTGCGAAAACTTTGCCCATCCGACGACGACGAGCAAAAACTATTCAAGTACAATGAACAGTGCGAATGCCACGCCCACACAGCTGCCCTCGTTTATTGTTGTTGCGGTCGTCGTCGACGTTGTTGTTGTTGTTGTTTTGCTGTGCTGAGAGCACTCGAAAAACAATGAAATGAAATTTGTATACTCAAGTTTTACTGTGCAGACACACACACACACACACACACAAAACGAGCGAGAATTTTACGTATTTAGTTGGCACAGCAGAAACTCGTTTTCGTTAGCATAACAAAGGAGGGGAAGATAGCAGGAGGAGAGTTGGAATAGGAGAGGGGGACGTGTTGCTCAGGAGGAGAACTTAATAACCCACTAACAAACACACTAATTTGCACTTGAGCCTAATAATGAGTGCGCTGACGAGTGTTCTACGAATGAGTTGCAGATAGAAGACAACGGGGAAGCGAGCAGAAGAGGAGAAGGGGGGAAAAGGGAAGCTGGTCTGGTGCAAAGACCTCAAGTGGCTGCTTTGGATGAGTTTAGTCTGTGAGTGTTGTATCTGGACGCAGTCTGTCTGTCCGTTCTTGGCTAATTTCTAATTTGAATGCTGATTTATGCAGTTTGAATGGCATTGCTAATGTGGCTCAGCCCTTGAGCTTTGCATTTTGTGTGTGTTGTGTGTGTGTTGTTTTTTTGGGCAACAAGTGGCCAAAGACTCTGATTTGCAAAACTCTTTTTTCATAATTAAAATTGCAATCTACATCACATTTATACTATATATGTTGCTTGCTTTGACCTTTCTCAAAATATAAAAAAAAAAAGATATTTGAACCTTGAACGAATGCTATTCAAACTATTCGTACCTTTTGAATTGCCTGGATTTTGAGCTTACCGCAAAAATTAAATGATATACAGCTGAGCGACGTTGAAGGTTAATCTCTGACTCTGTGATTCTGATTCTGAGTCTGATGTTGACTGGTCTCGGGAACTGGGTTCTGGTTTTGGCTGCATTTAATGCCTGTTGAGAATAAAATAAAAATTATAACAAAAAGCGAGTGAAAGGCAGCCCAAGAATAGAGAACGTGGCCAAGTCCCCTATAAACCTTCCGTTTGCCCCGTCTTCTCCTACAAGTTGCCATAATAACCATAAGCCGTCAGGAATTAGTTGCATTTTCATCATTTTCATTTTCATTTTCATTCTACCTTTCTCTGTCGCACGGTTTGTATCGCTCTCCCTCTCACACTCTCCCACTCAGCAGTTCGCTGCTGCTTCTTACGAATTTTCGAAATGAAATGAAAGCGAAATGTGTTTTGTGGTTAGCTGAAAATGAAAAGGATACGGCACAGGTTCCTTTTTTGTGCTGCCACAAGATTTTCATGGATAAATGAGATGGTTTTTGTGGTCGTATGCCAAAGGCGATACTGCCACCGAGATAACGCAAGGGAGCGGAGACCAGCTGTTATTTAATATCTATACTTCATAATCCCAAAATTTCGAATAATCTTAATGTGCAACAGGGGAATTTGAAAATGCTTTAAACTTAACCAAGAGAATTCTAAATTCAACCGAAAAATGTAACTCTGAAGTGCATTTCTTAGTGAATACCTTTTGTTTGCCAGGCAACAAACAATTTTGTGCAGCCTTAGGCCAAATAAGCTTAGTGAGTGAAACTATTTTAATGATGAATTTTCTTCAAGCCAATATCCCAGAAAGTGTAATTAAAACTTTTTAGCTACACAAAACTTGAAACATTTTCCCACCACCAGAGTTTGCGCTTGAGGTGCATTAAATAAATACGAACACGCTAAATTTGGCAACCAAAAAGTGACATTCGATAGCTTCGCAACTGGCAAATTCTTTGATCTAGCAAATAACTTAGGCTATGCTTAGAGGTTTTATATTTGCCTGTACTTTTATTAAATACTTTAAACAAAGTAAGAAAGCTGTGAAATTCCCACTTCCTATATTTGATTAAAACATAAGAATGCGAAATTTTTATTAAAATATACGAAATAAAAAAAAATTAAATTTATTTACTAAATACTGATCTACTAAAATACCATTACTTACGAAATTTAACATAATAATACAATAAAATAATATGACGAAGAAATTAATTAAATATACCAAAAATATTAAAATATATTGAAGACTGATATATAAATATACTATTACGTTTAAAATATACCAAAAATATTTGAAAAATACATATATATACATAAATGCAAAAAATATACTAAAGACTGGTATATACTATTACGTCGAAAATATACCATAGAGTGCAAAATATACCAGACTATCAACCAAAGCAATTAAGATATGACAATTTTCTATTATTAGAGGGTAAATAATTAAAATGACCTAATTTTTTTTAAAGTAAGAACTAATTAATTTAAGAGTAAGCTCGATTATCATATCCCTAAAGCATAAAGTGCTGCACTTTGATAAATTATGAGACACTTTACACCACATGCGTGTGTTTGGCCATCTCCCGAACTTTGCACTGCAATTTAACAAATCGATTTGTTTTGCTTCGACCGCTGCCATTCGATTTTTATGGCTTTCAAAAAGCTAACAGAGCAAATGACCCCGTTACGCACCCTCCTCTCCTTCTTTCAATCACCATTCATTGTGGTAAGCGATGCAATAAAATGCGCCGTCAACAGGCGGCCTATAGTGCACAGTTCAGGACATAAAAAATCGCTAAACGGCAATAATAAAGCCCGGCAATTGCCATAAAAAACACGATATGCATTTTTATCTATTGTAGGTGAAATTTAAAATACACTAAGAAATGTGAAAGTTAATACGGAATATACATTTTTTACGATATGGATAACCATTTTAATAATAAAATGAAACTCTTGTATAACTAACAAATTAAATTAGAACAGCAAAATCTAAAATGTGGTCACGTAAACAATTTATTAGTAAATACAAATAAGAGAAATGTACTCTTTTTAAATTCACTCTTTTTAAATACTTTGGTTATTTATTTATCATGCTAAGAATGCTTACAAATAAATTTCCCCTTATAAATTTCAAATAAGAGTCGAGTGTGTTCTGAAAATATCCCATTCCAAAAATACTTAAAAAATGTACTGAGTTTGGTATATCGATATATGTGATCTTCATTAAAAATATACCATTCAGTACACAATATACCAGACTGTTAGCCAAACCAACTAAGAGCCAATTGTAGTAGGTATAAGATATATGCAGCACAAAAGTATTTCTTAAATAACTTCCACAGGTTGCGGATAAAAAAGATTTTCCATATACAAATATATTAAGGTCACTTGGACCTAACCATTAAGTATTAATTTGATGTATGATTTTCTTTAACAACTCAATATTTACACCAATCCGATCATTTAAAATTTTTGCCTTTCCTTCAACTTCAATGCACATATAAAAATGACTTCATAAATAACATTAAGATACAAAGAACCTAAGAGTATTTTGAAAAGATTTCAGGTGAAGCTGTTTGACACAGAATTAACCACATATTTAAAAGACCCCATCAAGGTGACTATTAAAAGTGGTTTGCTCTGTTTGCTTGCGGTATCTTTTTCACGGCTTTGATGGCTAAAATTCACTTGTTGTTCGTGCTGCGTTCAATTGAAACTTGTCCGTGCTGGCGATAGATGTCAGAGTTGAGGATACGGACCGAGACCGAGAATGGAAGCGAAAAGCATGAAGAGAGGGAGAGGGAGAGAGAGAGAAGACCTGTCGCACTTTTGAGCTTGTTTTGTGCGCAGCAAATGAAAAGCATTGCATACTTTTTGGCGTCGCCAGAAACACGTACGTCGAAAGTTTGCTGGTCGCCACTCGCAGTCTCTTTCCATCGCACACGTTGTATTTTTGGTGCAGATCAAAAGGCATTAATGCGCAGGAGTTACCTAAGGTGTGGAGCGAAATGGGGGTGGGTGGGTGTTTTAGTGTCAAGGGTTTGGGGCTGTTTGCACATTAGCGTCAGCCATTTTAAGCTAATTTCGCATGTGAAACAGGTAGAAACAGTTCCAGTTTCGAAGCCAACGACACGCGCAATTATTGCCCGGCCATTTTCGTGATTGCAACTGTCTCTCTCTCTCTGTGCGTGTATTTATTTCAGTACATGTCCAAGTGTGTGTATTTGTGTGTGTTTGTGTGTGTGTGTCAGCGTCGAACGTGGCTGGCATTTAGTTCGTTTGATCTAAGCGCCGCGGCAATCAAACAAATTGAATTGAAATCGATTTTCGTGGTAATGCCTAAGTTGTGGAATTGCAGAATCATGTAGAAGTTGTCGATAGAAAGGGTAATAAAGGCAACGGGGGAGCATTGGTGGTTGGGGTCCAAATAGCGCTTGAGGTGCGGCTGATTAAATGTTTAGCTGCAGGGTTAACCACATCCAGCCAATCTGCAATAAAAATGGTTTCTTTCTAAGTAGCTAAAGAAGCAAATTGAATTGTGGCTCATTGAATGAATATTATAGAATATAAGGAATATAAGAAATACGTGAAAAATAATAATAAAAATAATAAACACTTCGAAACACTTTTTTAAATTGAATTCTAATTTGAGGAAATTACTTCACATTGCTCTTTTATTATCAAGAAAAGTACAAACGATGACATTGCTGATTGAATCAGCAAACTTAAACATGTGTCCAGCACATGATTTTTGTGGCCTTTTAAATATTTTGTTTTCCTTTCCTCGCCACGGCCTTTTCTCTCCTCTATATTCCTTCTCCGTCTTTCCCCGACCTAATTAGAACTTTAGATGTCTGCATTGCCTATAACTTTTATAGCTTTATCAAGCAGCGGAAACCAGATTAAATTTATTAGACATAAAAATATAGACCAAAAAATATTTATTTAACAAGCAATTTTAGGTACATTCTTCCAATTTCTTCGTCGAGTTCTTGATTTCTGTTCGAAACTTTAAAATACTTTCGCAAAAATTATAAAAAAAAAACTTTGAATTTACAAATTAAAAAAAAAATATTGATATGAATCCGAAACTCCAGTCGCCATCTGATTCTTTCTTCTTCTTTAATTTATTATTTCATATTTTTAAGCTGAAAAGCACAAAAAAAATGAAAATGTGATGTGATCTATTTATCTATTTTTATCACATTCTCACATCAATTTATTATTTATTTTATTTCAGCAATTCAAAGGAAAGACACGAAGCAGCAGAAAGACACCAAATGCCACCTAAATAAATTAATAATGTAGAATTTAAATTCGACAACCAAATAACAATCTTACCAATATTTAACTTCTCCATCTTCTTCTCCTTTTTTTTCGTCCAAAAGACCAGTCTCCAGGTCTCCAAGACTCTTTTCATCTGTATTTTATTTCTAGAAACCATAAGCTGATAATCAAAAATTATAATTATATGAAATGAAAATGTGATGTTATCTATTTATCCATTCTTACCGCTTTCTCCCATTAGTTTATTATTTATTTTATTTCAGTTATTCCTTATTATTCACCAGAAGTCACCCAAATGAATAATGAAGAATTCAAATTCGACAATTCGAATTTTTTAACTTCTCATCTTCTTCCCCATTTTTGTTCGCCCGAAAGATCAGTCTCCAGCTGACTTTCTTGTGTATTTGATTAATTAATATCTTCCAGAAACCAAAAGCTGATAAACACCAAAAATAATAATTATATGAAATGAAAATGTGATCTGTTTATCTATTCTTACCGCTTTCTCCCATCAGTTTATCATTTATTTTATTTCAGTTATTCCTTAATAACCACGGAGCAGCAGAAATGACACCAAAAGCTACCTAAATAAATAAATAATTTAGAATTCAAAATCGACAAACAAATGACAATCTTACAATTTAACTTCTCATTTACTTCTCCTTTTCTTTTTTGTCCATTTAATTTTAGTTAATTTACAAACCATCCAGCAATCATCAAAGAATGTAGTCGGTACCGAACAAGTGTATGTAATTATAATGTTATATATTTCGATGATGATCCATATATTTCGTTTAATTATGTACTCTATATTTTATTATCATAATCCCTATCTGAATTTGTAGTGTTCGCAACATTTTTGAAATTTTTTTATAAAAATGTATAAAAGTAAAAAAAAATACACTTTTGACCTTAAACTATATTTTTGTTTTTAATTTTTAGTTGTTTTCTGTTGCTGTGAAAGTTGATTTGTGATGAATTTTTATATGCTTCACCCCCAGCTCGTTTTTCAAACGAAAGCAGAGGCTACTTGATTAGAAATTATTTGAATAAAAAAATGATTAAAAAAAACACTTTGTTTTGAAATCGAATGTATAAATGATTTCATTGCTGACCTTAAACAAATGAAGAGAATATATATATAAAGACCCATAACAAAGATCTCAAAATCTTTATTTTTATATTTAGTAGTAATATTGCCTGTATTTGTATTTAATCAAAGTAAAATGTAGTAAACAAACAAATTTCCTAAGAAATTAATAAAATTGTGTAAAATTGATCTGCAAATTATAATTTTATTATCATGAATCTTCATTGTTCTTATTTATATATATATATGTTATTTTCTTAACTATTTTCAATTTCAGTTAAGTTTAATCTCTTAATTTGGCAAGCCTAATTAGAAAGTTTGCCAATCTCATTATGTAAAAAGTATCTTTAAGAGCAAGTACTTAGTTTCTTCTGAGTAGCATTTAGGTTACACTAGAGACTCGAATGTCTTACTGCAGTAACTTGCTCAGAAGTAAATATCATATTTATAATACTCTGTGAACGGAGCTTTCATCAAGCGCAGCCTTCTTCATCTTCTTCTTCTTTGGCGATTCCCATTGGATATATGTTCTTGTCGCGATAATGACAGTTTGCCAAATGTGACTGAAGAGGTGAGTGGGGAAAGAGGCCGCAAATAAACTATGCTCAGAGCGAGCGAGCGAGCGAACGAGTTCCACATGGCTGGCATTCTGGCTTGGCCCAAATACACAGTGTATTAATCAGCAGCTGGAAACGAAGCCAAGCAAATTAGTTGAAAGCAAATGCAAATCCGAGTGCGTAGAGCTTGGAGATGGGGTACCGGCACAGTGGCACAGTTCACAGCTGACAAGCTGGCAAACTGACAGCTGACTTGCCTAATTAGAAGGCAAGTGTAATAAAAATATTACACATACGCCATGTATGTTTCACTTTTTAATTTACCAACTCTGGCTGCCGCTTTGCCTCCACGGCACTGTGTGTTTCTGTTGCATTTCAATTGACACAACCAACTGCAAAACTAGGGAGGCAACTGCAAAAAAAAAATAGAAATAGAAATAGAAAACTTAGTTGTTGTTGTAGTTGTAATGCGCATTCGAAATGAGCACACGCATATGGGAAGAATTGAGGGCACATTAATGCACAGATCCTGGGCGCGAACGAATGTTAATTTAGAGAGAACCTCCACCACTCCCCATATCCCCCCCTCTTACATTCCCCGTCTCGATGTGTGGCATGGAAATTCGCATTGAAATGTGCATGCAACAGAAGCCTGGGAACGAACCGCATGTGCAGAGCCTGCCAACGCCCGCCAGGATACCACAAAAGTCCTAACGCCGCAGCCGTCGCCGCCGCCTGAGCCGTGTATAGTATAAAAACGAAAGCATGAGGCCAACAAACATGCAACGCACCGCACCGCACAAGACTACAGTTTGGTCCTCTGCCTGTTTGGCGTCCTCATCAACGCTGTTACTCTTTTCAAATAATAATTAACAATTTATTCCCCAAACAGAATACACAGCTAGCACTCATACACACACACATGGCACACACACACACTCACTCATTGAGTTGCTCGCGCCAATTCACACCCGCAAACTGGCAATCTGAATGTGAATGACGTGCTGTCAACGTTAGTCATATCATTAGAGGCAACGTGTTGCTGACTTTTTGGGTTTTAGACGGCCAACTGGGGGATTCGAAATGATGCACTGTGCCCAAAAAGGCAACAAATTGAATGTAATGACAACTGCTGACAGCTAATTCAAAATGGCATTATCTGAGTGATGTAATTCTTGAATGTAATTGCGATTGTCACGAGCTACAAATTGAAGCAGTTTATTGGAGATATAGCAAGTAATGTGTGTAACCAATGGACGAAGGCAATTAAAAGCATTATATGATGAAAGAATATTACAAAATACTACATCAACTTTCTTTATATGAAACTTAAGCTACAGTTTATTTTTTAAATGCACTTTAAGAGAATTAGATTCCCACATTTTACTGTGGTATACTGCTTATAGCAAAATAAATAAAAGTCTTTTTCATCATACAGAAAGTAATATAAACTGATAAAAGAAGTATGTTAAGCATGCAATTAAGTTAATAAATAAATATAACACAATAGTACTTTAAAGTTATTTCAGCTAACTGAAATTTATTTTTGAAAGTTGACCAACAGAAAACAATAGAAATGCATTCATAATAATCATTTAATTACCTCGTACTTTTTATTTATATTCCAAGCAGCAATATAATCTTATTATTATGTTGAATATTAGATATTTTAAAGTTGTTCTAAGCATTACAAGAACATATATAATATTTAGCTTTATACAACTTATGCCTTTGACTGCGCTCAATTTTCCGTAATTATTTTGTAATTTCGCTTCACAGTCATTAATTTTGTCAAGTGTAAATGGGCAAAAGGCAAAATAAAAATATTATGAGAAGCTGCTGCTGTCGCTGCTTTAACGTTGGCGTTGGCGTTGCCGTTTGTTGCGATGATGTTGTGTTCATCTCATTTTTCGGTGAGCCTCACTCAGTTCGCATTTATGTGTAGGCGCTCAAAAGTATGCAACTATATTTGTGTTTTTGCGGTTTGCTTTTATATTTGTGCAGTACACACGCTCTTACCCACACAGCCATACACACACACCAGCACACACACCAACACACATGTATACACGCGCAGGGCCATTGAGCAGAGTCAGATGCATGTGCACAACATTCCACAGCATGTCAAGCGGAAGTGAGTGTCTTTCATTTTTGTTTGCCCTGTCCCCAGTCGACACATTTCACATACACACACACACACACACACATACACTTGTACCTGCCACGCCCCAGTCTCCTTCTCCCTCTCTCCCACTCTCTATACATACTTCTTCTCATCGCTGGGCGCTTACTGTTAATTAAAAATGGGCGCCAAAGAACAGCAGCCAGCAGGCAAAGAGTGGCGCAGATGAAGAAGGCGAAGATGACGGAGAGAGAAAGAAAGAGAGAGAGAGAGAGAATGTGAGTGAGAGAAAGGGGGCATCAGAGCAGAAGACGTACGTATCGTATGAGTATTTTAATTAGTTTGCATAATTATGTTCGCCTTGTGGGCGCCCCATCCACTTCTCCACTCCCCCCCCTCGCCATTCCCTGCTGCAGCGGCATCTCTTTGAGCGATGCTTCGCAAATTTACAACAATTTCTTTAAGCTTTAACAACTTTCTGATACAAACTGTACTCTCTGTGTATTTGTATTCTTTTGCTACCAAGGACATTGCGTTTTATGCATCGTTCTCTTTTGCTTCTTCAGGCCATGCATGCATTTTATTGTTCAGTTTATTGATGTTTGTCATATAATCTCTCCTTCACTCCTTCTCCCGCCTCTGCTGCCTCTGCTTTGGCAGTCGGCACTCTTTTATAGCAGCTTCATGGACTCGTTCGTCCCTTTGCCAACTACTCAGCATGCGTGCTCAATGGGGCATATGCATAACATCGCTGCTTCGATACTTTCTTACAATTTTAGTGTCTTCTCTCTCTCATTCCTCTCTCTCTCTCTACTCGGTGAAGGCAACAAATTGAATTTGAATAACGCGCCATAAAAAAACACTTTGCAGAGCAGAGCGATGCGATTTGCGTTGTGCGGCAAACGCATCACAAGAATGTTGTGTGCTCTGCATATGTCAGAGTGAATGAAAGAGCATAAAAATACTTTTATTTATGAAGCAAAAACAAATGTGCTTGCAACGCGAATTAGCGGCAGTTAAAAGGTAATTATGCATTTTCATATATTTTAATTTGTACCACAAAGAATTTTGCTTTGTGATTAGCATTTACTTTTATACCTTATATTTAATAAACAGTTTTTGATACTGCAAATAATTTTATGAAATATTTTCAATTGTTTTCTATCAAATTTCACATGTTATTGTTAAAGTACTCAAAACATTGTAACTATTTTTGACTGCTATCGAAAATTGGCCATATTTTTTTGTTAAATTCCACAATAATTTTATATTCTAAATAGAAAATATTTCCAATTATTATAAAATATAATATTCTACTATACAATTCTGTAATTATAAATTTTTTTCCACCCAATACCAAACGTCGAACAAATGAATTTAATTGCATTTTATGCTACAGATATTAGAAATTCATAATGACAATTTGCGAGAGTTGTTCCACAAATAAAAGAGTTAAATTTGAATACCACAAAATTAAAGTCATATTCAATTTTTTTTTTTTTGATTTTAATAATGGAAGTTTGATTTCATTTAAATAAAGTATATTTTCAATTTGCATAAAATTGTTTAAAGCAGCAAAAGTATTTAGCAACTTTACGTTATTTACAACTGAATTTCTAGCCGTATTTGACATGAATAATTTAATAATAAAAAAGGGAAAACAAGCAAAATTCCATCGGTTGAATATTCATGAATGAAGTTATTAAACATGATTAATAATTATAAAAAAAAAATAACTCACTAGTTGTCAGCCTTCCCTCGCATATAATTTGTTTTGTTGCGGTTTGAGGATTATTTAAAAATTAGCAATAAACAACAACTTTCAATGTTAATATTTTTTTTAGACCAGCGAATAAAAATGTCCGATATGTCTACTGCCTTCAATTACACATGAGCTGTCAAAGCTAACAATTGACAGCCCATTAAAATATTACAACAAAAACACCAAAAAAAAAAATGTTAAATACAAGAAAAACAATAATAAACCGCATAAGCAAAAAAAAAAAAAAAGAATAATCAAATGAAAAAACAAGCGCTTGAAAATTTTGCAATTAACATTTTCAAACAGATTACGCAATCAAATGGGCATTAATTATGCACAGTCTGATAAATATTTATTTTTTTGCGCGCTCTTGTCACCAGCAAAAGGCAAAGTGGTGGGGAGGAAAAAGAGATTGGTGTTTACACAGAGAAAGCGTTTATAGAGAGGTGAAGAAATCTGTTTGTGTGTGCCACATAATTAATAGAGCATAAACAATGACACAAAAATCGATTAAACCAATCAATTGAAACTGGATTAAAACCTAAACTGAATAGACTACAGTACTTTCAATTTATGTACTTTAATACAAAAAAAAAAAGGAATGTTTACAGATACTTCACATTTCAATTGGTATTGAATAAGTTATGTAAATTCTTTGTGAAAAAAGAAAATATATTTCAAACCCACCACAAAAAGCAATCTATATAAAAACTATATTCAAAATATGTTTGTAATTCAATTTGCGGCATTCCGAAACTCAAATTCTCTTTCCCATTTCATCGAGGGAATAATCAAGTGCTTGGAGTTGATTGCCCATTGTCAGCTTCGATTGATGCCAACGAAACAAATTGATGAAGAAACACCTGACTTTTCTACGCAGTCATTTTCGCAGTGAATATATGAATGATTCACAAGATAAATTGAATGTTTCGCCAACCGAACAAAATGAAAAATAATCAACAACAACAATAACAAGAGAAACACGAAAAGTTTTGTGGCGAAACAATTTCTTTATTTATTTGATTCGTTCATCTGCTGCTTCGTTTTCATCAAGCTGCTGACAATATTAAATGTATTGTCATTGCAACAATATAAGGGGAAAACCATATTCCTTTGTGTGAGTGTGTGAAAAGTGGGCGTGACCATGGGATGGCCATGGGATATATGCGACACTAAACTAGTCGCTATTGGAGCTCCTTTGATCTCGATGACGTTGTCAATGTTCATGAAGCGCAATTTCTCATTTCTCAAGAAATTTGAACGTCATCAATTTTTTATTCTTTTTTTTCCCGTATCCAGAAACATTGTTGTTGTTTTGGTTATTCCTGTTGTTGCCTTCTGCTGATGCTTCTTTTGTTATTATTAGTATCTATTTGTCAATTTTGCTGTAAATATTTGCACACACAAATTTGTCACTTTGCAAGAGGCGATGATGATACAGCCAGAAGCGCATGAATGAGCATCCATAATAAATAACACATATTGCAACTGCAATTCAAGATAAGAACAAAACAAATTGCAAAGAAAAAATTGCTACCAAAAATGCTTCGTTACATTAAATAAAAATATTTATACATACAAGTTGAATAATATGTATATAGCATATGTTTCAAGTGCAGTTGTAGATACAAAACCCAAATACAAAACATTCCATACAACACACAATTTTTTTGTTATATTAAATATATTTTACAATCGAGTACTTAATATTAAATTGTATTGTTTTTCACATTGTTCTGCTTTACTCACAAATAGCTATTCACAAAAAAAAGATTTAAACGGATTACAAATTTAAATAAACTTTAAAAGTTTACAATTAAAATAAATTGCAAATATTAACAATTACTGTAAATTAAATCCTTGTAAGTCAGAACAATAAATTTTCAGACTAAGCTGAAAATATTTGATTTAATTCAAAATTAAAAATTCAAATTAAAGTACAGAATCTAAAGACACTAAGAAAATAACATAACTCCATTAAAAAAATTATTTCAAATGCATTGTCATATTCTAGATACTAACAAACTATGTACCAAATACTTAAAACTAAATACAAAATTCTAAATACTAAATATATTAAATTTAATAAATATACTATATATAATAAATATACTGAATGTACTGAATATACTACACAATATATTAAATACTTCGTATTAACAATATAAAATACTAAAAGTATCATTGGCAAAAAGTTCAAGAAATTGGTTTAATATTTTTTGATTTACAACAAAAAAAATTATATATAAATTAGAGCAACTCAATTTTTTCAATCTTTTTCAATTAATGGACTTCATTAAAAAACTTATTAATTAAGAACTTAATTAATGGACCTTGAAATAAAAATTTAACTTCAATTAAAATATATTATAGTATAAAATCCAATTGGAATATATTATATTATAAATTCCTACAGTCAGTACATTAAATTCTCAGATAAGGATCAAATATTTTGGGTGCACTATATAATTTCAAAATTTCAATTTCCATTAAACGATTAAAAAATCCTTTCCAATAAATGCACATTCAAATAACTAATTCAAATAATAATCGTATCCTTAGAACCTTGCAATAAAATCTCTGCCAATGAAAAAATATAGTTTTAGGTATAGTACATATAAACAAATTATTTTCACCAACTCAATTACTACTATAATACCTATAAAATAAATTGAATTAATACACTTCATTAAAAAATAATAATTTCAATTAAAAAGCTAATAATTAGGCATTGAACTAATAATAAACAACTGTGGCTGCAATCACAAACTTAATTAGTACAGTCGTGATTAGTAAATCAGTTGAACTAATTAATTGCATTTACATGCGAGTACGATTCGATAATATTAATTTATTATTTTAATGATTTATTAGTTTAATTATACGCTGTTCTAGTTGCATGCTAAGCCACAATCAGCAGCTATGTATATGAATAGAGCTGCCACAGCCAGAGCCCAGGCCACTTCAAGTTGGCTAGAAACTTGCTGCACGCATAAAAGTATGCAACATGTTTGCAGTTTGTTGCAAAAGTGGCAAAGGCGCCGCATTCGATGTCGCCTTCGTCTTCGTCTTTGCCACGTTTCGTGAGCTGCGTAAAGAGTGAAGAAGTTGCCAGTTTTTAGTTTCACTTTCGAGCCCAAGTGAATTTATGCGAATGTGTGTGTGTGCGAGTGTGTGTGTGTGTGTGTGTGTGCCTTAAGGTGCATATAACATTTAAGTAATGGTTAAAAACTTTGCCTGGAACGAGGAACGTCGTCGAGCCATCCGTGCCAGCAGCTAGACTTAATTTGGCACGCATATAACAAGCGTTGTATGGAAAAGTTAAACACACACACACACATACACACACATTGTATGTGAGGGGGCGTGGCCTAAGCTGCTCTGCGCCCAACTTTATTAGTTGGCCACCTTTTGGCTTTACCTAAAGCCCTGGGAATGAATGTTTCAGCTACAGTTTCAGTTTCGGTTTCAGCTTCAGTTTTGAGCACGAGGCCACAGAATTCCCTTAATTATGAAACCTTTTCTTCATCCAACTACGAGCATAATCAATTTTCACAGCATCGCCCCGCTTGCAATTTAAATATTTAATGCCCTACATTGCGGATTCTTCAACTTTTTCCCCCGGACTCAACTACTCGTAATTAGCCAAAATAATAAAATAAGAAGCAAGCAAAAAAAAAAAAGAAAAAACCGAAGCACTTAATTCTTTGGCATTTGCGCGAGTCTGAAGAAGAAAATCCACCGAAAATAAAATCATAGTCAAAATTTAATGAATGCAATTTGTAATAAAAATAGGGAGGCGAAAAGTTGAAAAGTTTTTTGGTTCATTAATGAGCTGGGCCGAGGCAACAAAAGAAAGTCAAACTATTCATAGTCAATGCACAAGCAAATGGAGCTAATAAAATAAATGTTTTCAGGCTTAGGGTTAAAGCAGTTTTCCTCTTTATATATAGTTCTGGGTCATCATAAAACAACTGAAGATGCATAGATCTTAAGTGCAACTTGCGACTTCATTGAACTTAAAAAAAAAAAAAAAAACTTCATTTACGGGCATTTCATAAAGTAAAAAGAACTCAAATAAAAGTTCATCTTTGAAGGAATATCGAATATCTGCTAATTTATCACATAAAATCATGGATTAGATAAAATTCTTAAAAGTTAGTTAAGAAAATACTTTATGGCCAACAAATTGCTGCTGTAGTCGGTTCTCAGATGCTTGTTAATATAAGCAGTATATTCTAGTATATTCTAACATACCAAATATAGCCTTCGGTATGTTTCATCATTTTTCCGGTATTTGAATATATTAGTATACTTTCATAATAAGACAACTGTATACCAACAGTATCCCTCGGTATATTTCAGTATTTTTGCGTAAATAAATTTAGTATTATTAAAAAACTACCACACTATTTTGCTTTTATTAAAAAAGTATAGCGGGGATCTAATTACATACTATTATAATAATACCGAAATATTTCTATATACCAAATATGTTTTAAAAATTTCTGATATATTAATATCGAATTCTTAAAAAGTAACACCACACTATTTTTATATACCAAATATAGCTTTGGGTATGTTTTAGTATTTTGAGAGTATATTAATTAAGTATACTTTTAGAAGAATACAACACTGTTGTATTTTATTACTACATGAATAATTCCACAATATTTTCATTATACCACATATAGCTTTCGGTATGTTTCAGTGATTTCAGGTATATTCATTTAGTATTCTTAAAAAGTAATACCTCACTATTTTAATATTCCAAATAAAGCCCTCGAATATTATTGAAAGTGTGCGGCGGGTATTTATAAAGAATTAACAAATTAAAATATTTGTCTGATCGTTCAAGTTACCTTTTTTGTTTAAATGGTCACCCTAAGACTTAATATTGTTGAAATAGCCTTGGCGAGTTCAGGTCAAGTGAAAAGGTAAATAAGTATCATTACTCAAGTTGAAGTTATTTTTTTAAGGGGAATTACACGCACAGCGAAACATAAGTCGCGAATTTTGAAACAACTCCCAAAAAATATATGCGAAAGATGTGAAAAAAAACAGAAAAGGGGAAATGTTTGAAATACGAATTTTCAGTTGTTGCATTGTTCGGCATTTGAATACAACAACAGCGGGACACAAAAAAAAATAAAAAATAAAAGTGGCTGAAGAAAGTTACAAAGGAAACAACTTTTGTTATAGTACTCGTAAAGCGTGTCCTGTGGCACATTCTCTTCGTGTTTCATTCTTTCTTTTTCTTTTTTTTTTTTGTATTCCTTTTGACCCACACACATACACGTACAGTCACAAATACAGTTGCAGATAGAAGGACACACTCTTCTTGTTCTTTTGCATGGCTTCATCTTGGCATTTTCTTCGCTTGGCATTCTGCGCTTTTCTTCTTCTTTTTCGCTTTCCGCTTTCAACGAATTAAATGGCATGAAATTAAAAGTTACTACAAGCATTTTTGTGCTGCATTTGCAGGAAAACGTGAGAAATTATAAGCACAAAAGAGAGCTGCGAAGGGGGGAGCGGGAGGGGAAACACCGAAAAGGAAGCGCCAGCATGCGAAAAGAAAAATTATGATAAAAAAATAATAAAAAAATTATGAAAGAGAGAGTTGGGAGTTGGGAGTTGGAAGACAAGCGGCAAATCTGCTTAAATGTCCAGGCAGGAATGGTAGTAAGCCTTTTTCTTTCCTTTCTCCTTTAGTTTGCCATTTTCCCCCCCCCCTTCCCCACTTCATATCCTTTTCTTCTAGCTCCGCACAACAACATTCTCCGGCTTCCTTGAGCGTTCCTGCTTTGTGCTTTTGTTGAAGCGCAACTAAGTCGGTTTGTTTGTTTCTTAAATGTCTCTCTCCCGCTCAACTCCCTGCGAAGTATTTTTGCAACCTTGTGAAAAACAAAAAAAAAACTATGAAGCAGCAAAACATATTTATGGCTTATTATTGTAAAAGAATGGGCAACAGACACAGCAAAATTGGTAAGGGATTTGATGACTGCAACACTGCAGCATAATACAAAACATATAAACAAAGGTTATTAAAGCGAAACGCAAAAATAGAAAATGTATTAAACAATTTATGTCACAAGTTGCGAATAGTAAAGCGTTCAATGTTTTATTCTCGTGCTAAATCCTTTTGGCAACTAAACGATCGATGTTTGTATTTTTAGTAATATCCTGGGCGCTCTTCCTTTTCATCGTTTTGCTTTTGTTGCTGCCGTTGTCTATGCACGACTCGAAATACATTTTTTCAATCATTTACTGATAGATTTTTCGTTGTGGTTTTATTGCCAGCTTCTGCCCGAATGAACTGGACAGGCACAGGCAAAGGGAGGGAGGCGTGGCAAAGAGGGAGGCGTGGCACACACACACGTAGTTCAAAACGTGTTGTAAATATTTGTTTTACAACGTTGTTTGCACTTGGTGAAATTTGCAACCATTTTTTATGCGGCAAACTGACGTCGCTGAATTGAAGTTTGAGTTTCGGGGTTAGGCAAATGAAAAGTGCCAAAATGGAGAACGGAGAACGGAGAATGGAAAATGGGTCTCCAACTGGTGAATAAGGATATGTATAGGGAAGCGACGCGACGGGTGCTGGTTTTCTTTATTTATTTTCGCCCAGCATTTTGACGTGGATTTAGTGCGAGCTATTTTGTTAGCCATCCCACAAATATTTGATGAACCAACTCCAACTCCCAACTCCAACTCCGGTTGATCTCTGGCAAATTTTCGAAATGTAATTGCGCTGAAATGCATATGGATCGATGCATGCAACACTTTAAGTGCAACTCTGCTGGGGCAATTTGATAATGCGACAAGTCCGCACACAGTTTAATTGAGTTGGGAGATGGCCATCTTAGCCTGGCCTTGCTGCCATGCCAACTGCAACTGGCTAAAAGCTGTCAGCCAAGCAACAACCGGCTAAAGCAACGTTTGCCTGCGCCTAATTGCATTTACGCTAATCCAATAGATTAAGCAGCAGCAGCTGAAGCTGAAGACGAGGCAACAGGCGGTGGCAGCAACTTCCTGTTGCAACTCGACTCCCTTCTGCAAAAGGCAAAACAATAACAAAATTATGCTGACAGCAACTGACAAGCTGTCAGCTCGCAGCTTGCAGCTGACCTCAGTCGCTTCCTTGGCATTATTTACTCTCTCTTTTTTTCTTTTGTTTGTACACACTTTTAATTGGCTAAAGAAATCATTTAAATTATTGCATGCATAAATTATTATACGCAGCTTTTCATATTCTATTTAACCACAATATTTTCATAGTCATTCGGCGTACGCATTCCAGAAGCAGAAGCAATAGACTTTGCTATTTCGGGCCAACTAATTATATTTGTTGACATGACATTTATTTGACTTGCATAAATTAGCCAATTAGTTGACTAGCGCAAATTAAGTTGCCAAGCAATTCACAGGTGTGAAACTCAAATGACAGTACGTGTGTGTAAGTGTGTGTTTAGGTGTGCAGGTGTGTGTGTGTGTGTCAACTTTGGTGAACTGAAAAGCTAAAGTTGTGGCATCTGCTAAAATCTGCAGCACAAGTTGAACACTCGCAGCCAGCGCAAAGTTCGAGTTGATTTTGAATAATTGCAGCTGCGAACATTGAAACATTGAAATACGTAATTAAAAATAAACTATAGCAGATATAACATTATTCTATTCCTCAACTTCAAATATGAAATTCAAAAAATATAACAAAGTTTCATATAGTGATTCATCAAGTGAAGAATTCATTGAATGTTACTCTTCTTTGTACATACATAAGTGTTCTTTTAAATATATTATTTTGTGGATGTGAAAGTTGATAGATAAATTCCTTAAGTTACTAGCACAACTTTCACAATCAATACTTGCAGTTTGTTCTTTATTATAATATCTATTTATACATACTCCTCAATATTATTACTTAAAAGCATCATTGAATTTATGAAGCATTTATGAAAAGGCTTTTTACACTAATTATATAGAGTGATTGAAAATAGTTCGGGTTGAAATTTTCAAAATCCATGCCTTATAGATGATGAAATTTTGTAAATTATTATATGAAAATATTGCAGTCTTCCAGTAATTACCTTTCAAGCTGAGCATTCATAATTGGTTTATGCAGTCAATGAATTTAATATGCAGTTAACAAATTCATAATGGCAACTAAATTGAATTGCACATCCAAAATATTTGTATAAAAGTGTAACTGGCACATGTAATTATTTTTTGCTGGTAATACTTGAACTTAAATATAATGCAGATTATTTTAACATTTCTGATTTTTACACAACAATCAAGATATCCGATTTTTTGGTTTGTATGAAAAGTTGCACCTTCAAAGCAGTTGTTAAATAATGCTACTTAGCGTATAAAGAAATATATTAAAAAGTGATTTGTTTAATGAAAAGGTGAAGTTAAATAAAAAACGTGCAAAAAAGTAAATACTTTTCTTATAATATATTAAAGATAATTGCATTATTTTGTTGTTGCAAAAAGAGTTTGCTGTATTACCGACATTAATTAAAGTAATTTATAAATTTATTACCATATATATAGATTAATATTTAATTAAAGTGATGTATAAATAGACATTATTCGAAATAATAACAAAGTCAGACTATTTATTTATGTTGCAGCATTTCATTTTCATTTACCTGCATAATACAAGGATGCATTTCACTTTTTTTTTATTTTTTTAGCAGCAAAAGTTCAGCCAATTGCATGCAATGGTTGTCTGGTTAACCGCCTGTCTTCTCTGGCTGTCTGTCTGACTGTCTGTCCTGTCAGCTGTCTGCAGCTTGAATAAAAGCAGCTGGCATCAAGTGAAGAATGGAGACATGTCAACTTATCCAACTGGAATCTAACAGCAGGCAACACTTTTTATCGTCTGAGAAAAGCACACACACAAAAAAATGGGAAGAGAAACAGGTGAGCGCACAACAATTTCGACTCGTGTGCAACGTGGCGTATACGCAATGTGTGAGTGAGTGCAATAGTTAACCGTCGTTATCCCCCGCTCCCCCCCTCACACAATTCTAGAGCTGCAGCCACGCCCCCACCGTTTGCCAGACGATGCTTGTCATCATTAGATTAGTTGACACACACACACACACACATACACAGACACACACAGCAGCATACAAACACAGTGACAAAAATTAAACTGTGGGGCGTTGGCAGCAGCGTCGACTGCGTTTTGGCTGTCAGGATGTGCGTTAAATTGTAAAACAACAGAAGGAGCTGCCTGCAGGATGCGGCAAGAGAAATAACAGATAGAGGCGGGTTAGGGGTCAGTGTTCGTTGTTGAGGGAGGGTGAGGAGGGGAGAGGGAAGAGACGAGGCAACTTTCCATTGGATTTGCGGCCCCAGCTGGCTGTGTGTTGCTGCCCCCGTTGCTGTCATGCTGTGGCCAGTTCTCGTTTATTTTGCGTATTAGACGCTGCTATTTTGTGCTTATTGTTTCCCAGTTTAGACCAACTCCCCTCTCCCCTCCCCCTTCCATCCTCCCCAGCCAATATGCTGACCCCTCCTCATTCCCACTGCAGCACTCGGCCTGTTATTTTTCGGTTGTTTGGGTTCTTGGTTGTGTTCGCATTGTCAGCTCATTTGTAATTTTTGCGCTACGATTTCAAATTAAGCAACCGGAAATGAGCTGACATTTTCCCAGCAGCCTGTCTGCTGTTGTTGTTGTTCCTGTTGTCCTGTTGTTCGTTGTTATCCTGGCATTGGTTTAACGACACTTTTCCAGCATCGCTTCGAGCTGCATTTAAAGTTGTCCAAAGCAAATTTGCTGCTTACATGTTGTCCATTATGACAATATTAATATTTACATTTTACAGCTATTGTCTGCATCCTTCGCATCTGTGTGTTTGTGTGAGTGTCCTTTACTGTTCACATGTATGTGTTTATTTCCTTTCACTCTTGTCTCCGCATGTTTGTCGTATGCATTTTGTATTTTCTTGTTTATTGCTTTATGCTCTTCATTCCTGCTGCTGCTGCTGTTGCTGCTTTGTAAAATTGTCAATATGCTTTCGCCATAACGTTGCCATCATCAGTCAACACAGTTCATACTTCATCCTCGCTTAAGATGTCGACATTATTGTTGTTGCCATGACAGTAAAGGTAGTGTGGTGCAAGTAGTAGGCAATTGTAATGCTTGTGCACATATTAAAGCCGATTAGGCGACTAGTTGGTTATTCTTCAATTAAAGTTTGGCAGTGTAATCATAAGGATTCGATAACAAAGCAAAAACTTATAAATACACCACAAACGTAAAGCTGCTTAGTGTAATTTAGTTTCATTCTGCATTTAATAAATGCGTATTTTCTTTTAATTTATTGCTAATTTATATGCATAATAACAAACTAAATAATTTTACATAACGACTGTCTAACAGCAGCAAAACACTTTACACGCTGTTAACTTAACAGCTGCTAAGTATGCTAGCTGTTAAAATGTCCCAGCTGAAGCACAAATTCGAAATTCAAAGCTTTCGCTCGCTCTCGCCTTCACAGTCAGTTGTGCTAACAGCTGTCCGCAGCTCTCGCGCTCTCGTGCAAACGAAGCGAAGCAAGCACGAAGCGACGCGAGCACTTCGTGTACTTTCGTCAAGTAGCGAAGCGCACTTCGGGAGAGCGAGCGAGAGCAATAGGCAGAGACAACGGCCTGGCGAGATGGCAACGACAACGGCGATGGCGCTGGCGACAACGTCTGCTGCCGGCGACTCCGACAGGCAGAGGACGACAGCTTCCTGCAGCTACTGCTGCTGCTGCTTCAGTTACGTTGATAATGTCAAAACGTTTGGTTCGCTGTGCTGCTAGTGCTGCTGTTGCCGCTGTTGCCGCTTACGACGCTGCTGCTGCTCATGCTCATGCTGAAAACGACGACGACGTCGCCACTACTAAGCAAAGACAACAACAAGAACAACAACAGTAACAGCAATACGATAACGCTTCATGGGGGCCGCGCCATGGGCAATAAATAACTAAATTAGAGAACGACAACGACACAGCGGAAACATTGCACAATTAATAAACAATCCATAAAGTTGGCTAAGATAAAAAACAAACAAACAAACGAATGAACGAATGTATAAAACGCATTAAACAAATGGATAACAGCAGCTCGTGGCAAAGTGTCAGAAATTGTGAGAATTAATATTTCACTAGAGATTTGAGTGCTTGCAACCAACCAACCAACAACCAAACAAACAAACAAACAACTCAACGGACCGACAACAAACAAACAACGCAAACTTTTTTTGTTCATTTTGACAACATTTTATGCTTTTTGGGCAAACACTGATACAGTTTGTATTTCCCTCTCGCTCGCTCGCTCGCGTAAAATTATGAAAAATATGTGAAAAATGTGCAGCCACAACAACAACAGCAACAACAACAGTTACAATAACAACTGCGATTTTTGAGCACTCACGTAGGAAAGAGAGTACGGTCCGGTTCTTGTCCCTATCCCTGTCCCGGTTTCGGTCACGGTCCGGTTTCAGTCTCAGCTTCCAACTCGAACTCGAACCCCGACTCCAGCCGGTCTCGAAGTTTAAATCCCTTGTGTGTGTTAGTGTGTTAGTGTTTGTGTGTGCAAGCAAGCGAGCGTTGTGTAACGTTGTAACGTGCTAAATTTGTTAATTTATAGCCACAGACTACAATAATCAACATCGACTCAGCAACAACAACAACAACAACAACTACATCGAACAACAACCTAAACATAACATTTGGTATTTGTTATGCCCCAAAGGTAAGACGCAATCGCTATGAACATGGCTTTTTAGTCCTTGTAATCCTCTTAAAGGCCACTGCAAATACTTTTAGCTACCAAAATCGTATTTCGTATGCGTGTGTGTGTGTGTGTGTTCTGAAAACAACAGTCAACTTGATCTTACACTGATTAATCTTCAAACATTCATTTCGCTTGACATCTATTGAGAGTGGCCACTTGGCGTATGAGTAATAACACTGAAATTCATCTAGTTGCGTAAACATTGAAACTGCAAAGTCTTCACATGCTTCTTATTAAACATTCACTGTGTATACATATACAAATATTCTTAAAGTATTTCCAAATGTAGCTTTAACAATTTTTGGCAATCAATTCCAGAGACAGCAAATTAATTGAAGAATTTGCAAGTAAAATTGCAAATAGTTTTGTTGATTGCATAAAGGATAGATGTTATATTTTTAGAGTTTGAAATGAATTTATTACGAAATAATAGAAAATAATTCAAACCATTGCTTAAAAAATATTCTAAGAAGTTTGCTCTTAAGCTACTTGGAGATCTCTTAAATGTGCTTTAAAACTATGAAACTAGTTAAATATTACCGCTTTCCAAATAAATTTAATGCCATTTTAATATGCATTTAATGTAGTGAATACCAATACAATTATTATATTTAACAAATTGCATTTAATCACCATGTTAAATGATATTATTCATTTTCATATATTCAAATTTAAATTGAATTTCAACCACATCAAACGAAATTAAATAACGCTAAGAGCAATTTTAATTCATTAGCCATTTCAACTGGCAAAAGTCAGAAAACGACAACAAATTTAAGGATGCCTTCTAAATCCTTGCATTTTCTTTCATTTCCAAAAAATAACTTCTGCAGTTTGCCATCATATTTGTGGTAACAATACAAGTATTGAACTTAGCCAAAGCAAAAACATTTATTGCTTTCAAATTGTGATTCAAGTTTGGCATTATTTAATTAGTCGTGAGCTCAGAAATATTATTCAAATATTTATGTCAATGGCTAAATATTTACAAGGTTATAAAAGACAAATTAGCAAAGGTGCTCTAATAAAAATTCGATAGTCTTGTGGCAATTTTAGTTAATAGAAAACCACGCTAGACATGGATACTGTTGAAATGAAGCCAGCAATTGTAAATTACAAATAAAATCCAAGCAAATAAATACAACATACCTGTAAACCAAATACAATAAATGCAATGTAATAAAATACGAAACACGTAAAGGGAATAAAAATAAATGAAATATTTACATTCATATTTTACCGCTTCAAAGAATTTGTATAAAATGTTTCACAATTTTTTTTTTGCTGAAAAGGCAGCTAAATTTATTAACAATTAAGCTTAGAAGATTGTAAAAGAATTGTTTTTAAATTCTGATAAATTGCAATTGTTGGCTTTGTTTTTTTTTTTCTTGCAAAATGTTGCCGGCATAGTTGTGCAATTTTCAATTACACACAAGCTGCCATTTTCAAATATGCAATCAAAATATGGGAGTAGCAAAAAAAATGGGTAGAAATTACCTCGATTGGGGGAGGCGAAGTCCCTCAGCTGACCTACTTAAATACACATTGTTTTTGGATCGTAAAAAATCCATCGCATTCCCGCACATTGTTTTAAAATGTATTCTTTGTTTTCGCAGCAGGTTTTCCGCCTCTTCTTTTGCGCCCTTTGCCCCACTGTTATTGTTATGGGTTTTGGAAGCAAACACGCAATTTTGGTTTGCATTATTTGTTTTTTTTTTTAGTCAATATATTTTTCTTTTTCACATACTCGAAAGGTAAATGAGTTTCCCTACTGCAAATTTCGGCAACATTTTCGTGTTGCCAAACAATCATTTGCTGGCTTGTCAAAGTAAATACTACAAAAGTGCAGGACATACAAATTTATTTATTGATAAGTTCGATCAAAGTCACCTGTTAAAGCGAACGCAAGACAGGGAAGAAGTCGCCCAGCTTAGGATGCAACTAATAATAGGGTCCAAAGCAGCCCCATTCCCAGCAGCAGGCGCAGGGATTAGGTACAAAATAGAAGGGCGGACAACAGCCACTCGAGCAGCAGCCGCAGTACTCCATGCTGGGCAGCAGGGGACCCACGGGTCCGCTCTGGAGACGATAGGAGACCATGCCACAAGGCGCCTGGCCGCAGCACGAGCTGTGGCAAGATCCGCAAGGTCCACAGGGACCACAAGGTCCGCATGGTCCCCATGGTCCACATGAACCACAAGGCCCACACGGACCACAAGATCCACAGGGACCACATGGCCCACATGATCCACAAGGTCCACAGCCTCCACAAGGCTTACAACAGCTGTTCTTGGCACTGCCACAGCAGGAGTTTTGGCCACATGGCTTGCCACAACCTCCGACAATTCCACATTTTGGGCACATTTGCAGCGATCTCTACCTCACTCGCTCTCTTTTTGTCTCTCTTCACCTGTTGCGCTTTACAGATTTTTGCGATTTCCGTTGCCAAAGGATTCCACGCAAAAAACGTGCTAAATATGGCAGAGAAATGACAGCTGCCGCGGTATTATTTAGCACTTTTTTGGCATAGATCAAGCAATAACTTTTGGATTTATTATTTGAGATTTATTTGCTTTTGCCTTATTCAAGTGACAGCTCTCTCTTTCAATTATCGTTGACAGCATTCATTCAGCTACAGTGTAACCACAGAAAAGCGAAGCAAGTACAATCCTTAAATATCCGGCAAGCGAACTCAACCGATGCGAACCGAATCTAACCTCAAATTGCACTCGAATGCAAACTATTAAATTCCATTTTAAATTGTATTTGCCCTGCGGTTGGCTATTTGGCTTTTTGTAAGAAACCAACTTCGCTTAGCTCCCTTACAACTCTTCCCCCTCCCTTCTTTTCTCGCTTGAAGAGTCGCTAAACCACATGATGCTGGCGACCCGAACTTCGAGTGTCTGTGTTCGCGGGGGAGCAGAGAGGGGGAGAGAGAGAGAAAGAGTGAGTGGGGGTCACTGGGGCTAATGTAATTGATTGTCTGGGCCTCGCCGAACAAGACCAGCTGAAGTGCTCCACGCAAAGTGCGAAAAAAAAAAAAGATGGAATTGTCTAGCGGTGTTTCGGTGTGTGCGATTTTTGCATGCCAGCTGCGGGGTGTGCCACAGTGGGGCAAACTAAAGAGAAGTGAACTAATTTACTTATAAGAGGAATTAAATTTGATAGCACATTTATATATACAGTATTTATAGCCAAATAATTAACATACTCTTTACCCTTGTCTCGAGAAAATACATTTTAAGAGTGCTAAATGAAAACCATAGACTGAAAAATAACTTAGATTTATAGCCAGAAATTTAAGATACTCCTTATCCTTAACTTAAGATTTGCATTGATTTGAAAAGTGTTCAATGAAAGTCATATTTTATGCATATTTTATTCGAATAGTGTAAGAAAAATTCATTTTATTTTAATAAAGAGTTATTTTGAGCAAAGTTGTTTTAGTTTTCAAATTAGTCTAACCTAAACAATACATGAATCAATATAATCCATAATTATTCTATGAAACTGCAAATCGTTTTATAATATAATATATCTCAATTTATTTTAACTGCTATAGCAAAACTTTCCAAAAGAATAAATTTATAGGCACACTTTTTTGTTAGAGGAAAATTGGAATTATTTCGTACTTCAGAAATGTGCAATCAAAATGTTGCAAGTCATATTTTTTTTTAAATCAAAATAAATAATATTTATAGTGACACATTTAGCATATGTACTCTCTATATTTTAAAAATCTTAAAAAAAATACTTCATATTTAATATTTATAAAACTCTTGCGTAGCTTGTGGCACTTCCCTCTTTCAACTCTTTCATAGTTGGCAACCACTGTGCCTGTTGTTGGATTAATTTCACTTTAGCTGCCTCCATTTTTAGCATATTTTTTTCTGGTTCTTTTTGGGCATAGTGTGCATGGTGTGCGAGATTCGCATGGATTTCAACACGGCTTGGCAAGATTTACGAAATGGTTGACTCTGCAATGTCCTGTGCCCTCCGCTCTCTCTCTAAATCCTGCTCTGCTGTCCAGTATTGAGCTGGGGTTAAAAGACAAAAAGAGAGAAAGAAGAGATTTCAATTGGACAAGTCGGCGGGGCGTGGCATGTCAACAGCTTTCAGGGTAACGACTACAACGAGCATTGTCTCGACGACGAACACAGACTTTCATTAACACATTCCTCTCTCACAGTTTCGACTGGTGTGACAACACAATTTCAAAATTTTCAGTTCACAGTTTCCAGCACCCATTTTTCTGTGTAGATTTTCAAGTTCAGCTCCATAAAGTAATAGAATGTGCGGTGGCTGGGCGTGTGCTTCATATGCGATTGCCTGCAATCATCATCGCCTCTCGCCGATGCGATTCACAGGTCGCTGTTTCGCCCCCACTCCCTGTGGACCCTACGACAATTGTTCGCCCTGTTGTGGCGGTGCTTGTTGCGGTGGTGGTTGCTGCCCCGGTGGCTGCGGTTATTAAAGATCAACACACTGTTGCACCTCGAGTTGGCCATGAGATTGTAGCAAGCCATTTTTAAATTGAAGCACTAGTGAAAAGTATTTCAAATGCTCACAGTCTAAATTTTACTTTATTCCGGAGTAAGTCTGACTTTATCAAAAATATAGTATGAAATATTGAGCACAAATATATTTAGCCCCATTTTACAATTACGATGTGCGGTGGCTGGGCGTGTGCCTCCTTTGAATTGGCCTGCAACAATCCTCCACTGTCGACGCTGCGTTACTCGGGCAGAGATTTTATTCCGACTCCATGTGGACCACAGGACAAGTGCTTTGTCAAGGACACCAGCTGCAGCCGAGGCCATTGCCTAGTGCCGCACAAAGTTGCAGTTCAAATGAATCCCTGCTTTCAATTCCCGCTGCCACCTGCAGATCCCTCAAAAACCGCTGCTGTGAGCAATTGGAAAAATGCCTATGAGAAACTTTCGCATTGTAATCCAAAATAGACCAACCACCGTTTTAATGTAATCGATTGTTTTATTCATCTTAATCAAAAGGTTGCCTTTTTACGGCTTTTGTGAGATTCGGTTTTTTTGAACAAGATTTTCTAATGTTTTAGGCAGATCGAATGTCCTGTAGATAAAGGACAAGAAGGAAAATATAAGAATCTAAATTTAATTGAATTGCTTAGCAATCCACCGCCATTCAAATTAATTTAAAAGTCCAATTTTTCCTGTGCATTTTTTATATGTTATTCATATAATATTTTTATATTTATATTATTGTCAAACTTGCAGGATCAACAAATTTTGTCATATTTTTTATAAATTCTTCCAATTTAACATAGAAATTCGGACTTTCAATTTTTATTGTTTTATTTTTATTCATAAGAATCGCTAGGTAATATCAGAAAGATTTTTATTACTAATACTCAACATATTTATATCATATGCATTATATATTTTATATTTAGCTGCTTCTACGTAATTAATTTAACACCGCAATTTCTTACAAATACAAACAATTTATTTTATTACAAGAACCAGAAAAAAACACTTCGTCGACTTCCCACGCAAGCATACAGAAAGATATTAATTTAGTTTAGCCAAGAAAAGTCTCCTCTCTTCGTCAGTTGCCATATTGGCTATCCTACGGAATAGTTCTAGTAAAAGGGTCCAAAGCAGCCGCGTTCACAGCAGCAGACGCATCTGTTGGGCGGACAGGTCCAAGGACCACACGGCGGACAAGGACCGCAGCAGCAGTTGCTGTAGTTCATCGCCGGCAAGGCGGGTCCAACTGGGCCATAACCTAGAGCATAGGACACGCTACCACAGGCACTTTGACACATCTCGATAAAGCGTTGAGCAAGCACTGCAAATTATTACTAAATTAATTCCGAACCAAGTTTTTATTTAATAGCTAACTTACCGGAATTTCAGTTACTTGCAATGGGAATTCGAAACAAAGAATTTTTTCGTTTCAAATAAAACAAATTTTTTGAATGTTGGGATATTATCAGAGGTGGTTACGAATAAAGACTGAATTGTGAGACATATTTTCTAGAGCACTACGAAAAAAGATTTAAATTCAATGCTGACTTGATTTCAAGAAATATAACAAGAAGAGTTTCCACATCGATCGAGGCACTGTGACTTGCCTTTTTCACACATCAATGATTTAACACCGACTGAGCGACAAATACTAAACAACAACAACAACAAAGAAAGGGCAGAAAACTGTAACGGAGCAAATAGCGCAACAGTTTCGCCTCATGGCAAAAATAAGAAATCATTGAAACATGTCCTGCAAAAAAATAGAAAACGAAATAACAGCGAGGACAACAACAACTACAACGAGAACGAGAACAAGATTGAGTAGACGAAAGCAGAGTTCCATAAAATGCCAGAGCTTGAGATGATGGTAAAGTGGATGGCAAAGGATTTCGTTTACCGTTACTTAGGACTCTCGTCCAGAAAACGCTCAGCACTATACAGGATTGCGCTCTAAACTCAACCTAGGAAACTAGGACAGATGCGAAGTCAACCCGGAGAAGAGACAGACGTTGGCAGAGTCAGGAAAGTCTATTAGACTCAACGAAGCAACCTTAACGTCATTTCGTAGCCTGACTTCAGCTCTCAATGGGGGTTAATGTCTATGTATGTGTGTGTGTGTGTGTTTGTGTGTGTGGCGCATCACAGCAGATACGACAGGCAATATGTAGAGAGAGTATGTTGTGTGTGTGTGTGCTGTGATTCACAAAAGCTGACAAGCTCATCGATGCCTGAACATTAGCTAAACATAAATTACACAGATGACTGAACAACAATTGAGGCGTTTATTATAATGTGTGTTCACACTTGAAGCCTTCAAAAGCGCCAGCCATAGGTGCGAAGGGGAGGCTACAAGATAAAGACAGCGACAGAGAGTGAGCAAGAGAGAGAGAGAGAGAGAGAGCGAGAGAATGAGGGGAAGTAAGAGATTGGCGTCTGCAGCTTGGATGCCTTAACAAAGCACAAAATTTAAACTGAACATTTTTCAATACCAATACAAACAAATATGCGATTGGCAAATGGGAAGCAAAAGATAAGGCAGGGGAATAGACAGAGTGAGAGAGAGGGAGAGAATAGAAAAAGTTGCGCACGGGCTTGAGAATTTTCCAAACCGAACATTTTTCAATATAAACAAACAATATGGGAGACAATATGCAAGATGTTTGTTGTCGAAGATAAAAAGGAACAGTTGTTAAAGTAGGCAGGAGAATTTAAGGCATAAAAAAAATTATATAAAATAGTATTGTATTGATTATACGATAAATATGTTTTTAATAACAGTATTCAGAAAACATTTTACAATGCTGCTTATTTCAAAGTGTAGAAACACAGGTGGAAAAACAGAAATGAAAAATATCACATTTCACTTAAATGTAAACAAAACATAAAGTATATTGAATAGATGCAAAAATATATATCTAATTTAGAAAATAATAAATATTGGTAACATAATTTAATGTTGCATATATTATATTTAATATATACCGTTATTCATATAACTCGAAATGAAATTGAATTGCAATTAACTTGCTCAACAATTTCTTTGTTTGCCACACCATTATTTTGCCATCTGAATAATTACACAAATCCATTTAGGAACTAACCCTGACCCACTAGAGCAGGTTTCTTCTGCAAACACAACCAACATATATTGATTTTGCAACAAATGCGAGTAACATTTATAGTTTAGTTTTTAGTTTACTTTGGAATTTTGTTTGTTGCCAAATTCGCATCGATTTGTCTCAATCGTTTTTAGATTTTGATCAGAGCGGCATTGTTTTTGCATTGCCTTTGGTTCGAAATGAAGTTGGAAGTTTTGTGCGCATTAAAAACTATTTGAAAAGTTATTTGGGAATTGCAGACCCCGAAAAACTGAGAACCCAAACCGAATCAGGCTGCAATCGAAGGACCTTTCTCTTACTTCTCTCGCAATGTAGTAGAAAAATGGCAGCCCACTTAAGATAATCTCATTGGTGGCATGCCAAAAAGTTTGTGGCAACCAAAAAAAAAATAAGAATAATATGTATAAAAAAAGAAACTCTCACACACACAATATAAAAATGTCACCGCAGCAAACAAATAAAAACAACAACAGAAGCGAGAAGGAGAACTCAACAAGAAAAAAAAAGGTATACTTGTGCTTGCTTTTAAATCAAATAGTCGTAGCCAGGTTTTTGCTTTTGTTTTTTGTTTGTTCCTCGTCGATGTCCTGTGTGTGTGTGTGTGTGGTGTCCTTTGCAGCAGCAGCAGCGGGCACTTCATTTTACTCCTCAGTCCACTCTCTTGAGATGGAGGAACATATTGAGCTGGGGGCAACTTGAGTGTGCGCCAAGAGATAAGCGCAATTATATGGCTTCAAGTGGCACCCGGACACACAAACCGAGTCCGAAGTTGGAGATGGAGTCTTGGTTCGCCGTATAAATTAGGTAAAAAATCGTAACTTATGTGACGTGGCTTTCATTGAGACAAAATGCCGGACAACTTGGACTTGGTCTTGGCTCTTTAAGTGCACTCTTGTTGCTTGAGAGTAGCTCAAAGCACTTTAAATCTATACACACGTAGCTGCTGTATCTATAAGGTAGTTATTGAATAGCTTGCATAGCAAACATAGCTCTCTCTCTCTCTCTCCCTTTGTTCCCTTCTTGTGCTGGTCAAGAGAATGCCTCTGAACTTTTTGGCATGTCACATTTGTCCTCAAGTGCTCGTTATGGGCAATTTTTGGCAACTGCTTTGACTTTGGCTTTTGTTTTCTGACCACATGCTGTTCACGACTATCTCACTGTATGTGTGTGTGTTGTGTGTGGTTGTGGGTGTGTAACTTGTTGTGTGCCTGCTGCTGCTGCTTCTTGAAGTGCTTTTTGAGGTCCATGTCAAGCCTTGTGGCATCCCAAGCAAATTATTGCCGAGATGTGAAACGTTGACAAGTGCCCATTGAAAATGAGACACTTCACAGTTTCTCTTCCTCTCTCTCTCTTTGAAAATCTTACACAACAGCAAGTTGTCCCAAAAAACTAAAAGAATACATATTATACTATACATCCGAGCACTGGGCACGTGCCACTTTTATGAACCCAATTTTCGAGCATTTACTCACAGAAATTATTAAGAACTTTGTTGTTTGAGCTCACCAATTACTGCGTCAAGTAAGTTGTTTGAGACTTTACAAAATGTTGCTGGGCAAATAAATCTAAAGTTGCATAACAGCACTTGTGAATACTACGAATGAATATTTATGTGGTTTGGCATAGGCCAGCAAAAGATATTTCACAATTTGGATAATAGAAATCAAAGTGAAATGAATGATAATGAACTAAATTATCGCTTTCTTTTATAGTTATTCCAATCAAAAATGCATGTAAGAAATAAGTCATATGAATACTTCAATTAAAATAAAATCTTAAAAAAATTAAAAAGTCATTCCTTTATTGGATAGTAAAAATCCACATACAACAATTTGAAAATTGTTATTGTCGACCGAATTAAATGGTCTCTAGTACTCGCATATATATACATAAATTATTATGTAAATCGAAATTACAACTAAGAAATGAGTTCACAAGATTGTGGTGAACAATGCAAATTTAATACTTGTTTTAATAATGTATTTACCATTTTGGAAAATCGGAGCAATCAATGTATTTTGGGTTGACACATGAAGCAAATAACCTGCAAATTAATGATTTATATCTAATTATTAAATCAATATTTCTATTCCAGCGACAAATAATTCTATGAAATTTACAACTTATTGTTAACTACAACAAAGACTAAGAAATCAATTAACTAAATTATGCTCTAGAGAACAATGCACTTTAATTGAAAAGCTAAAGAAAAGGTTCATCTCGAATTTGATCTAGAGAAAGCTATCAAAAGAAGCCACAAATACTTTATCTATCTATACTCAATGCCTTAACTTACAAGTAAATATGATTTGGGCTTTTCGAAAGTACGCAGCTACTCATATCGTAGAAGTTGTAGAAAAATTCCCATCCACAAGCCATACTTGAGCTAATGGAAGAGTTTAGAGCTCAGCAGGGGTTATAATAGATCCCTTTATAGTAGTCACAGCATCGCCCACTTCACTCACACACACACACACACACACATACACACTCTAAACTGTCGTTCAATTGAAGGCTGAAGGCGACACACACACACGCATGCAGACATCGACATCTTGGCATCCAGGCAATCCTTTTGCTGAGAAACTAAGTAAATCCTGGCCAGACATTAACTCAAGCGAATTATTGAGTTGGGTTTTTCGTTTTTTTTTCGTTGCTGAGAGTTGTGTGTGATTTAGCCTCTTGGATTTGGCATTTTGTTGGTGAAAAAATTATGCGCGTTCAATGCGAGGCAAGTTCGTTTTCTACTTGTGGCATTCGCATTTTCCCTTCCCTTCTATTTGAAGTACAAAAATATTATTCGTTTATTTGCAGAGCCTTCCCTTTCCTTTCCTCAGTTCTCCTCCTCTTTGTTGTTGTCGTCTACTTGGCACCAAAGTCTTCTTCTTCTTCTCCCTCTCATTCACTCCTCCCCCGCTCGCACTTTGACAACTCGAGCAGCTGCTCTCTGCTTGGTTAGAGAGTTCAGTTCACAGGGTTCGCTTCAGTATTTTTGGGTTTTTCCTGTGCGTGGGTGCGTATGAGTGATATTTTTTTTTCTTTTACATGTACTTATTGTATGTGTGTGTGTGTGTGAGTGTGTTTCTTCACTTCTTTTTTTGTGCGTTTTCCGTTTGCGCTTCGTAAATGCTGGCAAACATAAAACATCAAATGTAAATTGAAAGTCGTTCGTGTGTGAAACTGAATGTGTCATCAGTTGAAGCGTTTATCATTTTTTACAGCTTTCGACTTTAAGAAAAAACGAGCGTCTGCCTCTTCTGCTGCTGCTGCTGTTTCTTGTGCCTCTCTCTTTATTTGTCTGGCGTATCAAGTTGCCTTTAAAAATTGGCATGATGGGCCGCCTTAGGTGTGTGTGTGTGTGTGTGTGGGCGTGGCTAAGTTGTTTGCTCGTCGACTTCTAGGCGAACATTGACTGTGCAATGTTTTGTGAAATCTTTTATTTCCGTCTGTCCGCAAAAAGAAAAACCGACAGACAGACGGACGGACGGACGACGCATGTGGCATGTGGCATGTGGCAGACTACAAGCGACATAACATACAGCATCTTTCAGCTGTTTGAGTTTCAAGTTTGCTTTCATGTAAATATGAATCCAAAGTACTTGAGCGTAAACAACAGCAACATTCACAGATTGTCATATGGCTCATTGGAATGTTACGACTCTGCCTGAGACTACAGACTACATCCAAGTACTATATTCATTGACTCAAAAGCAGAGCAGCCTCAGACTGTCTAAGTGGACTACTCGGCTTTCCAATTCAGGCAGCAAAAACAATGCATTATCAATAGATGAATCGGATAGTTGGAAGTAATTTAAGCTAGAATAGCAGCAAAAGCTGTTGGAGACTACTTCATAAGAAGAAAATTCAACAATATTTAAAAACAAGTAAGAAAGCTACAGTTGAGTATGCTCAGCTGTGAATTAGCTGCTACTCATTGTCAATTTAAATATTTTCTTAAAATATACCAAAAAACGCATAAATGCTAAAACTTACTAAAATATACCAAGTACAGCACACTCGACTGAAGCTTTCTTACTTGTTTCCCATAGGTGCGAACCTCTATATAAATTTGTTAACACAGTTTCTGCAATGCAAGCATTTTTCCTATGGAAACAATAGAGTTCAGAAAATCCTTCATATCCTTCTCTTCATATTTTGAAGGATGATCGCTATGCTATTTGGCACAAATATAGGTTTTATTAATACAGACTGATTTCCAATAGCATAGAATAAAATACTAAAATATACCAAGGACTTCATTTGGTGTAACAATATTCTTTCTATATACTTAATTGAAAATATACAATAGAGTTTAACATACATACCATATAAAAAGATTTGAAAATACGGCAGCATTTAGAAAACTATATTATTTAAATACTAAAGTCTACTTTGAAGCAATTAATTATGATGATTATGCTGGAATTATACAAAAATCATAATCAAAGATTCCTCTAAATTAATATGCTTAAAGCTAATGTATGAAAATGTTTAAAATATGACACCAAAAGTCTGCAAATGACTTCTCCATTGAGTCAATACAAAGCGAACTTATGTAAATGCCTCTATAATGTTTCTATATGGATGTCATTTTTGTACACCAGTAAATGACACATTTGATATTACAAATATTATAACAAAATTTGCCAATATTTATTTAAAATGCAAATTGCTGCCGCAATAATTCATATTTTCAGTAAAGAGCTGCCAAAAATATGCAATAAACTAATTTGACCAAAGTGCCCAAAGCATAAAAATAATAACAATGTCAAATAGGCAAAAGCGATTTTTGCCATTTTCCGAAATTACAAATTGACCTTTGTGTGTGTGTGTGTGTGTGTGTGTGCATGTGAGAGTGTATTTGTTTTACAAATTATGTACAAATTAATTAAAAATTACGCAATTAACAAACACTTTGCCACTTGCCTTTTCAACCCACTCTTTTCCACTTGTTTTTCTGTTGATTCTTTCGCTTTGTTTTCTCAATATTTATTTGTTGCAATACAACTGTCAAACCCAAATACAAAAACAATTGCACAGATGCTACAATGCTACAATGCGTTGCAACTGTCAACTGCAGCAATTGCTGCTGCAACAACAACAACAACAACAACAACAACTGCAACAGCTGTGGTTACCTTTAGTTAACAATTCGTGCAGCAATTGCTGCTGCTGCTGCTGTGGCACTAACTTCATGTCAATCCTTTGTGGCTTTGCCAGTCGTTTAATTTGAATTTAAAATGTTACTTCCACATTTTTGTTTAGCCCCCACTCAGACTCTCTCTCTCTCTCTCTCCCTCTTTCTCTTTGCTTCCCTTGCACTCATTTTCCACTTATTTACAATTACCACATTTTATTATCCCCTCATCTCTGCCCCTTCCACATTTACATTTTGCTATTTTATTTACACTCCTGTTTATATTTGTCACACTTTTGTCTTTGTTCCTTTCTCTCCACCGCAAAACTTCCCTTCTTTTTCTCTCTCTCTCCCTCTCTCTCTGTCTCTCTCTCGCCATCCCTTTTAGTGCCATTGTCGTACATTTTTAACTGCATTTTTGTGTATTTGTCAAGGCCCCGAACTGAACCTCTAACCACGTTAGTCCCTGTCCCTCTCGCTCCCTTCCCCTCTCCTTGCTAGATTTTGATTGTATTTTTGTTGATTTTGTTGCAATTTTAATTACTTTAATGAAAGTTTTAATTGCAAAATAGCAAAAACACAGAAACAGAGACAAAGATAGTCGAAAGCGAAAGAGACAGAGAGAGAACCAGTGCAGAGCGGAGAATAGCTCGTAATGAGTTTCTGTGGTCTAAGAAAGGTTGGCAACCACGACAGGACAACAACAGAATACATCAGCCGCACACTATGCTTCTGTTTCCAACCTCCGCCCCAGCCTCGTCTGAACGTAATCCTTCTCTTTTTATGTTAATACTATACCTGAAAAACTACTTTCGGGGCAGCGTCAATTAATTGCCGGTAAATCTGGCAAAACTGCATAAGAAAAGCTCCGCAAAAATTAGCTCAAAAACTGTCGCCACAAACAAAAAAAAAACAAAACACACAAACCAAATTGCAAGTACTTTTGAATATTAAAATTCAGGATTTGGCAGTTTATATTTTTTCAAATTTTAATTTCATTTTATTGAATTAAGAACATAGAACTCTTACTGAGAGAATAGCTGTACTCTTAGATGCTCTTCATGCGTGCAGGATTAATCCTTTTATTATTCTGTCATGTTCGCCTGTTGCTTCAATAGATTATCCACATAGATCAGCAGCCAGCAGCTAAACAGAAAGACACTTGCCGTAAATGGTTTTTTCTCTTAGGATTCTCAATATACTCGAGTGCACACTATGAGAAAGGCTGTTCTCTTAACAGATCTTCTCTGTGTGCGGTGGCTAATCGACTACTCTACTTTGTGATCATCTGATATTTCAACAGCACATGCTCTCAAAATTTGGTAAATAACAGAAAGGCATAGCTGCATTTCTAGATTAATCTATCAATTGCACCCCGCGCAACTCCATTAGGGATCTCGCCGAGATAGTTGCAATTGTTGATTGAATCATTATCATTAAAACCACATTTTTTAACTATACCAAAAATATCCCCTATAAATACCAAACTGTACCAAAGTCTAGGTTTGGTATATCTATATGGTTCTACATACAAAATATACCAAACACGAAATATACACAATATTTACCAGAGATCACGTCCAGATTCGTTTGGTTGTTGTTTGGAACTCACCATCAGATGGTGCATGATTTTTGCTTCGTAATTATTCATATTTTTTGTGTTGTTACTTACCTTTTATCTTCTAATATACTACGAGTATATTCTTTTTAGTTTATTTAAACATTTCCATTAAATTAATATAAACAGTACAAAATATGTACAAAATGTTAATATATCTTTTGCAATTTTTAAAAAATGCAAGTTTCGTTTTCACATTGCCACCAATGAACCAAAAATTTGATTATAGTATTTAATGAACACATAATTATAACTATGATCAGCTCTCTGGTAAACTCCTAAAATAAAAAATCACAGTGATCTCAACTGTTCTACTCCAGTCTTGTTAGTGCTTATTCACTTGTACTCTTTCAACAATTTTCATAAACAGCAAGCAACCAAAATAAATGCAACCGAAAAAATGCAAACCAATTGCAAGCGATTAATATTTATTGATGATTTATTGATTTGCGGAAGCTCTCACAACAACTGCAAAAATAATGCAAATCTTACCACACACACAAAATGTTTGAACAAGCGTAGGAAACATCCCGGGACACTCGTGTGTTGTGTGTGCACACACATGTAATTGCTGTTGGCGGTTGTGTGGTGTCATCCCAATGGACACACGCTCCGAACATAGAGAAACAACATCAAAAACATTTCAGTTTAGATGCACAAGTGCTGAGACCCGAACGCTTGACCTATAAACTCAGGCAAGCAAATCAGCACAAGGAGAAAGAAAAACACAACGAGCAAACAAAAAAATCAAATGGAAAAAGCAACAAAAAAAAACGAAAAGAAAAGAAAACAAGAGTAGAAAAGGAAAACTCATGTCATACGCTGAGAGAGAAATCGTTTAAATAAAATATGCACACAATTGATGGACCACAAGGCGCTGGGAAATGAAATAAGTGAGCCGTAGCATCCAGCAGCAAACAAGAGCAGAGAACAACAGCAACAACACGCAAGTCAATGAACTGCAGCAGCAGCAGATATAAAAAGATACACAAAAAGTATCTTTGAGGTTCGTGCACAACTGCGACTTTGATGACGTCGTGCATTCGATATGGCGAGGCGAGTGCTTTTCCTCCTTTTTTGTTATTTATACACACAAATAAAGAAAATACTTAAGGCTGTTAGTTGTTGCTGTTTGTTGTTTGTCAACTGTGTTTGCCTAGATTGCAGCGGAAGTGCACAGATACATTCGAACTGCTTTCTGTTGCCAGCAAAGCCCGAAAGAAGCGTCATGCAGTCGAGTTTAACATAGATTACGCATACGCAGTGCTGCACAGTGGCACAAAGAGTAAAGCTGTGCCAGCAATGCTCCCACAGCTGTGACTATTTGTCATGCTTTATGTAACTTATGATTAGTTGCAATTTGCAACGCTCTGAGGTGCTTTTGATTAAGTTATATAACAACAGCACCATTCACTTAAGAATCAATTAGTCAATTGGCTACAGCTCTCAACTCTTTTCTCTCTTTTTGTTACCTTTAAGTTTTCTTTTTTGTTTTGGTTCCATTTAAAACATTTTGCTATCAATTCAACTATTTATGTACTGAAGCTTGTGTTAACTTCTTCAACTTCTGAATCTTTATCATACATCTTTCTTTCTTTCTTCACCTCTTTCTCTATCTGTCGTTTACCTTCTCTTACTATTGCTTTATCTTCTACTCAGTCCAAGTTATTTCACTTACTTTTAACACTTTAGTTGAACGTTTCTTTCAACTTTCACTTAAGACTTTTGTTCAAGCGCTCCTCTGTATGTTGTTGGTTCAATCCATTCACATTATTTTTCTCTTTCTCTATTCGACCCTTTCTTTTTTGCCCCTTGTGTTGTGTTTCCTTTTAGTTCATCGTGGAGGCTCTTTAAATGCATGCGCCGTCGACTTTGGCCATGAAGCGCATTAATGCCCTCCATACTTTTTAACTTTTCGAGCACAAAAGAAAACAAGCGTAAAGCAAAGCCAGCAAAAATAATTACGCGTATGCATTCAGCGTAATAAGAACCCAAAACGAAAGCCACACTTATTTTAGGCAACGTTTCAATACGCTCACAAATTAACTTCGCATTAAACCGGCTTAAACGAAATAATACAGACAAAGTCCCAATTGATCATTTTGGAAAATGAACAAATTTTAATTTTTTCATAATTATTTTATCGCAGACTTTATGGGAAAGCAGGTGGACCCCGATTGCAGTGAGGGACTGTGAAATGTATACGCAAAATTGCATTTTTGGCAACAAGCTTTTAATTGCACTTTGTATGTGCTCATTACCTTAAATTGCGAATGAGATGGCCATGTAGCTGCCGTCTCACTCTCTCTCCTCTCTCTCTCTCTCTCTCTCTCTCTCTCTCTCTCTCTCTTTTGCATTGGCAGCATTTTTAATGCGAAACTTGGCAGCATTTTTTGCAACATTTTGCGGGCCGGCAGAAAAAACAAGAGAAATTAAAAGAAAGAAAAACGAATTTAAATGCATAAAAAGCCAAAGTGAAACAATAAAACAAATACAAATTTAAGAACCGGAACGAGTAGAGAAAGAGACAAAAGTAGTGAGAGAGGGAAAGGAGTTGACATGTGTGTGTGTGTCACGTTTTGTTGTAAATGAGCGCTAAAAGTAGCAAAGCGAATGGAAAATTGGAATTGGGAATGAAAATGATATTGCCAAAAGCGTTCCGAAAAACTTTTAACGACAAAAACAAGTTGCAAGAGTGTGTAACACATGTGTGTGTGGATTTTATTTAAATGTGTAGGGACTGGCAAAATAATTAAAGTGTGAATTGAAGTTTTTTGGCGCAACGCGAAAGACAATTAGGAAATGGTCCGAAGACAACAGAAGCGGGGGCAACTGAGGGAAGCGAAGGAATGGAAATGAAGACACTTCCGCTTCTCGCTTGCCGCTTATGTGGGTGTCAGTCAGATATGCGTAATTTCAATTAAATGCCAGCCAAAGGGATACCCATTTAATGCCATTCCCCCAGCTTTTGTTGTACTCCCTCGATTCCTTTTCTTTTTAGTTTTTTTACCCGTTTTATTTCATTCCAACTGCTGTTGTCTTTGTTTTTTCTTTTTTTGTCTACTTTGTTGGCTGTTAATACTATTATTTTTTCATTTGCTGCAACACACGCGGATTAGTGTTGAAATGGAATCGAGTTGCGATTGAAGGCGAGAGGGGGGAGAGTTGGAGTGTATTACACGACAATGAGCGATGGAGTGTGAAGGAGAGGAAAGGGGAGAAGAAGTACGGACATGTGTGTGCATTTGCCTTTGGAGTGATTTTTAATTAAAGTGCTGCGTTAATTGCATTAATCGCAATGTTTGCACGGGCGTTAGTTCCCCTTGATAAACAAATCGAGAGCGAGCGTAGCGAGCGTGGAAGCGTAGCTGACCATTAAGTGTATTTTGTATAAGAAAAATACAAAAACAAATTCTATTAGCAATCGAAATACATTGAATAAAAACATGTAAGAAAACTACAGTCGAGTGTGTTCAACTGTGAGATACCCGCTACCCATTTTGAATAAAAGCTAAATATTGCGGTATTATTGATAAAATATACCATAAATATTGCAAAATACTAAAAATATGACGTGTGTGGCGTGTATGACATGTATGACGTGTATGACGTGTAGTATGACAAATACTAAAACATACCGAAAGCTACAATTTATATGTATCTTGAGTGTGCTCGACTGGCATATACTCGCAGTTCAAAGCAAAACTTTACTGTATTATTCTGAAAACATACCAAATTAATGTACGAAAAACATACTAAAAATATATATATAAAATATATACTACAACTACTACAACATTCTAAATATACCATAGGACAGTCAGTATTAAAATTGTTTCTTAATGAATGTATACACTTTTTTATTGATCGTAACGAAATGTTTAGAAATGATAAATAGTGTAGTTATTATTGTATGTACCATCGCGACTCTGTTCAATTCGATTCGAATTTTTTCAATTTGCGGGGCGGAGTTGAACTAAATCAAACTTGATCTGCATGCAACAATAATAACTGCTGTTGAAAAAAACTTAAATCTCCATCTATTATAGTCTCTATGATCCAGTGTTTCAAACGGACAGACAGACAAGGCTTCTCATGCTGATACAGAAATGTTTTCTTATGCCTGTCTTATACGTTTACTAACCTGATTCCCAGTTTAATTTACACACCCTCAAGTTTTATCTACAAATAAAAGGAATACAAAAATTTATAGCATACTTTGCAGCGCATCACTTTCATGCCGAACTTTTACTCGATTCTTTATTAAAGTTACCATTTTATATTTATTGTAATTACAGCTGAGACACAGACTTAACGGAGGAATAAAAAAACAAAAAGCCAGACGTCGTCCAGCGGCAAAAGTGGTCTAAATACAATTGACATTTATTGGCCAATATATATTTATAAGGCGACCGCCCAAAGGAAGCGCACAGACAACGAGCACAATCAGACAAAACGAAGCAGACGAAACAACTAAAAGATATTAAAACAACCAAAAAAAAAAAAAAAACAGAAAAAAAATACATAAAAAAATAGGTTTATATATACATAAAGTCTTCATGTCGTTATTCCCGCATAAGAGCTGGCATCAAAGCGAGTCTGAAGCAGTTACTCGCATGCAAATCTTGAACACAACTCGAGCACAGAGAGTGAGAGAGGAGAGGAACACAATGTCGTCCCTTGGACAGCAACGGGGGCGTGGCAGCAGCAGAAATATCTGTTGGCTGGCCATGCTGTTGCTGCTCATGCTAGTGCCGGGTAAGTGAATTCCTAACGTAACTCGCAATACAAATCAAATCAAAGTATGCTAAAAAAAAAAAAAAACAAAAAAAACGAAAATGGAAAATGACAAAAATATATATTGTATATAAGCATTCTAAAATCGTAGCTAATTCTGACAAAGATTTGTCCAAAGTCCGGGGAATTTAATGATGCGAGCACAGCGAGCAAAAACTTTGACGAAATATTTACAAAAGTTGTAAAGCCCAAAAACAAATGACACAAAACTGACAGCCCGAAGAGCCGGCGATAATTAATTTTTAAGCTGCACAAAATGAAGCGCGGACAACTGACAGCACAACATACAGATAGCGGGGAGGGGTCACAGAAGGGAAGTGGAAGTAGAAGTGGAAGTGGAAGGAAGGCGGTTCGGGGCATGTTAACAGTCCCAAGTGGGGATGGGGCGGGTAAAATCAATCGTTCGTAAAATAAACAAATCTTATTTTTCCGCAAACATTATTTCTCATCAGTAGCACTGGAAGCACACTCAGTACAACAAAAGCTACAACAACAGCAATAAAAACACTATCACACAACAACGAGAACCAAACACTGCGATGACAACAAAATTTTTCATAAATGCGCGCATTCATCTGCATAAAACGATGAGGGAGGCGCCGCAAGCGCTAGAGGGGAGACGGGGGGGATAAATTGATGCCACGGGCTTGCATTGAAATCATTTCAGCGAGGGTTGCCCTAAACCATTTTAATTGCTACTAATTTAACAAAAATAATCAGTGTTGATTTAAGTATTTAACAAGTGTTGCCTTACTTCATTTACCAACAAGCAAAGTCAACTGCAGCTGATAGAAAGAATTATACTAATTAAATTAGAAAAGAAATTCAAAGAAATATTACAAAGAAATATTAAATGTTGATAATGATTATATAAATATTTAATGAATTTCAACCACGAGGAAAATATATGTTATAAATATTAATCTATATTGAGATAAATACATCTGTTAGTTTCGTTCAAGAGTTTATATGTATTTGATTCTATGCATTATAAATTATCTTTCAAATAAGTATATTTAATTAGTAACGAAGCAAACGATTTATTTGATTATGACTAAAAATATCTTTATTATTATTAGAATCACATTCAAGAGTTAAAAACGAAATGGCTTTATTGGCTTTATTATGTGCGATATTCAGCAAGACTTTCTATATTACAAAATACTTTTAAAATAAAACACATAAATAAGTATTTAGGAAGCATAATTATAATAAAATATCTGTTGAGTTTCTTGATTGTTTTCATTGCTCTTGCAATAATCAACACAACTGCTATGACAACCCTCGCCATAATAACCAAAACAGCAGCTCATTGCTTTTCTTATAGCACTCGAATAACCAAAATGATGATGTTGCAAAAGAAACTATGATACTTAATATCCATCCACTGCCATTGCCATTTGCTTGGCCAAGTATTTTATTTTATTTTGTTGCTGCTGCTCGACTTTGTTGCTGGAGATATTTTGTTTTTGGTGAACCGCTATGGAAAATGCCAAAAGGCACGCGGAAAATAAAGACAGAAGCGAGAGAAGAGGGTGCGAGAAGTGTAAACAGCAACAAAAGCAAAAGCAGCAGCAAGCGATGAAAGCAATTGCTGCCTAGAGAATATTTCATAATTTTTTGCGTGATAAAGTCGCATTTGTTGGGATTAAATGAGATTTTCTTGCAATTACCCAATGCTCGCGCGCTATTGCTGGGGTAACTTTTTTCCCCCGATTTCCATTTAGCTCGTTCCACGTTCATCAACATTTTCTATAGCGTACAAGCGTATTGATCTCGCAACGCAGATAGATTTGGGCATTGGCAGCTGGCAATCGATAGTTTCTAATTCAGGCTAAACACAAACAAGAATGAGCCCCAAATTCAGTCAGTTCAAACAAAGGGTTACGAGTTCAACAATTTCGGCTTCTTTTGTCAGTTTTTATCGCAGTGCCTCACTGAACTGCTTTCAACGGGGCAACATGCAACAAGCAGCAGTCGGCAAAAACAATGCTTAAAATTGGCTTCAGCTCGCACATTGCACATACGCACTGTAGTGCAGAGCTTTGTTTAGCCCGCACCTAAGACTATGGTTCAGCCAGCTTTCCCCTTTAGAATCTCTCCTGCACAGCACTTACACGTCACCAACTCTGCCTCACTTTGCATATCACACGAACTTGCACTTTACAGCTGCACTTTTTTCGTGTCCTTCTCCCTGGCAATTCCCCTGCAGGAAGAGCGACAGAGAGAGAGAGAGGGAGGAAGTTGGCTCTGCCTCTCTTGTCTAGCTAGACATTTGCCGTTTACTGTTTTGACATTCCAACTTGGCGTAGCTGACGAGCACTTGCACTTTTCCCCCCACTCCTCTCTGGTCTCCTGACAAGCCATTCTCCATTGTCGGCATGTGTGTGCGGCTGATGTCAGAGCCTTGTCTCGTTACCCAGCCCCAAATGGAGCTACCAACATTTCAATGAGCACATCTCTTGAAAGCCCAAAGCAGCACCTACATGCGAGTCGAGGTAGTCAGCTTGAACTGCATTGCGAATGGGTTTAACAGGGCAGAAGCTAAGACAAATGGAAACGAGCCAAACTTTCCACATACTACACCCATATAACTTGGGCTTCTTATGCACTCTGTGTTTAGGATTCATCAAGACGCTACTAACTATACTAAATATTTAATGCAGTCTTTATTTTCCTATTGTTTTCATTTAATATCAAATGCTTATTTGATAAGCATTAAGCAAACAAAATAAATATTATCATTTTGTGATTTACGAAAATGTACAAAATTTGTTTTTCCGAATGCTATAAATCATTTCAGCAGACTAACAAAAAATTGATTATAGCACTTTTTAATTGCCAAAATTTAATTCTCTATTTTTTATGGCCTCGTTAAATAATTATGCTATTTTAAATATATATAAAATTTGACAAACATAAATTCATCAATTTTGAAATAAACAATGTGAAACCATTTCAACTTTGTTCAGTCACTGCCCATTTAATTATCGAAAAGCCGAAATTATTATCATTTTGTAAACTTTTCTATTATCCCATAATTTGAATGTATCATTTTTAAGAAGCCTAACGATGACAGTTAGCGTTAAGCTGAGCTCCACTTAAAATCCGATTTGAATGTGGATAAAGGTAAAAAAATACTTGTGAAATTCGCATTAAATTTGCACACACAAAAAAAACGAAGTTAAATTTGAAAATACGAAATGAAAAATAAAGCATTGTGTGGTGTGAGCTTATAATGAAAGAGTAAAAACAAGTGAAAAACTGGCTTAAAATCATCTCAAATCCCACAGACACTCCCATTTATTGTTGTCTATTTTTTTATATCGTTAGTTCTCTCGATGTTGTTGGTTTTAATGACAACAACAACAAACAGCAACAAGATGGTCAACGTACTCACAGCTCTTGTTGTTGTTATTGTTTGGCTTGTTCTTGTTTTATTTCTTGTTTTTGGAGTTTTTTTTTTAAGTTTTTTTGTAGTTTGGTTATGAAATATGAGTCAAGTTTTCAATGCATGCCGGATGCATTCATTACCGTTGACGACGACTGACTGCGTTGTTTGCCTGAGAGAGACAGCAAGAGAGCAAGAGAGAGAAAGAGACAGAGAGAGATGCGCTGTTGAGAGCATGCAACGAACTCCCTTTACACACACACACACACACACATGCCATTATGCAACTGTGTGTGTGTGTGTGTCTCTGTCTGCTCTCCAACTCAGTTTTTGGGTATTATTTCTTGCGTTTTTTTTTTACATTTATGACAAATGCACTACACACACAAACACACACTCACACACACACCCACACACAAACCTATATGTAAACTTTCTGATCTCATGCATATGTATTCGTTTATAAAAACACATACATATGCATATACATAAACATTACAACTGGGCAGAAAACTTCATTGCATGCCACCAAATGGCTTTATAAGTCCACAACTCAAAGCGATATGAATAAAATGCTGTTAAAACTTGTTAAACAAAAGATCCAGCTGCCTAATTCAAATTGCACAACTTTTGCATAACCAACACTTAAAGTGCACTCTCTCTACTTTTAACAACTACTTAAAACGAACTACATGTAATTTGGTTATAAACAAAACTTGCCCAAAATACTCTAGAACAATTTCCACAAATTTAGCAATAATTCAGAAATATATTTTCCATTCCCCAATCATTGATTAGGTAGCAATATAATACTCTTCCCTTCACTTTGCCGAAGGGAAAACTTTTGGTAGACCATAATTTCTTAATCTACATCAAATGTTGACAGTTTTATTAAAAAAGCAAAAAAAAAAAAAAAGAAAATGAACAGAACAGCGAAACTTCTCAACTGACATGCCAAATGCGAACAAATGAACAGGAAACGGAAGTTGTATGACAAAAGCTAGAAAATGAAGAAAGCGAAAAACAAATTTGAAAAAGAAACCAACAGCGAATAAAGCTGTTGAAAGCATAGCTAATAAGCGTCTAAAAGGATACGCTGTAAATTTTAATACAGAGATGACAAAACTTATAAGAGTAAACATTTATTTTTGGAAGAAACAGGTAATAAAAAGAAGATAATAAGATAAAAATAATAATAAATTCAGTTTAATCTTTAAAATATAATTTTAAGTTAAGTTTTTAGAAATGTCTTTGAAAGCAAACATATTATCCGCAAAGAATCTACAACGGTTTTTTCCTGACATTTTGAGGCTATATTGATCAGTAATCAAACAAGTTTTATAATCCATCAGTCATCAGTTTACGATACCTTCTCATTCAATTTAGTATAAATTGAGCTAATAAATACCGATTTTTTGAAGATATGGGCACACTTTTTAATCAAACAATCACTTAGGCTAACTAGCAAGTATATTAGTTAATTACAAATCATAATATTTAAGAATTTTAAGCTTTAAGAAGCTAAGGCATCAACCCGCATTAGTTGCTTTCCAGGGTACAAAAATACAACCGAAAAATGTGTAAATTTGTTCGCGTTTGCTCAGTTCAGTTCAGTTGAGGGCAAGTGCCAAATGTCACTTGGGTTTCTGTATGTCGGCAAGACCCCCGACAAAATACGCCCCAACAACAAGAAAAACAACAAGAGCAACTACCAAAAAAAAAAAAAGAAGAAGAAGAAGAAAAGATGAAGGAGCTGAAAACGAAAAGAAAATATTCCTGGAATATGTTTCAAGTTGCCAGCGGTCGCTGTTTGTATTGATGTTTGTTGAAGTAGAAATGAGAAAAGTTTTTCGGCCAGCGAAAGAGCAAAAGCTGTGTATTTCTTGGGGTCAGCAGGACGACTCAGAACAACAACAAGCAGCGGGAAAGGAGCAAGGTTTCAGAGTGATGGCGCTTATTTTATATATTAGTGTCGAGGAGGGAGCACAAAATTTAGTTTAGTAATCAAGGCAAGCGTTTTGGCCGGGGCAAAACGGGGAGGCGACCGAAAAATTCGTCGAATTTGTTTGTTTTCCGTGCGCACGCATAAAACACATCATAAGAGGGGAGGCAAAGATGGAAGGGAACGCGGAACCAATGCCAAACGATGGCAGTGAGAAAACGAAACTAATGTAATGGAAATTTGAAATTATTGAAAATAAATGAAAACAAATAAATATTCTCTGAGCATTTTTTTACGCTACAGCAAAGCCTGCTCACATTCACATCCACTTTCACATCCACATCCACATCCTCATCCGCATTGAGGGTGATGAAGCGAAGCGTTGGCATTTACCACTTAAGGGGGATTGTGTTTTCTTTTTCGTATACTTAAGCAACGCCGAGAAAGAATGCTATTTTTAGTTACAAATTATGTTCGAATAAGTATTGGAGACAAAATTAAGTTTTGCCTAAGTTCGTTTAATGCGAAAAAGTTTTTGTTGAAATCAAATCACAAAAGCTCCATTGATTTAGTATTTTAATATACTAAAAAATACTGCTTTTAAATTACTTGTAACCTATAATAACTTATGCAAATAATATCATAACTAACAAGTTTTTGTAAAAACATAATCAACCAAAACTCGAATGACTCAGTATTTTTTAATACTAAAATACTAATTTAAAAACTATAAAACTTATACAATTAATTTAATTAATATTGTAACTAACGAAAATATCACGAGTTACAAATATACTCGTATGATCAACCAAAACTTCATTGACATAGTATATTTAAATACTAAAATACTAATTTGTAATCTTATATATATAAAACCTATACAATTAGTAGCTTGTATACTTTACAATTTTGCTTATTTAAAAATTTCTCTTCCGTTGGAAGTGTATTCACACTTCGACGTGTTAGCTGCTGTTTTTATGCTAGCATGTTTATATGGATAACGCGGTCTCAGTCTCGCTTAATGGCGTGTAAGTGTACAAATTGCCTAGATTAGTGCCTAAATTAAAAGTGAAATTGAAATAAATTAAATATTTGAACACCCTCGGCTCTCCAGAGGCAATCTGAGACGCTGCTTAGGCTATTTACAGGCTTTGCCTGTGTTTTCATTACATTTTTGTATATTTTTTGAAAATTTATATGCATTGTTTTTTTGGGGTGTTCTTTCTTGCCTTAGCAGTCTTAGCAGCAACAGCAACAGAGACAGCAGCAGCATAGGAAGTGGCAGACAAGTGTTTATTATTGGCATGGAAAATCAATTAGCGAAAAGTGCAAGTGGTGAGGGTATTTAAGTAGCTAATTAAATGCTCAAACATTTTTCAGCATACTCCTAAGAATTACTATGCACATCATTTGCAATATATTTATATTGCGAGGGAGTTTTTCATTGGCAATTATGTGAAATTCTTTTGCGTTATCAAATAGATTTATTTTTAATTACACCAAGGCATTATTTGAGCAACTATAAATTTGCCCAATTAAGAATTATGCTGCTTTCACTTTATTTATTGCCTAAATCAAAGGCAGTAAAATAATAGCGCGCATAACTTTTATGTTAATCAACCGATTGTGCTGAAATTTTCAGAACATTCTCAGCTTTAAAGAAACTTTACAAGTGTAGACTCTAGGCAGCAGCTTATTACATTATTTTCATTATAATGGAAGTCGTGCAAAATGTTTTGCTAGTTACACTTGATCTAATTTTGAAAATCTCTTTGAAGCCTTATAACTTTCAATATGCTTGAGCTTGCATTAACCAATTTCACATCAGATTAAATATCCTCCTCAAGTTTCGTCGTGCAATATCTGAAAGTGCAACGCGATTCTGACCAGAAACCACAACTCCAAGCACATTGGATATGGTAACACACCTGTCCTTGCAGTCCTTGCAGTCCTTGCTGTCCTTGCTGTCAGAGCAGTCCTTTGCTCTATCCTGCTGTCTTTGGTGCTGTCGCCGACATTGGCGTCCGGGATAAATGTTTATGTTATGACATCTTTAAATTTTAAGGTGCATTAGTGTAAAGTGCTTTTTTCGCCAAAAGATGTAAAAGGATGACGCTGAAAAATGTGCAAGATGAGTGCAAAAATGCTCTTAACACTTTCATTTTTGGGTCTGCTCTGTGGTGTCTATGGCTGAGTGTGTATATGTGACGGTGTGTGTGTGTGTGTGTACATGGATTAACAACCAACATTAAAAGAGAAATTTCACAAAAAGAAAGCATTAAGTTGAAGCTCAAAAGGAATTACCTAAGTGATAGTTCATTGGGAATGTCTGAAAATTTTCTTATAACTAGTACAACATAAAGCTTAACAAATATTTTTTAAATAGTATAAAATAAACAGTATGTTGGAATACTGAAAATAAATATACAATATTAGTATTTCGCATTTTTGTAATTTTTTAAGAGTAATAATAAATTCGCATACCAACAAAATAAATATTATAAAAATAGGAAAACATGAATTGGAGTTAAGTAAATATTTGATATATATTTGTATTTTTAATTCTTTTTCTATTTCCATAAATCTGTAAATCAGTAATTATGAATGGATTAAACCTCGATTTATTCTTTGATCTATAAATTTATATTCGATGATGAGACTTGTAGCTAATAAAAACGAACTTTTATAAAAATATGGGCACACTTTTTTAATACAACAATGACTTAAGGCGAAAATACATACAAATATGTATGCCCTTTTTTTTGTTAATTTTTATAAAAAAAAGCAACAAAAATTGAAGCTTTATTTATTCTTCGCTCTATAAATTCATCCTCAATAATAAGACTTTTATAATGAAATAATATTGAAACAAAAAATGCATATAAACGCATATAAAACAATGTGAGAGTTAAGAATATTGGTAATTCTTAAATTGAAGTTTTCTATATAATTTTTTTTGTCTGCTGTAATAATGCTTTTGACAAATTTGTCGCCTGTACCTGAAGCTCCTAGTAGCAGCTGCAGCAGGTGCCTGACTTTGTTGAGGTCCCTTTGTAAGCTGATGTGTAGTTGCATGTGTGTGCTTATATGAAATTTAGCACAACATCCTCGTCGCTTCATCTTTCGAATGCTGCCTTTCACGCTCCCCACTCCCCGCTCACAACTTGCCACATGTTGCATTAACGCACGTTTGCTTTCGCTCTCCCGCGGGCGCAGTTCCGCCGCAAAATGCAATTTATACATTTCCGTTAAGCAACTGTTAGTTCTATACATTTTTCACACTCGCAATTTTGCAAAACGTCTTTTGTTTCGGCAAACAGGTTTTTGCTTTTAGTGGCATGCAACAACAATTGACACATTCAGTAGCTAATTAAAATGTTGCAACTTGCCGGAAATACCAAAAAAAGGCAAATGGCAAAGCGAAGAAATACACTAAATGAGAGAGAGAAAGAGAGCGAGAGAGGGTAGGAACAACAAATCACGTTGTTAATTTATGGGCCGCGACTTTTGGCACGCGCCGAAAGAAAAATATTTAATTTTCCAAATCAATAAACACGCTGATTGCATTTAGGGGCGACAATTGGCAGATGCCACGCGAGGCAATAAATCTGCTTAGAAAATGCGAAGACACACAAGATGGACATGCTTCTAAGATACCCTAAAGCCAGTGACAAAAATGTCCTAAAAACAAGTAAGAAAACTACAGTCGAGTGTGCTCGACTGTGAGATACCCGCTACCCCTTTTGAATAAAAGCAAAATATTGCGGTATTATTTTCAAAATATACCAAAAAATACTACAAAATACTAAAAATATACCAAATGGTATATTTGGTATAACGATGTGATACTAACATTCAAAATATACCATAGACGGCACAATACACCAGATTGTCGGCCAAAGCATTTGAGACCCCCCGTAAGTGGGCGTTTTGGCCCATACAAAAGTATTTCTTTAATAACTTCCACAATTTTTATCTGATCGCAAGCAAATTTTCAGGAATCATAAACACTATTGTTATTATTATATATACCAAAATTCGCAGCTTTAACTTTAAAATTACGCTTGTTATTCGATTTTTTTGATTTGCGGGGGCGGAAGTGGGCGTGGCAAAAATTTGAAACAAACTTGATCTGCGTGCAAACATAACAAATGCTGTCGAAAAAAAATTCTAGCTCTATCTCTTATAGTCTCTGAGATCCAGTGTTTCATACGGACAGACGGACAGACGGACAGACGGACAGACACACAGACACACAGACAGACAGACGGACAGACGGACATGGCTAGATCGTCTCGGCTGTTGACGCTGATCAAGAATATATATACTTTATAGGGTCGGAGATGCCTCCTTCTACCTGTTACATACATTTCCTGCCGGCACAAAGTTATAATACCCTTCTACCCTATGGGTAGCGGGTATAAAAAGAGTATAGTTATATTTACTGGCAATTAAATTCACAGTAAATGAGGCAGGTATTTAAAACAATGTAATATAGTTTCTGATTTATTTTTGAACATTTAAATTAAACCTTAATAAAATATTTGATTTAAAAATGCGTTTTAAACAAATATAGCATATTTTTTGTGATGAAATTCGAAAAGTTTATTTAAAAGTGTTAATACATATCGGATTTTTACTTTGAAAATTAATATTTCCAGTTCAGTTGCATATTTTAATTAAACCTTAATTTTAATATGTTTAAATATTTTATTATTTTATTTAGTTTTAAAGATATAACTTCATTGAAATCAGCAATAACTTATTAATAGTTCACTGCAATTTTAAAAATTTCTATAATAACTAAAGCTGGTATTAATTCTGTTTGTGAAGTAGTGAAGATATGCACTTAAATAAATTAATATCTAACTCATCAGCGATGAGGTAAAATTTCCATATAATTAATAGCTTTGCCAACATCTTTTTTGTGTTTAATTTATCATCACTTTTATATGAGTGCTCTTTGTAATATTTTGTAAATAAATTAGTATTTCAACAACCACAATTTTGTACTTTTGACAACTTAGTAGAGATAATCTCTATAGTCTGATTTTGCAGTGTATCAAGTATTTTTGTTGTTAGCATATATTTTTTTTTTTTCAAGTGATTCTTTCATTAAATTTTTGAGTTCGATTCGCATTCAAGCTAAAATGCTAGTTATTGACCGCAGCAGCAACAACAACAACAATAAAAAGGGAGCTGCGACAACAACAATAACAAGAGGGGAAAACATGAGCGTCGAAGAAAAGTCAACTGTCAATGTCAACTCGCATGACCATGAAGCAAGCGAAAAATAATTGAATTCCCCAAACGCCAAAGTGGAATTTTAATTTGCGCCCACTCCACAACAGCCTCTTGCCCTTCCCCACCCCTCTGCCTAGGACAATTGAAAGCCTTCGCGGATAGAGAGAGAGAGCGAGCAACCCTCGCTGTGCTGATTGCTGATCAGTATGCAAAATGTGTGCGTGCCAAAATCAGCGTAAACTTTCCTATAAACCGGGTAAGAAAGGAAATGGAAGCGTGAACAGAGGCAGCAGAATATGAGTATCGACAATGTTGAACAAGAGGGTGTAGGGGGGAGAAAGGGGGGAGGAGTAAATTCTCACACGTACTTTGCGCACACTACGAATTGATGTCTTTGAAAATTAGCAGACTGTTTGGAAAAATGGCAAAAGCAAAGAATTTTCATTCGAATGCCAGTTTTTCCTTTTCAGCAGTTGGTGACACCTTCTTGTCTCCCCTGCACACTCCCCCACCCCTCCCTCACCATCTCTCTCTCTCTTTGTGCTGTAGCAAGAAACAATTTGCCAATCGACGCCTGAAAGTATGCAATGCAATTTGCAAGCACACAATCGAATGGGTTGCAATGGCAAATGGATTTTAATGCCGCATTCACAAATGAACACAACTGAACAAATGAAAATCACAAACAATTTGACAATGCCAAACGCACAAACTGCTAAACACCTGCAGCTATTTTTGTACCCCCCAAAAAGTATTTTTCAATAAACGCAAACAACATTACTTTGCCCCGATGTGCAAATATGCTTTTGTTTGCTTTGATTTGATGGCAAACGTGTTGAAATGTTGCAGCAGCCAAAATAGTAGTGAAACACATAAGCCAAAGTGCAGTTGCGGTAATTAATTCATTCGCATTTCAAGTTCAACTGATGTCAATCAGCAAGCTCATTTAATTAACTTTATGTGTTGCATCTTCGACTGACCCATAAATCTATTAAATATAACGAGTTGGTCGCAATTGCGAAAGACTAAAAATACCTATGCTCCAGGCAGCATCTAGTACTGAGATAAGTATCTGGTCTCCTCTCTACTACGATGTCTGCTAATCAGATTTACGGCAATATGCCTAATGCTGTAATGAAGACCAAAAGCCTAGAGACGAAGCCACGAGGCTTATGAGAGGTGAATGGGAAAAGGAGGAGAAATCGAGAAGTAGGAGAATGAGAAAGAGAAAGAGTGAATGGCTTGCCACGCGCAGACAAGAAACCGATGCGAGGAAACACTTAAAGCGCCCCTTATCAAATACAAATTACAAATCCGCCTCAAAGAACGAAACAAAACACTAGCCATGTGTCCCTGGGGGGATAACGCAGTGGCCGCAATACAAAACAAGAAAGCAAAGCTACAGTGGAGTGTGCTCGACTGTGAGATACCCTTTTCAAATAAAAGCAAAACATATATAGACCAAATTAATATTTTGTTATAATATCAAAATATATAGTGAAAGATTTATTTGGTATATTAATATACATATTTCTTTATTGATAATATACCAAAGAGTACAAAATATACCACATTGTCAACAAAAGCAGCTAAGACCCGAAATAAGTTTGCATTATTCCCCATAGAAAAGTACTTCTTAAGGAACTTCGACAATTTTTTTATCTGTTGTTAGTTGTTGCTTAAGCTTCAGAATTAAAGCGAGTGTTTCTATTGTTTTCGATTTGCAATTTATATTTATATTTCTTATGGTGTCCAAGATCTAGGTGCCAATACGGTCAGACAGACATGGCTATATATTCTCTGATCGAGAATAAATATGCTTCATAGGGTCGGAGATGCCTTCTCCTACTTGTTACATACAATTCCTGCCGACACAAAGTTATAATACCCTTCTACCCTATGGCTAGCGGGTATAAATACAAAAGCATGATTGAAGGACCAACAGAGAGACCGACAGAGAAAGAGGGAAAGCGAGAGAGTTTTATCAAATGAATGTGCTATAATAAATGAGGAGAGCCAGCAAGAGACAGTTGGAGAAAAGCAGAGGAAGAGGAAATAAAGTAGCAAGCCGCTTGTTGTTGACTTTAAGATAGATACAAGTCACGCACAACAAAAGCAACAACATATGTGTGTGTGTGTGGTCTATGCACCAATCTTAAGTCAGTCACTTCAACATAATCACACGACAAGCCGAAAAACAAAGCTAACGAACTAATAGATGGACACAGATTGTTGTTGTTTCCGTCGTGTTGTAGTTGTTTATTTTCTTCTTGTTGTTGTTGCTTGCTCTGTGCTATTGATAAGCATCGAATTCATTAATTTATATGTTCTATGAGTATCAGCAGCGGCAGCAGCAAAGCAGCGTAGAACAAACAGAACAGAACAACGCAGAGTAGCAGTCAAAGGAGTTGTGTTCCCCATGTCAGGATAGCTTTGTAATGCGAAACTAAGTGATTTGCTGTGTGTGTGTGTGTATGTCCAAGACTTTGTGTGTGTGTGCATGTGTGTATATATCTTCATTACAAATCCTAGCAGGATTTCAAATGAAATGACCGCGCCCACACACACACAGAAGGAGAGAGAAGCGTGGAGAGTCGTCGTTGTCGTTGTCTTTATGGCCAACAACTTGGCTAACTGGCTGCCTTTCGGTCTAACTGCCCCGGCTTTGGCTTTAAGCAGTAAATTCAATCAATTTGGTCAGACAAAGGCAGAGAAATGAATTGTCCGATGCGAACTTTTCTATCTGACAGTGAACAGCACACACACACACATAAAATCTCAACTTAAATAGTATGTCACAGCAATTAATACAAGGGCACAAACGACAAAAGTCGCCTTCAAATGAAAGTGAATCCGGCAACGTGGCGTATGCGTAATGAAACACACACTATCAAGTACTATCAGTTAAGCTGGCAAGGTAAACATTACATGCTTTTTTTTTTGTTTGGCTTACGAAATGTCAGTGGAATCTCCTTGAAAATGATATATTTGAGAAATGCAGAAATGCGTAGCAATCCATCGAACTAAGCCTCAAAGCAGGTCAAGCATTTGCACAATTAGAAAATATCTATTCCGACGACGATTGACCAATAAATCAACAGTATTTACATACGCAAACATATCAGATATATATGTCCTCTCAGTTTGCATGTTATAAATCAATTCGAGTTCAAAATGTGTAATTAAAATACCGACAACAAGGACATGCAAATGCCTGAGATGCTGAGAACTTGACATGTGCTCTGTGCAAATACTCGCAACTATTTATTGGCATGCTGAAGGAATTGTCACATGGCTAAGTTATGGAACATTTTTCCAGCTAATAACAGATCATAAATCATCTCTCACTAATGTATATACATCAAATTGTATATGTTATTTATACTGAAAGATATTTCTAAAGCTTCAAGATGTCAATGCAAATATTTTCTTATATTTGTAAACTGTATTTCAATTTATTTTGAAATGCCACATCACACACATTTATAAACCCAAAACTGTCTCAGCTTTGTGCTAAACCCAAAGGAATTAATAGACTATAAATAGTCCATGTTAATTACCCAAAATACGTAATCAACAGATTACGAGCAAATACGTAATCATATAAGGTACTGTTCAAATGTGTGAATCAGTTCAAGTTGATTACTCCAAAAACATTGATTAACATTTGAGTTTCTGGTCTCCAATAATATCAATATCACACAACACAATTGCACATCTCCCATTTTCTTTGAATCCCAAAACACATTTAGAGATAATATCCATATGCTGGTCAAAATGTAATCCGATTATTCATTCATTCCTTCATTTACCATTTACAAGCATTTTCCTGAGTGGGTGTGTGTGTGTGCGTGTGAGAAAGGAAAACGTTACACAATTGTCTAACTGGCCAATTGCCACACATTCATTGCAATTAAAAATCGTCGTTATGCTTGAGAGCATTTGCAGTTCGTCTGCCAGGCAATAGATGGCGCTTGTGGGTGTGCAGAAACAGTCGGATTTGAGATGCCATAAACTGCCCACAAAATTGAGTCGGCACCGCCCCACAGACAATTAACTACCATCGAGTGGCCATCGTTTTGTCTTATTTGGACAAAGGTGCAGGCAACTTTACGACTGCAGATCTCAGCCATAAAAGAGAATAAACGCCTCGGCAACACAATTGAGAAAAGTGCTAAGAATACATCTCAATCGCATGTTCCAGTTACAAGAATGCAAATCGTAATGTTACCTCTACTTGTCTTTTGGTATAGGAACAATGTCTTTTAAGTGATATAAGGAGAAGAGCGTCAAATTTCTATTTATTTGGTATTGAAACAATGTGTGTCAAAGTAAACCCAAATGCAGTAAAATAGATTAAACGCTTCGGTAAATCAAAGAGCTAAGAATATCTTCTTACTAAGGCATACTTATTTATATTAGAGCAATGTTAGTATATTTTGAACATACCAATATACCAAATATGGCCTTTGGTATATTAATTTGGTATAATTTAAGAATTATACCGCACTGTTTCTTTCTTTTATGTTCTAATTCATTTAATAAACATAAACTATTGAAATTAATTTAGTAAGTTAGACTACTAAACTGTGTAGACAAAAAAAAACATAGCTTATAGTAGAACAAATGCTTTATTGCAGTTATTGTTTCGATCATTGTTCTACCAACAGCATATTCGCATTTTGATGTGCGTGTTCGACTGGATAACTTGCTTGAAAATCATAGAATTGGCAATTGGCACTTTGCATCTCGTTTGAGATTGTGCAATTTGCAATTGGTTTGCTGTTAATTGGAATGTTTGTTGTTAACTGCAATGTGATGCGAACATCAATATGGTCATGATGTGGATGTGAATGGTGATGTGGGTGTCTTTCTGTCAGCTCGATTCAGTTTGCCCCTCCATACATACGTCGAAAGTTATTAACAAAAGGGCAGAAGGGGGATCAGAGCAGAGCACAACAAACAACAAATGGACAAATGGCATGCGCTATGTAAATTCGTAATTTCTTTTGGCTATCAGAGAGTTGCAGAGTTTTTACCAAAAGCACCGACATACATATGCATATACATAAAAACATATATATATATATGTATGTATATACGAATATATAGATATAGGTATCGAATTTGGGCAGACATTGTTTCATCAAACAAACCAATTTTCGGTATTTTTGCAATAACGTATACGCCACGTACACGAAGCTGCCTTGCTTCTGCTGTTAACTGTAAACTGTGAACTGTAAACTGCAAATTGTCGGCTTGCAGTTTCTCTTGTCCCGCCCCTCACTCACATTTTGCACTTTTCCTCTGACGTGGCCCAGACAAGGTAGTAAACATTGGCAAAAAAGGTCGCCGGATGAGGCAACCGCCTCACCTCACCTCCCCTCGCCTCAGCTGTCTGCAAAAGTCGAAGCGTTCTTAATTAAGGCATGCTGACAATGAACAATAAAAGGATTGCCATCGAAATTGTTGTTGTTGTTGTTGTTGTTGTCAGTGCTGTTGTCGTTGTTGTTATTGCCAGTGTTGTTGCTCATGTTGCTTTCTTTTGGCTTAAATGGCAACGGACAGTTTACAATTTGTGCATTGGCCAAAATGTAAATAACTCGCTCGCTGCAGTCTCAAAATACACATACTATACTACGAAGAACTATATATCAATTTATCTTCGGTTTCTGCCACCAAAAGATGCAAAAAAAACACTTGAAAAGTAAGGGATGAAAATGTGTGACAGCTAAGTCGACGACTAAACACTCTTACGGCAGAATGGTAACTAAGAAGTATAAAATTTAAGACAAAAGGTCTTAAGCTAATCGATACTGTTTCACTGGTATATAAATATTATAAAAATATATAAACTACATCAGAGGATTGTCAACTTTTTGACTATTTATTATAGAATTCTAGCTTTTAATAATGAGTCTTTGTTTCGGAAACAGTTCTCTGGTAGCTATATGACATATAGATGGCGCCACTAGAAGGCGATAGATTCAAAAAGTCCTGTTTACTTTGGTACGCACCTTGTATATGTGATAAGTTTTCTCTTAAAAATAATATTTGTACAGCCAGAGAATTGCCAGAATGTATTCGATAAATATATATAATTATACATAATGCTTACAGCTGTGACTTAAAAAAAAAAACAGTAAACATAGATGCAAAACTATAAAACATTTTAACACGAGTAAAACCTAGACAACAAAACATTAGGTCATAATCAAATCGTAGTTTAGTAGGATTAAGTTATTTATAAATTGAATTATACTTTTCGTTTAACACTGCTATTTGAATGAGCAGCAATGCATCTTTTTTATTATTATCTATATTTGTCAAAATATTGAGTTGCCCAAAGTGAAATAAAATATTGAAATATTTAACAACTAAATCTTTTAAGTTTAATAAATATTTTTTCTCTCAAAGTTGTGTTTTTAAAAGTAGTTTTCAATCTTAAACGTAGGCCTTAAGCACTGCTATTTCTAAGAACACATCATTTTTTTTATTAGTTATTTCAACGTTGTGTTATGCATCTCTTAAACGGAAAGTAATGTACTCCTCGAGAGGGTATAAAATATGTTAACTTGAGCTGCAGCTGAGAAATGCTGCTCATGCTTTGCATACAAAAGTAACTGGCCACACGTAGCTGGGCAATCTTTCAGCCTGGAGAGAGAGAGAGAGAGCTGGCTTCAATGACGAGGCATAAGTAGCAAACACTTTTGGTAGATATGGGAGAAACTGTCTAAAATAAAATAAATTACTAAACAATGTTTGGGCCGCCGAGATCCCGAACAGTTCTGCACCTTCGAGCAGCTGTCATTGTTGTTCTTATTGCCATTTATTGTTCAAGTTCCAGTTGTTGTTGGGCTTCTTGACGTGCTGGCACTTTTTGTTAGCCAAGCACTTTAATCCAACTGTGTGAATTGTGCATTGGCAGCGACGCCTCGACAGATACCGAAATGCGAGATACAAAATAAGAGAGAGAGTAAGAGAAAGAGCAGAAGTGGAGTATGCACAACATTTTTATATTTTGTTTATGGCACTCAAATGGCATTGTAATGTGCCTGCCTCCCCCGAGGACAGCGGGTGCAGGGGAATGCTAAGGATACTGAGAGCATTCGCATTCACATATTGATTGCATCAGTTGATTGTTTTGACAATTGAACAACGTTGAAGTGAACGTAGCCAAACTACACATTAAATTCAAACTAACGAAAGAAATTTTGTTTGAAATTTTGTATTCTATCTTAACTTTAAAGTCAAGCTAGCTTTTCTGCTTATAAACACATTTGCAGACAGCCTAATGCCAGACACTTTTTGTGCAAATTAAACGCGAATTTCCAGCGAAAAATTCGCATTCAATGCGGCAACAGACAAACAAATAATTATAATAATTTCTCAGCGTTCAATTTGTATTTTCTTTCTTATATGTATTTTATAGAAGAAAAAAAAGTATAAGCGAAAATTCATTGAGAATCTATAAAAGCATCAGAAGAAAGCCAACGACTATTTGTTCATGCATTTGACATGTCATCTCCATTGAGCGAGAGGAATACAAAAGAACTCTGAGGAGGTGGTCCCAGATTGGATTGGGGGAATATACAGTGTACACTGAAGAGTGGATAATTCAGTGCATGGCATTCATGAGAGTGTATCTGTGTATGTGTGTGAGTGTGTGTGTGAGTGGCCGCCAAATCGTCGCCAGTAACATCATCATCATCATCATCGTCATCATCAGCGCATGGTCATCTCGCTCCCCTTTGCCAGCCATTCAAGTCCGGGGAAAAACTTTCGGTAAAAACTCATTTCCATTGATATGCAATGAACGACGATGAGATGAGAGAAATGCGCGGGTCATTCGCTCTTTTTATTGCCGTTGCTTGCGTTGTTTTTATCCCATATTTTCTATCTCGATCTAGAGAAAAATTTAAAATGGGCTGTGATTTCGATACACCTTAAACTTTAGATAATAACTAAACAAAATAGAATAATTTGTAGTAGTAAATTTTCTAAACTTCTTTTGCCAACTTTCCATTAAAGTTTCATATAAATGCAGTTGTAAAATTATTATTATATTTCCAACTTTTAAAGAATGTTTCAAATAACTGAAGTTTGTTAAAAAATGGAAAATTTAATTAAAAAATATATTGAGCAAATAAGATTTTTAAGCAAATTAAGAACATTTCAATATCTTCTTTAATGATCAATTCAAGAAATCATCATTGACATTAATATAAAGAGAATCATCACTAAGAAAGAAAGAAAATAACTTTTATTTTTCAATTCAATATTTGCCTTTACGATTTTCCAAATATCCCCTTTATTAATTCACCTTTCAATTGCATTTATAATCAAGCGACAATAAACTGCAAATAAATAAGAAATATTGCAAACAAAATATATGCGATATTTATTTAATGCTTTTCATATGCACTTGAGTGAGTTTTGCGCTGTTTTCCACTTTAAAAACTTTGCTTGTAACCCCATCAAATTTGTTATTCCGATAAAACTGGTTCTGTTTTTTTTTTGTTTCATTTCTATTTCAGATTGTTTTGCGAGTGTGTTGTGTGTTGTGTGTGTAGCGGGAGGCGCTGCAAATATAAACATAAATGCTTCAACCGATGTATTGTGTGTATATTCTGCGAGTGCACCTGACTGACAACAGTTGCTGAAAACTCGCATGCAAAATGCATAGAGCACAAATTCCATATATTGCTTTTGTCTTCTGTTCAAACTTTTAGTTTCTTTTTTTTCCATTTCTATAGTATTCAAGTTTTCCGGGTAGCTGCAGTTGATGGGTCGATTTGTGTGCCGTCGATTGCCACAAATGGATTGTTGCATAAATTAATATTGCATTTTTTATCTGAATATTTTACAATTTTGAATATGCTCGCTTAGAATTGCAATTTCTTATGGCTCTAAAGCTGTCAACTCCACAGCAAAAATTCAGATGTTTTCTTTCCCAGAAACTCTGATTGAAAAGCGATGCAGAAAAGTTTTTAGATAAAACAATTAAATTAAAAAGTTGCTTTTATTAAACGATGTTATATGAAAGATGTCCTATTTATTATTCCTTCAAGTTAAATTAGAGCAACTACTTAAAACAAAAACACTATTAAACGAATTGGTATTTATTAAATATTATTGTATAAATTAGATCGACAAATCTCGTGTTACCAAGCGCATAAATTAGTTGCATTATTGCATTTGTGTTATTTTGAAGCAGATAAATCAAAAACCGTTGCGCGTAATCGACACATTTTTATAATCCCTCTCAAATGGTTAAAAATAGCAAAATCCTTCTTTAATTTTGTAAATACGCCAATCATCTATTTTTTTGTTGAGCGGATTTATTCGGAAATATACATCGCTCTCTCTTGATATGTCATTCTATATATTTGGTAATTGTCAGCATATAGAAAACATGACAACAAACAAGTGTCAGGCGAAAAATTGCAGATTTTCGTTTTGCATAATGCCAACAAAAAAAAAATGAATACAACAAAACGCACATACACACATAAAACACACACAAATACATACAGAGACAGAAAGCAGAACAACAAATATGTTGTTGTTTGCCTGAGCATTGTCGCGGCGGCATTCCCAGCGATTCAATACAAATATGTACAATAATAATAAAATTTGTATGCAAAATAGGCGTCGAGTGTTAAATGCATGCACTGAATGGATGGTGAAAAGGGCGTACAAGCGAGGAGGGGGTGTGAAGGGGGCAGCATAATACGAAGAGTGGGCCAACGATTTACATACACAAATATGCAGGCTGTGTTTTTGTTGCTGCCATACCCTGTATTCACTTTAAATGGCGGGTAAATAGGGAAAATAGCAAAGGTTGTCCTTAACATTTGTAGTAAAAGCCAAAACTTTATTAAACTGTTATTGGCAGTAATAAAAGCAACATTAAAAATTGATTTCTATAAAATAACAATTTATGTTGCTACCTAAATAAATTTATAAAATTGTGCGCTTAAATTGCTGTTTCTAGGAAGCAGCTAATAATCAGTTCATTTATCGCACATTTTACTCAAATTCTTAGAAGTGGTTATTATAATGCTTCGTTAGTTATTTAGTTGTTCCTAGAAATGAGCTGACAATCCGAGAATTGACACAAATTTCAAATTTAGAGAACTTCAGCATTTAGCTGAAAGAATTATAATCGTAAATGCAAAGTAAATGTAGATTTATTTGCCAATGAGAAGAAAATTTAATTGTATTATTATATATTGTGGCTTTAAAATGTATAACCTTGCGGAATATTGCAAAAATTATGTATATCACAAAAATAAATTACAAATAAATAACATACATACATATATGATCAGACATATTACGTATACGTAACATTGAGCTGCAATAACTAAAAACGAATAATGAATTCAAGTATTAAAATATTAGGATTTCCAAAGTGTAGTTTAATTAAAAAATTAGAATTCATCTATCGTATTAAAAGTACGCCATTTATAATCCGTAATATTTCAAGTGAACTTCGCTCATTACGTATACGCAACATGGAACTGCAGTCATTAAAAATGCAGTTCGCATATTAAATTCAGGGATTGAAATCTTATGGCTTACCAATTTTGATTTATTTAATAAATTATATAGATTTATATTTATATATATTGTATACCTTTAGAAGTGCACTACACACATTACGTATACGCAACATTGAACTACTGCTGTTTATAGCGAAGTTCGAAATATAAATTTGTACATTGAAATAGTATCGCTTAAGAAAATATGCGTTGTATAATTATACAAATGAATTGTGCTTATTAAGCATACGCATTACGTATACGCAAAATCGAACTGCAGTCATCAAAAACGCATTGTGCAGAGTATCTAATAGTCAATCATTCGTATTGCGCGTGTTCTCACAGCCTGTTGAAAAATTGTAATCAAAAATTGCGCAATAATTTGCATGTTTATTTAATAGTCGAGCACTGAGCGGCCAAAACTGCCCAAACATGCAACCCCAACAACTGCCCGCCTGGGCTCTATCAAAATGCCCACAAAAGGACATTTTCTCTGTTTGTATGTGTGTGTCCCTTTTTCTGTGTATGTATTTGTGAATGAGTGTGTGTGTGTATTGCATTTCCGGTGCAGTGGCAAACATTTTGTGAATGCGCCAACTGCAAATTGCGTTCATTTTGTATTTGTTTTTAGTTTTTCGGTATTTTTGGTTACTTACCTCCCCAATACCCCTACCCCTACCCCTACCCCTCCCCCTACCCCTCATCACATTCCTCGGCCATTTCAATGTTCATTATTCTATACGTCGCATGTGTTTTCTCTGTGTATGCTTTTAATTTTTTTTTTTTGTTTTTTCTTTATGCTCTAATGAAATTGTCTGCGGGCAGCGCTTTTGCCTGATGATCACCTCTCTCTCACTCCTGCTGTCATTACCCTCTTCCCTCCCGCCTCCTTTGCTTTGTTGTCAGCTTTGTGTGCACATTTTTACCATTGCGGCAAATGCAAAGTTTGCCGCAGATTTTATGCGAGTAGAGTTTTTCAACACCCCCAAAAACCTCTCTCTAAATATTTAGCAGACACTGTGCGCGGTTTTTCCAGCGTTTTCAATGACCAAATTATCAAAGTTCCATTTGCCACGAATATATTGCAGGGGTTATCTAAATACCAATAGCAGTTACCAGATGCTTGTGGTGTGAAATGTGTAATTATTTTCGAAAAACAACCCAGCTTAGCTCAAATGAATGGCAAGATTTAATTTGCATCAAAGGCATTTATATTGAGTAAAAGTAAAAAGTAAAAGAACATAATTCCTTCACTTTCTATTAAAAATAAGTTTAATTCTTTTAAATTATAGTAAATAGTTTTAAATTGTGAATTCGATAAGCATTAACTTTATCTGTATTATTCAAGTGAATTACATGTTCATAATTAAAAAGAAAAGTTGCTTTGAATTTATTTTGAACACGAATTTAACTTTCTTAGATATTGCTTTTAGTTTATTGGAAATTCGTTTCGCCTTTGAATTTCTATTATAATAAAAATATTGAAAATTTGCTGTATTCTTTTACTAAATTATGACGAAATGAACTTTCGAAAACCTAAAGGTAAACACAAAATTTAACTCCTTAACTAATGTTAAGTACAAACAAATTCAAGCGTAAAAGTTTCTCGCTAGCCTTAAACCCGATTTAAGCATCATAAACGGAGTTTTTGGTAACGCTAAAGGCAAAAACACAAAAATAAAAAATACTCAAAATACATTGCCTTATCGTCATAAATGACTTCACACAGAGACAGAGACGAAGAGTAAAAAGAGAGCTAGAGAGAGAGAGAGAGAAAGAGAGAGGCGAGTAACACAGATGCCACAATATTTTGACTGTTTTGTAATTTATTTGACATATTTATGGGGTTCATAAATACAGATATACGTATATACATACATATATCTACTCTATGTATGTATAAAAATGCGTTTATTTCGATTTGTTATTTGTTTTTGTTGTATTTTATTTATTTTTAGTGTATGTGTTTTTTTTTTTAAGTTTTATGGCAAATACAGAAAAGGAACTAAAACACTCTTCGTGTTTATACAGCGCGTTGTTGTTGTTGTTGTTGCTGTAAAGTTTGGACTACTTCCAACGCTAGAGAGAACCTTATACAACTAACTATCAGTGCATATATATATATGTGTGTGTGTATGTGTGTGTGTGTGTGTGTTTGGCTCATATGCCGCCCGGTCAAAGTTGCAATAGCAAAACATAAAACACTTTTTATGTAATGATTTTCACTGTTTTTCCCTTTGCTTTGCCATTTTTCCTGGCCAACTGCACCGACTATTGACAGCTGATGATAAAAAATTGTTGCAACAAAATGAAAAAATATGGAATAGCAACGATAGACGAATAAATAAAGACAAGCCCCGAGGACAGAATAAAAGTCTTTAAAGCGATTTTCAATGAAGTTGCCCAACACTCAACTATCTATTTACGGCAATAGAGATTTTTACTCATAGAACACAATTGAGTCTTACTGCGAACTTAACAAAGTTGCTGAGAATTGTATTCCATTTCAAATTTGTCTATATATAGTATATTATTAGATTTATGGTATGTCAAAATACTGTATTCATATCTTTAAAATAATATGTATTTCAAGTTATATTGCAAAATTTCTCAATATAGAAGTGAATTCGGAACTCAACTTAAACTTGCTCCATATATAATACATTAATAAACTCGTAGTATTTTTAATAACAGTCGTCACTTTATTAATATACCTTCAAGGAATAAAATTATTATTGCTTTGAAATATGAAGAATAGTAAGCTAAAGTATAGATTAGTTTAATACAGAAATAACAAAAATACTAAATTGAATTCGAGTAATTCTACTTTTAAGTATATGTAGTAGATTATTATACTTTTAGTATTTATTAACCGAAATATACTTTAGCTTAATTTAAATTTGTTTATCTGCATTATTAGCGTACAAAATGAGTGAAAATTGTGCTCAAGTTCAACGATTATCGTTTCTCTGATGTTGCTGACGTACATTTCGCATTAAATTTGCACAGATAAAGCGAAATTGGGACAGACTATCAAGTGAAAATGTTGATTTTGGATGTGATTGGGAAGCAAACTGGCGAATGTACAGCACGAATATTGAAATATTTCAGCTGTTGAGCACACAATTTCATTAAATGTGGGCATTAAACATTTCGCGCCTTAACACTTTTAATTTATGTATTTACTTTTTGGTTTGTTTGCTTTTCTTGCTGCCATCAGCGACCAGTTAACAGTTAAATGTCCTGCTGTCCTGCTGTCCTGCTGTCCTGCTGTCCTGCTGTAGTATCAACCAGAGACCACGTCCTTTGTATGTATGCCTACCACCTGCGGCATTTTGCGACGCTTTTGCCCCAGCACCATATTGAAATTCCAAAGTTGAAATGACTGCAAGACAGTGAGGAGTTGGTTTGGGGTTGGGTTTAGTTTGGTTGAATGCCTGGCTACAGTGTTGACAGTCACCAGTCGAGTCGAGTTGAGGCGAGTTGAGTTGTGTTGAGTGTCGAGTGGAGTCGACATCCTGCTCGTCAGACATTGGTCAGGTTTTTGTGGCTGTCATGGTGGTCGCGTCTCGGCCTCGATCTCCACACTCCACCTCACACTTCCACACTCCACCTCACACCACATTGACTGTGTCACTTTCAGCGGAGGCCAAGGCTGTTTGGCTCGACACCACTTAGTGGCACCCTCACATTTCTGCAACACTTTGGTCTTCTACACAATCCCAATTTCAAATCGTCCCTTTGTTTGTCTGTTTATCTTTAACACTTCGAGGTGTTTTGTGTCTGCTTAACTTTTGATCAGCTTTTAATGTCAACGCCAAATGCATTCTGTCTGCAAACTTTCCAAATTAACTGACTTCTCAAAAGTCCCGCAATACCAATCAGAATAAACCCGAACACACAACAAATCAGAACAAAAGCTGACCCGCAAAAAATGCACTTCAAAAAATAAGCTATGAACTCATCAGTAAAAAACAAAGAAAACCTCCCATAAAATATGCAGTACAAATTGGCAAAAGTTTTGCACTTTTTCTTGTTTACAAATTTGTGCAGCAAATTTAATATTAATTACTCGTCAGGCCAGCAAAAGTTTTGCTGCTTTCAACAAAATTAATACGAAATGGAAAAATCAAAATTTAAATAGGTTTTAGAAGCGCACAAAATATTTGAAAATTGATATTTGAAAGCTAAATATATAGTTGAAAAAAAATTGATATTAATTAGAGCATAATTTAAATATAATATATAATTGAAGCATCAAATGAAAAGCAGCAATAATAAAACAAACAAACATTATTAAGTGGTATACAAAATATTTCTGAATAAAAGATTTAGCATACATCGATTTTATTCGCGGAAAATAAATCCAATTATATAAAATAGAATTAGCCATAACTTTACCATAAAATATTATATTACATTAAATAGTTTTGGCTAGCTAAATGCATCTTCCAAATTTAATACAAATAGAATCATTAAATAGAAATATAATAATAAAAATAATAAAATATAAAATACAATAATAAAACGAACAAACAGTATCAAGTACAATACAAAATATTTCTGAATAAAAGGTTTAGTATACATTGATTCTATTCGCTGAAAGTAATGCATATTATAAGAAATAAAATTAACTATAACTTTAGCATCACATATTATATTACATAAAATAGTTTTGATTAGATAATTGCATCTTTTAAATTTAATACAAATAGAATGATTATTAATCTTGCAATCTTATGTGGCATCAAGTTGCTTATCCGAAAAATAATTGAAATATTTATCGAAGCTATCGAAACTGTTTGATAATAAATAACAACTATCGATAGCTCAAAAAAGCATTATTACAAATGATGTTTGAAACACGAAAAAAGAAAACTCTGAGTTGCAAAACGAAAGTGAACAACAGAAACTTCATAAAAATCGAAACAAGAGCAGAGACTGATGGACAGGAAGATAGATAGATGAAATGAATAACCGAAAACCGAACTTGCAATAGAATTTTACAATGGGAAAGTATGATAAAGCCAAGGGAAGTAGACCGATGTTACCCACACACACACATACACATGCACACACTCACCCACACACACACTCGATAGGTAACCTCAGCCGTATCTGCAGCTAAATGGAGAACCATTAAAAGTGGACATTTGTAAACATAAACTGACAGATAAACACCCAACGCAGACATACTGAAAACTTTTACCAGTTCACTGACTAATAGAAGAGCTGGCGGGGAATTGAAAGGACGATGGAAGGGATGCGCTGCGAGTTGTCCTTGCTGTTTTCATTGGTTTATATTACCTGGGCATGCGGTGGAATCCATTGCTCGCCAGAGAAAGCCGTTAAAATACTTAACAAACGTAGATTGTAAAAGTTTCTTTTTTTTTTATAACAAAATAAAATGTCAGGGAAAAGTTGTTGTTGTTTCTGAGTTGTTGTTGTTGCAACCACAACAAATGCAACCTCTGCTGAAGGACAATCGCGTTCGTCCTACAAAACGAGCAGTAGTAGATGCCTAGGGCAATGGGGGCATTACTGTGGCAAGGGGTAAGGGGTAAGGCAATATGGGTCAATATGAAACAAAAAGCATTGTACAAATGTACACAAAAAACAAAACAAAAAAGAAAACTACTACTGAGTGTGGCTCAACTATGCGATACCTGGTAACAATTTGTTGAAAACATTAAAATTACTTCTTTATAAAGTATATATGTATACGTGAATGTTCAAAATAAATAATACATATCTCATGATTTTGAAATTTACAGAAACTATTATGGAAATTAAATTTTATTTCGTTTAATTTAAATTACGTTAAAAAAAACAACTATTTATTACTTAAAATTAATCAAAAACTTAAGTTGTGATCAAATTTATAAATCAAATTATCAAAACAAACACCAAGTAAATAATAATTTAATGCCAAATACATAGCGAATACATATAGAATACATACTGAATACATAAAAATACGTAATAAATACGGCAAATACTTAAAATCTAAATAAATACTAAAAATACTAAATATTCCACCGACATTTTGTTCACTTTTTTAACACACCAAGTTTTTATAACCTATTAAATTTATTCGAATAGATAGCGAGTAAATACTGAGTAAATACTGTCAATACTTAAAAAAAAATTTAATAAATACTAAATATACCATAGTAATACTCACTTCATTCTTATCACACCACATTTTTATAACCTTTTCTAACTATGCGTATCGGGTATAAAAAGCATTGGAAAAACAGCATTCAAGTGAAATGGTAACAAATAGATGCAAGCTCAAAGTGTGGGAGCAAAAGAGCAGCAAGAAACAGAGAACTATGGGATGAGAGAGTGAGCGAGGAGAGAGTGAAAGAGAGAGGGGGAGAGAGAGGAGGGAAGTTGGGCAGATTCGTGAACATGGTGCTATTTAGTGCTACATTTGTTGTCACATGAAACGCACTGCGGAAAATGAAACAACACGAAACAAAACGAAACGAAACGAAACGAAACGTACTGTGGTCAGGTCAGAAACTAGCAACTCGCTTATCAAAAGCTCCATTGCCCCGGCATGTATTTGCATTGTCGTTGCACTTGAGGGGTTCACAGGGGGTGAGGGGTCGATGCTTTGGGGGCGGTTCAGTTTGCAAGCGAGTTCAGTTAGAGGCTGGCAATCCTGTTCAGCAACTGTTCAGCCTTGTAATTTGTGCATATGCACATTGTTTGCACTTTTATTTCGCTTCTTTTTTTTTTTGTTCGTACCTCTCCCCAACTTTTCAAGTCTTGTGTTCTATTCTTATATACTCAGTAAATGCGTAATAAAAGGAATTTTGGGAGAACCTATAAACTCTAAAATTTATCATCGTTTAGATTTATTTAGTTACTAAATTAAAATACTAAACACATACTAATTAAAAACCGAATTAATACTATATAAATACTATAAACACTTCAACAAATATTATTAAATACTAAAAATTATAGTTACCAAATAAAATATACATATAATACTAAACAAATAGTCTAAACAAATACTAATTAAATACCGAATACATACTGAATAAAGATAAATACCGTAAATACTAAAAATATTGAAAATAATAATTAATAATAAAAATACTAGTTACTAAATAATATACAAAAATACTAATCATATACTAAATAAATACCGAATACATAGTACATAAAGATAAATACGGTAAATACTAAGAATTATAATGAAGACTAAAAATACTATTTACTAAATAACGTACATATTAAAAAGCTTTAAACAAATATAAATTAAACACCTCATATGTACTGTATAAATTCTAGATAAATACTAAAAAAATATTATTAGTTGCTAAAAATACTAAATATTCCAAAGTCTACTATTGTTCGTCTGTTTATACTTGCGAGTCAAATATAGAATTAATCTTTGCATTTACTTAAAACAGAGACTAATATAATCGTTCGCCTCAACTAAAACATTAGAAAATCTTTCAGTTACGAACTTTTTATAGAGCAAATAATAAATATCTCCATGCCCAAAAATTAACATAGAAAAGGATACTTACTGGTATACTAAATAAACATTTTTTAGGGTATCGGGCAAGCTTAAAAATTTCCTCTTCTTTTCATGATCTGTGAGGGGTCAGTTCAACTTGTAGTTCGAAAATGTTTGCGAAACTAATTGAAGACAAGTTACGGTTTGCAATACAAGTTGCGGCAACTGCAAAAGTTGGGATTAAAATACCTCTTTGATTTACAGCTTAAACGAAAAAATAAATAAAAGGGTAAATTACGCGAACCTTTCGAGCTTTAAGAAGGAAGCATTAAAGAGCTGCTAGCATAAGCGAAATGACAGCAATAATCTCGACAGATACTTGACAAAAGTAAAAATAACAACTAACGAACCCTGACGATGCGAGCGAACAATGAAATCGTGTAAACAATTTCACTAACTCGCAGACAGACTGTGTTTAATTTCATTTATGTTACTTGAAGCAGTATAAAAGTATTTGTTTGCACTCATTCATTGTTGTTGTTGTTGTTGTTCTTTTGCAGATTTTATTGTGGCGCTCAAGGATGTTTCGGTAATGATACCGCAGGCGGTAAAGCGAGGAAGCAATGCCTTGTTCACCTGTAATTACGATATGGAAAATGATACGCTATATTCGGTGAAATGGTATAAAGGCAAGCGTGAGTTTTATCGCTACACACCCAAAGAGAATCCGGCAATGAAAGTCTTTGCCATGACAAGTGGCCTTAATGTGGAGGTGAGTATCAAGTATACGCACGGTCTACCCTCAGGGAAGAGACACACACACACACACACACACACACACACATACACACATTAAGAGCACATGCTGCAGTTGCGTGTCATAAAATAACAAACGCACTGTAAATTATGCCCATAATGGCTGATTGCATTAAGCCAGCGAAATCACATTTGCCGTTCATTTTTTTTTTCTCGTTTTTTGTGTTGCTCCTCCTCTGAATGTTGTAATTATGCACAACAGTAACAACATCAAAAACAACAACAAGCAGAGAAGCAGTCGCGCAGTCCACAGTATCCACTGTAGTCAGTCGGTAGGCCAATTAGTCGGCTTGCGATTGACTTGCGGCTCATTAAAAAACAATATATGCAGATTGCGCAAAAAATACTCCATAAAAGTCGTCGACTGAAGTTTTCAACTTTAATTATTACGTTGAAATGCATTCGGGCCAATTAGGTGTCCAGGGCAAATTGGGTTAAACGGCTGGCTGACCAAACTCAACCCCAACTCGACCCCAACTCAACCCAACCACCAAAACTCTTCATCCAAAAGTGTCATATTTGTGCATATTAAAGCCCCATCTTTAAATGCAATTTATTAAATTCCATTTTTATTAAGTGGATTTCCGCATGAGTTCAACGCTCAGCGTGTCGAAGATTAAATTTTGCGTGAAACATTTCGAGTGCTCCAACAATTGTGGCACTCAACAGAATGTTGCACAAATATATTAGTTAAATATAACGCCAAATAGAAACACAATGCATTTTTATGAAATACACATTTTCTTTTTAGTTATTTGGCATAAACAACAACAAGAATTTTATTTAAAAATTCGATCTGCTACTTAATAAATTGTTCAACTTTAAAAGTCTGTTTTGCGGTCGAAATATTTTGGTGGATAAACATTTTATTGAAAAAGTTATTTCTATAATTTCAAATCCTATTGCTTAAAAAAAAGTACAAATATGCACTGAAATAGTTTAGTTAGCTAAACAAATATTTAAACGCTGCAATTTCAAATTAAAAAAGCTTAAATTCTTTTCCTTTTTTTTGTTTTTTTTTTTAACATATTCATAAAAGATTACTTGCCACGTGATTAATGCAGCCCATAGCAATCTTTTTAATATCGCACCAAAGCCAAGGCATGACCATATTCAAAATTGCTTTGACTCAAAGGATTCGGAACTCATAAAGAAATGACTTTTGGAGGGAAGTGGAGGGACTGGAGCTTGTTTCCACTTAAAATTCCACTTCTATATCCATTTGCAATGCACCTGAGTTGAGCTCCCTCTCTCTCTCTCTATCTCGCTTGGATTTCATCAAAAGCCCAGCTGCCATCCATAACGAAAGTCGTGAATTTCTTTGCTTTTATTTCACTTTGGCATTGCGTTATATTCAATTTCTATGCAGCGCATTCACTAAATTTTTCGACTAATTTTTATTACGCTCCACCACTCAATCTATCTCGCTCTCATTTTCAGTCTTCTATATCTTCCTCTACGGCTAACACTCTCTGTTTTTTTTTGCACTTTTCCAGCGAAACCTGTCGAATCAAAGTCATGTCGTGCTGCAGTCGGTGCCGCTGAATATTTCGGGTAAATTTACATGCGAAATATCCGTCGAGGCGCCCACATTTCAAACGGCGATGGTGTCCGGCGAAATGGAGGTGGTGGGTAAGTAACGAAAACAATATTATAATATAACAAGTTAAAAAGCCTCAAAAAGTGTCGAGTGTGCTCAACTGAGAAATATCTGGGACACATTTTTATGAGGAATAGAAGAAACTTGTATGGGATTGAGTAGCATATTTATTACTATAATTTCATTATTTTACTTTTCATCAATTAGTTTTTTACTACTATTTTCTTAGTAGGTAAAAGAAATTTAAAACAATCTCCATTTGCATACAATTAAGATAAGTATTGTCAACAAATTGGGAATCTCTATATCTGTTGGTTATGTGAAGGGGCAGACAGAAAGGTGGAGAAAATAGCTTAGCTATAACTATGACTGCTTATCAAGATAAGCAAGTTAAAATGCTGAGTGTGCTCAAATGTCAAATACTACAACACACATTTTTGGGGTATACAAAAATTGTAAAGAAATTACAAAATAGTTATTATCGCAGTTTAGTTATAATCTTAAATTTACTTTCCACCAATCAGTTTATTATTTTTTAACTTTTAGTATCTAGAAGATTATTAAAAGAATATCTACTTTTATAAGCCCCCATAAGTATTGACAGAAAATTTGGTGTCTCCAACTTTTAAAATCTCTAAGATCAACGTGTTTACATGAATAGACAGACAGACGGAAGGGGAAGCAAGCTTGGCTATGACTGCTTATCAAGATAATCATGTAGGAATAGTTAAATTGCCCAGTGTTGTCAACTGTCAGACACATTTTTGATGAATAGAATACTTTAGTATTAACCGATTGTAAAAAAATATTAAAGTTTCGCCATCGCATTTTAGTTAAAGCCATAATTTAGTATTTTGTTAATGTTAATTACTACTAATATTTTTGGTGACTCGAGCTTAGATAAAATCCACATATGATTTTCGATTTATACAAAATCCACATAGATATTGACAAAAATGTTGAGACTCGTAAAATCTCTGAGATTCACGTCTTGATATTAACGGACGGACAGACAGACGGACAAGCAAGCTTAGCTAGATGATTTTGACTGCATAAAATATTCAGGGATGCCACAAAAATTAAATAAATAAATCTAATTTGATAATTTAAAGAAAAAATATAAGATTAAACACCACTAAATGCTTTCATTTAATCTGAGATCTACTTTATTGTCAGCAACATAAATTCCATCAACCTTACTAACCCTTCATTCTGAGCTGTCGGGTATAAAAACGTTATCATCATCATGCCAAAAAAAAAGCAACTTGAAAACTTGCAAAAGGCGGCTCGGCAAAAGCAAATTAATTAGACAAATGTGCGCAGCCTTTTGCCATTTTTCGAGTGCTATTCCGCTAATTTTACATTTCCATTTCTCACACACACACACAAACACACTCCCATTACCTGCATCTAGAGTTGGGCGCGTGTCGTGTTAATTCTCGTGTCACATCGTGACACGACTCAACACGCGTGTTCGTGTTGCACGCAATCAAATTTCGCGTGTTCGTGCGTGCTCGTGCTGCGCACTCCAACACGACAACACGAAACAACACGACAACACGAAGCAAAAAATTTGATTTTTTTTGCCTTATTGGCAATATTGCTCGACTGCACTATTTTTTAGTATATTTCCTCAGCAAGAATTGGCCACACTGTAGACCACATACGATCACATTGTTTCTTTGAGCTGGATGCTAGAAAGATAAAAATGGAGAGGCGCATTCAAATTCAAGAAGCGATTGCCAAAGGGGACGAAAAATACAAATTAATTAACAATTCGAAAGCCAAAAGTCTTATTTGGCAGACGTTTAATTTAATTGAATGCTGTGGTGAGATCCTAAACTTTGTGTGCTGCAAAAAGTGCAAAGTTGTATTCGCATACACGCCGAAGACCGGAACCGGCGTATTAAATCGTCACAAATGTGCCGTTCAAGCGGACGCACGCCAACCTACTTTGCCGTCTTTTGTGCATAAAAAAGTTCCGCAAAATGTCATAAATAACCTGGCCATCAAACAGTTGGCTTTCGTGGCTAAGGATTTACAGCCTCTCAGCGTCACCGAAGGTGAGTTAAAATATATGCAATATATGTACACATATACATTTACACACATTCATATGTACAGTGCCGAGTTTATTTGTGTGAATATGAGTGTTAAATTAGTGGTACCCAAGCTCATAACTCGCTGTTTTTGTATCATCGGATCAATGTTTTTTTATTTGTGTGTATTGTGGAAAAGAGCTACTGAGCTTGGGCACCTGTGGATTAAATATTAATTAATATGTATATATATGTAATTACTTTTTATTTTGTTTAGGCGAAGGATTCCAGGAGTATGCTCAAGCCCTTATAAATCTAGGAGCTGCATATGGCGTTCAAAAATATAAGGATGTATCCGTATCGAGAAAAACTCTTACTTACTCCGTCATGATAAAGGAATACGAGCGTATACATAAGGAGCTAAGCACAGCGCTTATAGAACAACAATTAGCCTTCACAACGGATATGTGGACCGACTCGTACACGCAGCGGAGTTTTGTAAGCTTAAGCGCTCATTATATATGTGCTGAATTTAAGTTAAATGTTAAAATATTGGGTGTTAAAGAATTCGAGGCAGAGAAAAAAACCGGAGCTAATATTTTATTGCATGTAACCGACATTTTAAAACAATTTAACATCGATAATAAGTTGATAAACTCTGTAATTGTCACCGACAACGGAGCAAATGTTGTTTCGGCTTTTAATAATTTTAAGAGACTATCGTGCGCATGCCACAATTTGAATCTTTTAATGACCGATGTCCTCGAAAAGGATCCAATTTATGAAATTAGGCAGCTTATTGATGCGTCGAAGAAATTGGTTAAATATTTCAAGCATTCAGAGTTGAACAATAAATTAAGCAAGTCACTAAAACAAGATGTACAAACTAGATGGAACTCGGTGTATATTATGCTTCAAAGTATATTTGACGTTAAGGATGAAATAAAATATCTTTTAAGTGAAAAAAATCAATCGAATCGAATTGCTGATATTGACTTTGAAATTATAAATCAAGTTCTAGAATTCTTAAAACCTTTTAAAGAATGTTCTGAAAAATTTAGTTCCGAAAAAGAACCCACCATACATATTTATGTTCTTTGGTACAACAAATTAAAATCACACTGTAATCAAAAAATGTTAGATTCATTTGTTATATCTCAACTTAAAACTAATACTCTCTTACAACTTGATAAGCGTCTTAAGCCAACCAACCTGCATTACGTCGGTCTTTTTTTAAACCCGCCGTTTAGGCAGCTTAATTTTTTAACAGAAACGGAAAGAAATGACACTTTTGCTACGATCAAAGGCATATTATCTGAATATTCAATTGAAAAATACCAGTCCTGAGAAAAGCACATCGGCTAATGAAGCCCAGGATTTTTTTGAATTTAGAGATGAAACCAATGCTAAAAAGGTTAAATTAGAGCACAGCGCTGTCGACATTGAAATAGATAACTATTACAAATGCGGCAAAGAAAATGAAAACAATGTTTTAGAGTTTTGGAGAAACGCTAATAACCTTAAGTGTCTTCAAAAACTGGCAAAGCAAATTTTAAATATACCAATCAGCTCAGCTACGAGCGAAAGAGTGTTCTCAACGTCTGGCATGGTTCTGTGCGAGCGCAGAACAAGATTGCTCAGCAGCAATTTGGATAAACTGGTATTTTTATACAAAAATATGAATTAATTTTAATGTTTTTTATGTTAACTTTCGCCATGCGCATTTACCTTTAATGTAATAAAAAGTGAATAAAGTACCATTACTTTTAATAAGAAATTTAGCGCGTCTTTTTATTTATCCGGGCTCCAACAAAGGTTATTGTTAATAAAAGCTCACTGACTCAAAATAATCATCACATTGTAATGTAATATGATACAAAATTGAAATAAATATGAAAAAAAAATTTCGTGTTGTTCGTGCGTGTTTCGTGCGTGTTCGTGTTGGACCAAAATCGACCGTGCGTGTTCGTGTTACACAAAAAAAAATTTTTCGTGTTCGTGTTGTGTCGTGTTGAAAATTTTAGACACGCGCCCATCTCTACCTGCATCTCTCCCTCTTAACATTGACTTCCCCCTCTCACTCTCTAACTCTCGCTCTTTCTCTGTCTGTTTTATAGAGTTGCCGGAAGAGCACACAGTGGTTACCGGGATTCAGGCACGTTATCGCATTGGCGATTTGGTCGACGGCAATTGCTCAATTAAATACTCCAAACCGGCTGCTAATTTGACATGGACTATTAATGGTATTGTGGTAAGTCTTGGTTTCACTTTATCCCGCCTCCACAGGCTCTAACGCTCTATGAGGTCGAGAACATTGGCATCCATTTCGATCCGCCATTCAATTAGAGAATGCTTCAAGCCAATTTCAATTGATTGCCTGGCCATTTTTCAATTAGCATCGAGCCTTCTTCCACTGTCCGTAAAACTTTCGATTCGACACTTTTGGTTTTGCACTTCAATTGCCCAAATTCTACAAACTGCGTTGAGAGCAATCAACAAAGAAAGCAATTGCACTTTTGATAGAGTTGCAATTCTTAGATAGATTGCTCAACATAGTTGTGAATATTTGCTTGGGCTTGTATTATTTGTTCCATGCAGAATTCTTAAGGAAGTAGATTGTTTAATTTTAAGAACGCTTTAAGATGTATGCTAATGGAAATTATATCTTAAAGCTCTGGAGAATAGCTTTATAAAATTAAATATGGTTGCCATTAGAATAAATATAATAAATTAATAAGTATTGCTTACTGAATACTATAAACATTATTCATTTTATAGTTAGATGAGTATTAAAAAAGTAGTTCGAAAGCAATTCATTTTGAATAAAAGCAAAGCAGTGCAATATTATTCTTAAAATATTCCAAATTAATGTACCGCAATATATATGTTAATGACAGATGATGGCAGGTGTGACCACTCAAACCAGCTGACAGTGTGGTCGCGATCGTTTGTTATCGATAGCGACAAAATTAGTATGTATATTGTGCGTGTGACCTTATCACACGTGCAGTCACACTGATCCAGCTTTTCCTTTTATGTTGGTCACCCTGCCAACTTTTAATGCTTTTTGTATATTTCATATACGTTTTCTATTCGCACAAAAAAGTGCAATTTTCAAGTTTGTTTCAATAAACGTGTTTTCTTAAGTGAAAATTACTAGTAAAGTGTTATTATTTATTCTTCGACGCCTCCCCGACGTAATAATATATATGTATAGTAGTATATCATTCAGATATTGCTCTTAACTAGAAGCATAGATACACCAGAGTTCATTCCTTGACTGAGTTAGTGTTTCTTTCCACAAAGAATTTTCAGGACTTTAATCGTTAGACATAGACATTTCGATAACTCAGAAAATTACTGTAATTAAATTAACTTCTGCTTAACTTTCATCATCAATAATAAATGCACTTAGGTTAAAATATTTGCAAATCCTTTCAAAAAGTTAGTGGCTTTATTTGTATGTATGTTCTCAGCGTATGCTTGCCGAATATTTTGCTCGCCCATTCCATTTAATTGGAAAGCATCCATTCTCCCAACCCGAACATGCCAAACTATTCACAATAGATCGACTATCTCATAGAGTTCGCACTCTTTACTTGCGCTTTCATTCCATCTTGATGGAATTTCACACAGTTGCATCGTTTGGCAATCTTTTAGCGTTTACTGTGTGATTTTTCATTTCTAGCGCGTGTGTAAGTGTGTGAGTGTGTAAAAAGTGTGCAAGTGTGTGTGTGTGTGCGAGTTTGCGTGTGTGTGTTGCATACTTTTTGGCACCTGCGTTTGTTAGGCGCCTCTCACTTTTTATTCAGCTAGGCTACCCATATATTTTGATAGGCAGTCACTTTTTATGCTTTTCGCTGTTGTTGTTGTTGCTTGCTGGCTTGGCTGTTTTATGGCCGCAACCACAGCAGGTTGCTTCAGCATATCGCGTGAAGTAGAACGAGGAGAGATAGATAGAGAGAGAAAGAGAGGGAAGAGATCAGATTGTGCCCGCCCAGCTGCTGTCATAGTTCCGCATGATTTCACACAGGTGTGTGACTTTTCAAGGCAGCGAAAAAAACAAAACGGGGGGGAGGGAAAGAAGGGAAGAATTGTTCGGCAAGTGACATGGCCCGTACTTTTTTGTTTTTTTGGGGTTCTGCTGCCATTTGACTGCGTTTGTTTTAAGAAACGTTTAGGTTGTCAGCTAGTTTCGATACCCGTTAGACAAAGGAAAAGAAGGATTGATTTATTTTAGCATCTTTAAAGAGATAGAGAATACGCACATCAGTTTATAAGTTGGCGATAAATTTATATAATATAACACAAATAACGAAAGACAATTGTTTAATAGATGCTTTTCAGCTTATTAAAAAAAAACGTATTAAAAACATTAAATACAAATTTCAAGTGAATCACTTAAACCTAAAATCGATCAAATTTTCAAAACAAACTTCAAATTAAATCGTCAGAATCAAACAAAAAATCTCAAGACTCAAAAAAAAGTTAAAAATCTAAATTTAAATTCTATTCAAATTCTAACAGGTATATTTTAGTCTTTCACGCTTGACTCTTACACTTATTTGTTTTTTCTTTTATGGAGAAGCTTTGCTTCACTCCTCGCTCCGCTTCAAAACTCCCCGGAGTGGCAGCATTACCTATGGCATTCTGACTACGGCCCACTTTATTGTTGCTGTAAATTATTTGCGAGTGAAAGAGAAAGGCTGCGAGTGAGAACGGGAGAGAAAAGGACAAGGCATTGTCAATGTCAGTACGGTTAAAGCCATATTTCATATTGTGCGGCTTTTTACGACTCTATTCGTAGTCGTAGTCGTGAGGTGGCCTTTTAGTATGTGTGACTACAACTTGTAAGTTCACTTAAGGTGCTGTGATTCTTTAGAGAAGGCGAATGGAGGAAACGGGCGACTACATGCCCATTGTGAATTGCTGATTCAGCTTGGCAACATAAATTAAGTATTTTACAAAAGCCCTCGAAAGGGATTTCACCTCGCATAATTGAAACTGAAGCACAACTTTAATGCACTGACTCGAATTTAATGGCAAAACAAGTGCTTGCAAATGGGAAATTAAGTGTTTACTAACCGTATATTTTAATTTCAATACCTAATGGGGAGTAAATGCAGTAATAAATTGATCAATTGCAGGCATTAATCAAAAGTTGTTATCAGTCTACGCAGTTAAAGAGACACCACTTTAGTAGCACTAAGTTAATGTGTTCCCACTAAAAACACTATTTTCTGTTTTTTAAACTGTTCTCGAAAAGGTTTAGAAGACTGTTCTCAAAATTGTTCTCAAAACTGTTCTCACAGACTCGTAGCTAAGATTCGCAACAGCTGAACTTTAACAGCACAAATGTTAGGACGGGACTGTTAAGTTAACATTTCTGTTATGTAATTTAACAAATTTATGTGTTCTTAATATGTTAATATCAAAATATGATAAATTAGCAAAATTGTAAAGAAAAACTTTATGCCAAAGAAACAAGTTCCCCATTTTTATCATTTGTCACACATATTTAGAAGCTACTTTTGTTATGTACATTCCTAGACACCACTGTAAGAGATTACATTTATGTGATCCATTTATTTGAATTCCAAACGAATATATAAGAATATGAAATGAAATTAAATTAAATATATTTAAAAATGAAATAAGAGAATTAACTAACCTTTAAATTGATATATTAAATAGAATAGTTTTTGATTAAAAAAAGAATATACGTTCCTTACTCAAATAGAAAAAGAAAGGGGACAAAATTTAAAAGTTTAAATTAAAGCCGTAATCAACTAATACCCTAGCAACGTCCTAACTATTATATACTCTACAGAAAGGAGAAATAGAAGTGAAAAAGGAAAACATCATTGAATTGAAAGTGAATTTGCAGCATTCGAATTTTTTGAATTAAAAATGGAATTTAAAAGGAGCCTTTAACGTCAGCTCTATGGTAAGAAAGTTTCGTCATTCTATGAAAAACTGAAAGTATAGTTTACATATCAGCATACGGCCAAACGGACAACGAGACGGCCAAAATAATAATAATACCCCAGTGTGCTAGAGTATTATGGTGCAGAGTGAGAAAGTTGCAGTAGCTGAGAGTCGAGTCGAGTTGAGGCGGGGCATAATTTTTATCATTATCAAACAAGCAATTCAGCAAAAACTAACACAAACAACACTTAAGTGTGCTGTGGTCTGGCTGGCGAGTGTGGGACCAAGAGAGAGGAGAGGAGAGGGTGTGGGCGGTGGAGAGGGGAGAGGGGAGAGGGGAAATGCTGGTGTGTGTTGGCAGAATGGTTCGCCACTTGATCTTTTAGCTAACGAGCGCTTTTCAACAGGAAAGCACACGAGTGTGCGTGTGCCCGAATGTGTAAGTGTGTGTGTGTGTGTGTGTGTGTGTGTGTGCCTGACTGCTGACAGTCAGACAGCAGAGCATCATAGGCTGTAGGCAGAGGAGCATGGCGAAGGGGAAGGGGAGGCGGCCTGTCAGGCTGGTAACGGTATCTGCAGGCGCACTTCAAACTAAACTCACCGCAAACAAAGTGGCCTCGTCCTGGCATGCCTACCATCTACCATCTCCCCTTTCTCTCCCCTGTCTCTTGGTCTCCTGCTCTACTCGTTCCTTGCTCCACTTAATCACTCAAGCGTAAATCTATTCATCATTCATAAGTTATAAATTTGCCGTGCTGTGTGTGTGTGTGTGTGTGTGGTGTGTTTTTGGGCGATGGCGTAAGAAGTGGACGTGGACCAACAGACAGACAGACAGGCAAGCGGACAGGCTGGCAGCGCCATCTAGTGGGCGGTGGCAGGGTTCGCCACTTAACACTCACAGTCGCCTCTTGTGCATTGTGCATTGTGTGGCGCGCTTTTGCATTTGATGATGAGTGTCGTGTCGTGTCGTGTCTTGTCGTAGATATATCTACTACTGCTATGTTATGTTCTCTATCTACAAGTATCTGCAACTATCTGCAACTGTATGCGAACCTTTTGATAAATATTTACAAATTGATTTGCACAGTTCTTTGTGAGAGGCCTTTGAGCCTTCGAACTATTGGAGCATACACAGCCAAAGCTGTATCATCATCATCATCATCATCACCATCACTTGACACACATCCATTTCTCATTCACTCATCACACTTTTTGCGTTTCTTTTGCAGGTGCCACCGCATCACATCAAGACGTATCAGATTGAGAAACAAGAGAACACCACGCTGGAGTCTGTCACAAGTGCCATACATTTTATGGTTACCAATCAGCATTTTCTCAAGGGTCAAATGCGAGTAAGCCAAGTCCTTCAAAACAAAATTCAATAGCTGCCACTTCTCACTCTCTCTTTGTTTTCTATTCCTTTTGCAGTTGAAGTGTACGGCGAACATATTTGACATATTCAAGGAGGAAATCGAGAGCATTATCGAGGAGGATAAGCCGAGAATTATGGCCTCGGGTCGATCGTACGATATGAACAATTATCCTTTGGATGAGCATGGCAACAGCATTGGCGAACGCGACCGAGGAGGACGAGGCTATGAGGATCAGAATGAATCCTATTTAACCTACTATTCGCGTAAGTGTTGGAAAATACCAAAATTGATTCACTCAATTCTAAAGCACGTTTATCCATTTTGATGTGCTCTAAATACCTTAAGAGTTTATTAAACTACTCTAAATAATAAATGAAAATAAATATAAATACATTTTATGTTCGTTAATTCATATATAAAGCTTCTTCTAGCGCTGATAAACGCCAGTGTTTAGATTATTTACACTATTTATGTTTTCTTTGCTCAACACAGCAAATCCTTTTTGGGGTAAAAGTATTTGAATGCTGCTTGCTGCTGGCCTTTACGATTTTTGTGCTTTTGCCATGTCATGTTTGCAATACAAGTAGTTGGACCCAGGCAGGAAATGCAAATGGGGGGGGGGGGCAAGGAGTGGAGGCACTTGCTGCTTTGCTGTCCTCCGTTTAGCTGCTCGAACATACAACTTAAATTATGCAAATAACATTTTGCCAGCATAAACATTCAGCTGAAGCTGGAGACCAGGACCAAGATCAAGACATAGTGAGCAGGGCAAACAGGAGATGGAGAGCAGCTGCTTCTGTTATCCTGCAGGATAACCGAGCATGCTGCTTATCGAATCAAATGCTTGGGCCAAATCAAATTGGTTTAAAGTTAGTTGCGACATGAAAGATTGTCGCGTCCATTGATGCAGCACGTTGCCAGTTTCTGCAGTCTACTTGCTCCCAGGCAATCTTCGAAGTCGTCTCCCGGGTTTCCTTTTCTAATTTTACCGTGGAAAGCATTTTGATTGCTGTGTGGCTTATGTGCTTATGGCCTTCTCCTACATATATAAATAAGTACTGTTTGCTCAAAGTGTTGCCACTTACTTGCGGCAACATTTACTTAGCACCAATTGCAGCAAAAACAGCAACAAAAACAACAATGTAACCGAGTTCAGACTCAAAATTGTATTTAAAATTTTTGCAACAAAATATATCCACTTGCGCTCAAAAGTATGCAACATTCTTTGCTGCCCTCAAGGTGGGTTCCAAACGCTAGGAACAGTTGGGTGGGAACAGTTGGGAGGGAACAGTAGGGAGAACAGTTGGGCTACCGCTTGTGTAGAGGTAGTTTCGATTTGGGGGCGCAGTTCCGTTTTCGATTTTGGTGAACTTTATGCAAATGCATTGTTGACACACACACACACACACACGCAGCACACACATGGGGTTACGTATGTACATATTTCGTTGACTGGATTCGATTTCGTTTCGACTGGTTTTTTTTTTTATAAACTTTGTTAAAATGCAGCCATAAGACGACTTATCAGATATTTTTCAGTTTCGCAGCAAGTGAGTTATATTCAATGGAGTGAAAGAGTTGCAAATAACAAAAAAAAAATGTCCTTGCATACATCTAATATGCAAATGTGACAACGAATCTCTAACAACATATCTATAGGTAGAATTTATTTGTTTTACAGCCCGAGAGCGCTTAACTAAATCCCATGAAATGAACTTACCCAATATAAATGTGTATTAATAGGATAGTTTTGCATATTCTAGTGATGTTGCATAATAAAAATCAACTAAGATTATTATTATTATTATGCAATTCATTGTGTATGCAGAAAAACCGTTATTTAGTGAAACTGATTTATCTAAGCACCAAAAATTATTTCTTTTTTAATTTATCAGTTCAAGTTTAACCTCAAACTAAAATACATCACACTCCACCTATTAAAGGTTTCAGTCTTTGCTAAAGCATATGCTTCAATTTATGTTTGTATACTAAATTACTCTTCCCTCTCTTTCTTTTGCAGCGGAGGACAGTGCATCGGGCGCCTCAAAAGCAGCACATGAAATCTTTTGGCGCTATTGGCTGTTGAAGCTTACGGAAATGCTGCCAGTCGAACATATAACAAAGCTCCACAGACACATCAACAGGCAGCTGGTGAAGTGGGCGTGGCTTAGCGAGAGTACCGGCTGTTTGGCAGCACTCGCGATGCCCCTTTGGCTGTGGGGAGCCCATCAAATTATCAGCTGTCAACATGGCAGCGATAAAGCAGCGGCGCAACAACAGCAACACCAAACGAACGATAGCAGAGGAAATGACAGCAAGACCGACGACGGAGTCGCGACAGTCGATTGCAATGTGACAATGTCAAAGGCGACGCGGGGAGGCGACAAATGCTTTTATAATTGTCAAATGGCATTGGCAGCACTTTCGAATCGGGATCAGCAGCATAGCGACAACTTGCAAGAAGCACTACAGCACCATCATGATGATTATGATAGCGATGTTCATAATGACGATGACGATGCCGTTGCGAATGATGACAATTTTGATGGTGCTGATGGTGGGAATATTGCAAGTGTTACCAATGCCAGCGATGATTTAACTGCAGCAGCAATAACGAAGGCAGCTGCATTGAAGCGACATCAACAGCTGTCAGCGACACTTGCCCAAGTGGGCGTGGCAGCGACGCTGGATCAACGATTATTGATGACTTGGCAGGAGTTGGCAACACCAGCGAGCACCGCCTCGTGCTGATGCTGAATTGATGATGAAATGCATTTCAAAAAGTAGCTTAAGGTGTTGCTGAGTTCGCTCTTGCTTTTCTCTTCTTTTCTTTTCTTTTCTTTTCTTTTCTTTTCTTTTCTTTTTTGTTTTCTCTTCATTTTTTTGTGTTTAACGCGCGAACAGCGTTGCAATAATTAATACAGCATTAACAGCAGAGGTAAAACAAAATTAAAATAATTATTAATTGCATTTGGGGCAGCAGCCAAATAATCGAAACAGGACTTGTAATATGATATAGTACAGCAAATTGAATATATATATATACGATATAAACAAATTAAACATAATATTATGTATAACAAATAAAGAACTTATTTAAGCCAACAAATACAAACAGGTGAAGCTCGTAAAATCGTTTAAGAGAGAAAATATTTAATATAGCAATTTAAGAGGCATGTATGTTATTTAATTGCAATGAATTATACAAGATTTAAGTCACTGCTTATAGTTGGTTATTCTTTTTATCAACACCTGAGTAAGAGGGAGATCAAAAGAGTCGAAAAAGAGGAAGCCAATAAAACCAACAAAACCTTCAGAGTCAAAAGCTTAGCTTTTAACGCTCTCTTCAGTCTAGTAAAACAGTGCTAAAATGTTATAGCTCGATTAGTGAGGAGAGCGTTATGTTGTATTACAGTTTGACATTCACTGTCAACGCACTCTTCACTCTTTAGTTCCCAATTTGGTGAGTTTTTTATTGAGTTTTGCATAAATGTGATAATTCGGAACACCGAATAAATAAATATAATAATGTACTTAAAAATAATAGTAAAAACTTTCAAAGGGCCTAATTCATGAAAAACTATATCACATGTTATTCACATTTCGCCGACACAATACTAGAGCAAACAAAGAGCAGAGAAAGAGAGGGAATTCTAACAGCTTTAAATTGCACTTGAGCTTAGCTTTTTGTACCGTAGTGCATTTTAAAGCATCAAATGAGTTTGTAAACAATAGTGAAAAGCTTCTCAGACCTTTTATGAATTGTGTTCTAACTCCACAGTGCTCTCCTTAAGTCTCTAAACAGTGGCCCAGTGAAATGTTTGTAAATAAAATTCAAACTACGATTAATTCAAATGAGAACGAAAGCTTAAAAATAAAAAACAAACATAAAATAAAAAACATTATACGAGTACTGAAAGGAACTTTTTACGGTTTTGGAAGCATGCAAAATTAATTACAATTATTTTTCATTTGTAGACACAAAACAATAATCATTTAGGTAAAATCATACATAAATCTTGAAACAAACAAATTCCATATTATTTGAGCAATCAAAACGATAACAACAAAATTATTTAAAATTTTTGGCAAACAAAAATCCAACGGTAAATAGTTCCTTTGCCTTAATAAATAAATCGGTGTAATTGTAATTGGAAGCATAGAGCGCAACATGTAAATTGAATAAAAATTTCGGAAAGATATAAAATAACTCAAAAACATGGAAATAGTAGATAAAAGTAAATACAATACGAAAACTAGGTTAAATTATATAATAACAATAAATGAATACTCAATAAAATGAGACAAACAGAAATACATTTATAATCAAAATTTTGAAAGTTGTAAATAGAGGAATATGTTAAGAAGTTGTCTAGAAAGCACAAATCAATTGTGCATATATGGTTAGTAAATTTATATGTGTAAATGTTAAATATTATTATATTATATATACATATATCGAATACAATTATGTAATGTAAATGCATGCGCTCAGATTTGTCTAATCAAAACGTGTTGTGAAAGTTGTCTTCCCTTATTTATGTTAGCTCAATGATCTAAAATTAATCGGTTCATTGACTTTTGGTTCTTCACATTAATTTTGCTAAGCCTAACTACTCTGACAATGAGTTTTACAAATTTTTGTGAAATTGTTAAATGGTAGTCAGATGAGATCTACATTATATAAAACCCTGTTAGTGTACATAGAACCCCATTAAGAAACTAAGAGTGTCGATTTCTTATTTTGCTTTTAAATATCAATATAAACTATACAAAGAAAACGAATTAAATAAAATATAAATGTTATTTATCAACTAATCTAAGAAATAGTTTTAGAAACAAAGAATAACAAAATATAACGCTGCTTGTATTGAATATAAATGACATATTCATATCTAAACGAACGAAATAATAACATTAAATAATCAAATGCAAATGCAAAAATGAATAATAGCCAAGAACCCTGTTAACGCCAACTCTAAAATGATGTAAAAAGTAAAAATTATAATACGAAGGAACTCAGTATATATAAGCATAAAAAGTAAATTAAATGAATATTATTGTAAAAAGTAAATACATAAGCAACATAACTAAGTATTTATGGCTATTGGTTAAAAAGTAAGCAAATTTAATATATAAATAAACAATAATAAATTACGAATAATGAAATAACAAAAATGTGTTCAAGTCTATGGCGGTCTGCGCATTAACTCCTGTGCCTCACTGTGCTCTGGCGCCATCTATTGCACAGCCTTCGAACTGCGGGTTAAATGACAAAGCTTTCAACAGGCATGCGAAGCTTTTAAAACTGTTGCAGCCGATGTTGACTTGTTGTTTTAAAATGCACGTGTTGATCTTGGAGCTTAATAGTATCCACCTTACTTCACACCCCCCATTCAAGAGAGCTGGCTAAAGCTCGGCCTGAAGGTCAGACCGGACAATATGAAGCCTCAAGGCGGGCAGTCAACGCGCTTCAATGACGACGACAACACCGCCCGAGTCCCTTTTCATTTACATTTACTACGACGCGTTGTATTCCAAAAAAACTTAATTAAGTTTAGTTTTATTAAAAACTATTTGCAACAAATACAAAACCGGGCGAACTCCTCCCTCACTTGACCATTATTCGGATTGGGAAAAATTCACTTTCGCTTTTCATTCAAAAACTTCCATTTTTTTCTGTATTTTTCATACACGTGTCTTGATTAATTAATTGTACCTCCCCCTCGCGCCTTGTCTTCGGTAGTGATTACTATTTTTTTTTTTTTTTTTTGTTAAATTAAAAAATAAGACGACTACCAAAAATTCTCTGCATATTTGACCAATTGACCAAAACAATAATTGTTCCCAAAAATTAAAAAACACATTACATTTTACGTGATCAATAAATTAATTTAATTAAATCGTCCTTGTGCCCATATTTAAATTTTTATGAATAAATGTGTTAAATGAAAATCGAGAAAATTTCTGTCTTCTGTGCTTAGTATTAAAATTCGCGGTGAGTTTCTCAATTGTTTTGGCGGGAAAAATTAAATTGGAACAATTTCCTTTTTCATTTTGCTTTAGCGAAAAGCGTAAGCAACATATTAAATTAACAGACCACTGTTAAATTGCAGCAACATTTTAACATACTTTCAAAACACGTAACGTAATTATTTATCTGGCTAGTAATCCGAAAAAATAAATGAGTTCAATAATTTATAGGTAAAGCCCAAAAGCCTTAATCTCTTTCAGAGCCAATTAAGCTCAGCTCGATTCACTTCAAGTTTGCCTCAGATTATCGCAGCTCAGCTCTCTTTAACTTTGATTCTATGAAACTCAGCTTGACTCTCTTTCAGTTTGCTTAGATTCTTCTAAGCTCAGTTTAACTCTCTTGAAATTTTCATTATTTAAAGCTCAATTCGACTCTCTTGCAGTCATATGTTTTTGTTTGAAAAGAGCACGAGCGTTTTTGATGGCCAGCCCAACAACTCTCTGCGAGTGGTTCGTTGACCCAGTCCGAATCTATTTAAGCATTTCTCCAGGCGAGCCTGCAGTCTGGCGACATTTATCCCATTGGCTAGCACGAATTTAGGATTTACAGTTGCAATTAATAGCTTTCGCTAGCGACAAAAACTTGCGATTGAATCACATCGCTCCGACTCGGGGACAAAATTGCCACAACGTTCAATTGCCTTCGAGTCTTGCATACAATTGGTAGCAGAAAAGTTCCTCCCCGACTACTTGTAGTGTACAATTATTTCGCATTGGAAATATACATATATATATAGATAGACTCATATATGATAATATTAAAAGAAATAATAGTAAAACAAAAGAACACACTCTATATATTTTGGTATAGACAAATCCGATTGCGTTGATCACAATTATAAATGCCTTTCATCGAACGATTCGTACAAATTCGTAATTTTGTTATGAACATTTGCCTTGTCGAGGCCATACAATTTGTTCAGGACCTAACGCATGCCATTTGTTTGGACTTTCAAGGCCTCTTCAATCTGAAATAGTGGTGCGGTAAGTGAAAGCAAAGCAAGTAAAAAGAAAGTGAAAGTGTCAAAGTGTCTGCAATTTTTAACTGTTCATGTCAATGTCAAATCTTCTACGCTTCCGTTCATAAAATATGTAAGAAAAAAGGAAAGAACCTCATGGCATTTTCCTTTACTTTCTAAAGAGGTTATGTGAAATGTGTTTGCCCTAAGAAAGCTGTGAGAATAGGCTTGAAAATCTCTAAAATGTTTCATAAGCACAATTATTATTAATCGATTTCCACTGCTTAAAATAAATCAAATACCCCATTTATCCAGCTTTTGAAAAAAAGCAATCTTTTATACTACCAAAAAGTGCTTAGAACAAAAAATATTTTCACATTTATAAAATTTACAGCATGTAATGAGATCCATTCAAATTCAAAGACCAAAGTAAAATATTGTATATTCCAAATTTCCCTAAAAATCGGCAAATATGAAAAAAAAAAAAAAAAAACAAAACGATGGTTTAAAAATGAAATTTTTAATTATAAAAATAATCAAATACATTATCCAAACACTATCCTCTCAAATAATCCTCACAAAGCCGATATCAATTTATAATAATTCAAACTTAATCACTTCTTGAAAATTTGAAATAACAAAATGGATAATGCTGGAATCATTAATATAAAAGTTAATAAAATGTAGTGTAAATACAATAACATAAAATCTATGTGTACATATATGTAAAGAAAAAAATATAATATTATACTCTCCATGTCGTCAATAAATAAATAAAATGCATGTTTATAAATAATTTAATAAATTTTTTAAAGCTAGCTTAATACAATTTTTTCCACATATGTAGCTCTTCTCATTTCTTCTTCTATATTTCGAATATACACATACACACACGCACACATATATACACACACACACAAACATAACACTCTTATACAAGCACACCCAATCTTCGAAACCCTAACTCAAACTCAGACGGACCAAAGTGAACTTTTTGATTTGTCTTCTATAACAATCGAAACGAAACGAAAAGAACCGACCAATCGATAAACAAATCGAACAAGTCTGCTGACAGCAGGCGTCAATCGGTTGGCAACAAAACTACGATTAGCGGACAATTAGACAAAAGGAAGAAACGGACAAGCGATAATTTTCGACATGCTCTCCTGTGCCTCATTCAATAAGCTTATTTATCAAACGGCCGCGGATGTTACCGCCATGGCTAGCGGTAAATCGACTCCAGTTGGAGTCGATCTTAGCTCTCTGCCGCTGGCAACAGGCGTCGGCGACGGCAGCGTGGGACGCGGTGCCCCCAGCGAAACGCAGAGCGAAATCTCATCGGTGGACAGCGATTGGAGTGACATACGTGCCATTGCATTGAAATTGGGAGTACAAAATCCGGACGATTTGCACACGGAACGTTTCAAGGTTGACCGACAGAAGCTAGAACAGTTGATAAAAGGTATGTGGAATACACAATATAATGGAGCCATATTCTAATACTCTCTCTCTCTATCTCTTCTTAATTCACAGAGGACAGCGACATTGAAGGCATGAACGGTGCTGAGTATTTCTTTGATGAAGTAAGTTAACAAAAAGTTAGTGAACTTTATATAGAATGAATTTATTTAATGATTGAACTAAATTCCCTATTCATTAATTATTGAAACTATCAAACTTCCATCTATCTATTTTCCGTTAGATGGTAGAAGAGAATTTCCAAAAATATTTTGAATTAAATTTTAGTTAACATTTTGCTTTGCATTTTCAGTTACGAATTTGTACTTCATCTAACTAAAGTAAACTCTGTCAACATATGTTTAATGTTTTTTTTTTTTGCGCATACACAATTTAAATTTTAGTGAATAAACTTTAAATGCTTTGCCATTTGTAATTATTGAAAAGCCAAATTCAAGTGTATTATAAAGGGACGAATATAAACCACCTATATATATTATATCTTTTAGATAATGAACACCACGGAAACTTATGTGAGCTGGCCTTGCAGACTCAAGATTGGAGCCAAGAGCAAAAAGGGTACGAATATGTTAAATAGTAGTATAAAACTATGATTTTCATCATATTACTTATTTCTTTTATAGATCCCCATGTGCGTATTGTGGGTAAAATGGAGCAGGTACAGCGTGCCAAGGATCAAATTCTGAGCAGCCTGGACTCAAGGGTAAAAGTGATGTAAGAATTTCATATCTGATTGCTAACTAAACTTGATTTTATTTAGGGAACGCGTGTGATTATGAAAATGGATGTCAGCTATACGGATCACTCATATATCATTGGACGCGGCGGTAACAATATCAAACGGATTATGGATGAATCGCATACGCATATACATTTCCCGGATTCGAATCGTTCGAATCCCACGGAGAAATCGAATCAAGTATCGCTTTGCGGCAGTTTGGAAGGCGTTGAACGTGCCAGGGCCATGGTGCGACTCTCGACACCGCTGCTCATCTCGTTCGAGATGCCAGTGATGGGTCCGGGAAAGGTGCAACCCGATCACGAGACGCCCTACATCAAGATGGTCGAAAGCAAGTTCAATGTGCAGGTAAAAACGCCAAGAAAATACTGTTATCCCTGTAAATGTGTTTGCATTCTTTTGTTTCTGTTACCAGGTCATATTCTCGTCGCGGCCCAAGTTGCATACGTCCCTGGTGCTTGTCAAGGGCTCCGAAAAGGAGTCGGCCCAGGTGCGCGATGCCACACAGCTCCTCATCAACTTTGCCTTCGAGAATATAGCGGTAAGTACAAAACAGTTGAGTTAATTACAATTCTTAGATAATTAAATTAATTTCCATTTCAGAATCAAATTCTTGTCAATGTGCAAATGGAGATTTCGCCGCAACATCATGAGATTGTGAGGGGAAAGAATAATGTAAATCTGCTGGGCATCATGGAGCGCACACAGACCAAAATCATATTTCCCGATCTGACTGACATGAACGTGAAGCCGCTGAAAAAGTCACAGGTTACGATTAGTGGACGCATCGATGATGTCTATAGGGCGCGACAACAATTGCTTGGCAATTTGCCCGTTGTCTTAATATTTGACTTTCCCGAGAATCAGACCGATGCATCTGAAATTATGGGCCTTAACGTCAAATATGGCGTCTATATAACGCTACGCCAAAAGGCGCGACAAAGCACACTGGCCATCGTTATCAAGGGCATTGAGAAATTTATAGGAAAGTAACTCCGACAATATTAATGGAAAAGTAACTCATTTTCCCTATTCTTCGCACTTGCAGACAAGATATACGAGGCACGCCAAGAGATATTACGCCTGTCGACGCCGGCCATCAAGCCGGAGCTACCCGATCATTACTATATGCCCAAAGATAAGGATCTGAATCTGGCTTATCGCACACAATTGACCGCATTACTCGCTGGCTATCCCGACAGTCCGAAGACGCCGTCCCTGCTGCCACCCTCAATGGGATCACAATTGTCGCCGTATGGCAACAAGAATCATTTACTGCTCAATGGCAATCTGCCGGTTGGCATGACCACGCCCACCGGTGTCTGTACGCCCACTCAGAAGTATATGCCGTTACACAACAGCACCTACCAACCACGTCAAGTGCCGACAATAACCCAAAACAACAACAACACTAACAACAACAATAATAATAATAACTTTTTGCAAGTACCTGGCTCAGGACTTTTGAAGCCACCCCAAGTGCCGAGCGGTCCACCATCGGTGGGCTCGAATGTATCGCCGCGCAACAGCTGCAGCCAGAACACAAGCGGCTATCAGAGCTTCAGCAGCAGCACCACCTCGCTGGAGCAATCGTATCCACCCTATGGCCAGTTGCAGGGCGCCGTCTCATCGACGTCCTCCTCATCGGGTGGCAACAACAATCGTGCTCACTACTCGCCAGACTCCACGTACAGCAGCGAAGCGGGCAGCACGGCACGTCTTGGTCGCCGGCTCAGCGATGGAGTGCTGCTTGGTCTGGGTAGCGCCATAGGCGGTGCACATCTGTTGCCCGGCAGCGCCGAAAGCTATCGCAATCTTCATTACGATCTGGCCGCTGCTGCGGGCAAGCATCACCATCAACAGCAGCAGCAGCAGCAACGTGCGTGTGAATTTGATATACAACGTGCACTTGGCTTCAAGGCCATGGAACGCACTCCGGTCGCTGGTGAGCTGCGCACTCCAACGCCCGCCTGGATGGGCATGGGAATTAGTCGCACATCGCCGGCACCCATTGAGACGGTGGATGATGGTTCCAATAATGGTGGTGGTGGTGGTGGTGTAGGCAATGCAGCCAATGGCTGGCGTATGCCGCCACCTCCGCCGGGACTTTGCTCCCCATACGGACTGAGCGCAACGACGGGATTGTTGGACGCAACGCCCGTGAGTCGGCGCATGCAGCTGTCCCAGCATAAGGACATACACACACTACTAACGAGCGTCGGCTTGGAGCACTACATAAGTGAGTAGTAGTCCAAATTTACCCAAATGAAATTCAGATAATTATTGGTAGTTCAATTTGAATTTATTTCAGCTATTTCAATTTTAGATATTGTATGAAAGCAGTCAATTTTATTGCTCAATATTTTTTTATGTAGTTCTTATTTATATAGATTCGAGAACGATCTGTTAGATTAATTTTCTTTAACAACCAATCAAGACCATTTACTTTGTTTTACAAGTAAAAATCATTTAATAATTTCCCAATTAAAAAATGTTAATTTTGTCGCTTACTGCTAATTTTATTGCACATTTACATTAGTTTCTAACTTATATTAACTTAATTTATGTTTTTTTTTGTAGAGACTCCAGAATGTTTCCGTCAAATCCAGTAGAAAGATCTATTTTAGAAATATAGGGCATCCAAGTGGTTTCAACGTTTGCATACACTTCAATCAATCTTCAAAGTTCTCTTTACTTTTTTCTCGACGTTTCGAAGCTTTGTTTTATCCTTCCTTTAATTCCTCTTAAAGGATTAGAAAGATGTATTCAAGAATGAGCGCCGAGTCGAAGCTGAAAACTGCATCCAATCATTTTATTTTGGATTTCTGTATTTGATACAATCCTGTTTTCGTTGTCCCTTTACAACTCTTGTCCAGCTTAAGTCGAACTTTAACCAGAATTATTCCTCGTCGTTCCAAAAGTGTTTTTCAGCTCTTTCCGACATTTGTATGCAGTTCCAATGTTTGCTTAGTACGAATTGCTCGGTTCATAAATTGTTGGTTTGATTAAATCTATTTCATTTAAGGAAGAACAATTTATGTCTCCGTCTCGCATATCTGAGCTTTAATAGCGTTATCCAGCCGATGGTTAATGCTTCGTTAAAAGGCAAACACAACATTGCCATGGAAACTCAAAGCTGTTGAACATTAATCGCTTAGTATTTGATAAAATTCATTAATCTAGACTTTATATAGACATACCAATAGGTTGACTTTTAAGTCATATATACATCAGCCAATATATAGGTTTTACCATGCGAAGCGTGTGTTCTTTTTCCTTTACATTTTTGTAGATATAATGATGCCAACATAGTATTCCCAACAATTTCTCTGTACAGTGAGCCAGTTGCTGGATCTTAAGCTGGAGAACAGTAGATGATGAAAGCGTTGAAGTGACGATATATCATAATTTAAACAATTTCTATTGACTCCACTTTTTTATGAATTTTTTTTTTTTTTTTTTTTGGTAATTTATTTTTTTTTCTGTTTTTACTTAATTTATTTTTGCTTTTCTTTTTTTCCTTTTTTTTACATTTATAATAATTTTTTATTTTTAAAGTTGAATATTTTATTCATCTAAATTTTTTTTTTATTAAGAATATTTTTTTAGTATTTTTATGTTAATTTTATATATATATTTTTTTAATTTTTTTTATATATATATTTTTTTTGTTTTTGTTTTGTTGTTTACATGGATTCTTGTTACAAGGGGACAGTCCTTAATATTGCAAATTGATTCGTAAACGTTTTGTAATATATTTCTTTTAATATTTTTTTTCTATTTTTGTGTTTTGTTTTATATTACTTTTTTTATATATATTTTTTTTTTGTTTTTTTTTTTAAAGTTCCTTTTTTAAATTTTTTGATATTTTTGTTAGATTTATAGATTATATAGATTATAGATTTTTTTGTCTTTTTTTTGTAATTTTTTAATATTTTTTGTTATCGATTTTTTTTTACTTTTTTTTTAATTTTATAATGTTTTTGGATTTTACATGGGTTCTTGTTATATGGTGGCAGTCCTCAATTTGCTAATTGATTCGTCAATTTTTTTTTGGGTTTTCTAAGTGAATATTTCCTTTTTTTGTTTTTTTTTTATATTTTATATTGTTTTTGGATTTTACATGGGTTCTTGTTATATGGTATCAGTCCTCAATTTTATTAATCGATTCCTTCATTTTTTTTTTGTCTTTTTCAATGTTTTTTTTTTTCGATTTTCTAAGTGATTATTTCTTTTTTTAGGATTTTGTAATTTGTCTTGTTATATTTTTTTTTTTGTCTTTTTTTTTAATTTTATAATGTTTTTGGATTTTACATTGGTTCTTGTTATATTGTATCAGTCCTCAATTTTATTAATTGATTCCTTCATGTATTTTTTGTCTTTTTTTTTAATTTTATAATGTTTTTGGATTTTACATGGGTTCTTGTTATATGGGGGCAGTCCTCAATTTGCTAATTGATTCGTCAATTTTTTTTTTGGTTTTCTAAGTGAATATTTCTTTTTTTGGGATTTTGTCTTGTTATAATTTTTTTTTTTTTTTTGCTTTTTTTATATTTTATAATGTTTTTGGATTTTACATAGGTTCTTGTTATATGGTATCAGTCCTCAATTTTATTAATCGATTCCTTCATGTATTTTTTGTCTTTTTCAATGTTTTTTTTTTTCGATTTTCTAAGTGATTATTTCTTTTTTTAGGATTTTGTAATTTGTCTTGTTATATTTTTTTTTTGTCTTTTTTTTTTTAATTTTACAATGTTTTTGGATTTTACATGGGTTCTTGTTATAGGGGGCAGTCCTCAATTTGCTAATTGATTTTTTTGGGTTTTCTAAGTGAATATTTCTTTTTTTTGTTTTTTATTTATATTTTATATTGTTTTTGGTTTTACATGGGTTCTTGTTATATGGGGGCAGTCCTCAATTTGCTAATTGATTCGTCAACTTTTTTTTTGGTTTTCTAAGTGAATATTTCTTTTTTTGGGATTTTGTAATTTGTCTTGTTATAATTTTTTTTTTTTTTGCTTTTTTTATATTTTATAATGTTTTTGGATTTTACATAGGTTCTTGTTATATGGTATCAGTCCTCAATTTTATTAATCGATTCCATCATGTATTTTTTGTCTTTTTCAATGTTTTTTTTTTCGATTTTCTAAGTGATTATTTCTTTTTTTGGGATTTTGTAATTTGTCTTGTTATATTTTTTTTTGTCTTTTTTTTTAATTTGATAATGTTTTTGGATTTTACATGGGTTCTTGTTATAGGGGGCAGTCCTCAATTTGCTAATTGAGTCGTCAATTTTTTTTTGGTTTTCTAAGTGAATATTTCTTTTTTTTGGGATTTTGCAATTTGTCTTGTTATAATTTTTTTTTTGTTTTTTTTTTTTATATTTTATAATGTTTTTGGATTTTACATGGATTCTTGTTATATGGGGCAGTCCTCAATTTTATCAATCGATTCCTTCATGTATTTTTTGTCTCTTTCATTGTTTTTTTTTCGATTTTTTAAGTGAATATTTATTTTTTTGGGATTTTGTAATTTGTCTTGTTATAATTTTTTTTCTTCTTTTTTTATATTTTTTAATGTTTTTGGATTTTACATGGGTTCTTGTTATATGGGGCAGTCCTCAATTTTATTAATCGATTCCTTCATGTATTTTTTTTTGTCTTTTTTTTTAAATTTTATAATGTTTTTGGATTTTACATGGGTTCTTGTTATATGGGGGCAGTCCTCAATTTGCTAATTGAGTCGTCAATTTTTTTTTGTGGTTTTTAAGTGAATATTTTTTTTGGGATTTTGTAATTTGTCTTGTTATAAATATAATTTTTTTTTTTTTGGTTTTACATTTAAATATTACTTTTTTTTGGTTTTTCTGTTTGTTTTTGTTATTTCTTTGTACTATACTCAGCATTACTAAATTCCTACAATATGATTTTTTACCCACCGGTATAACAGATATCTAATCTAATTAGAATTTGCACCATGATTTTTTTTTCTTCTTTCATTAATATATGACTTTAATAGTTTTGAACTATTTTTTAAAATGAGGTATATTTTTATAGTTTTACTAATTTGCACTTAATTTAGCATTTATAATATAATCACCCGTATTTCCATGTTTATTTGCAGAGATTTTCGTTTTAAACGAAATTGATTTAGAAATGTTTACAACACTGACGGAGGAGAATCTCATGGAGCTGGGCATCACCGCGTTCGGAGCTCGCAAGAAGCTGCTGGCGGCCATTCACACACTTCTGGCCAACGAAGCCGCCTGCAGTAGTATGCCCAGCAGCAGCTCCTCGCAGAGCTCCTCGCCGCGATTCTCCGGCAGCGCTGCGCCCGGAGCCGAGCGTCGTCCCTCGAATCAGTGGTAGATGCTGAGAAAATTGTGGGTTATAGTAGATCTATATGCCTAAACAAAATGCTCAACTCTAACACTATATAATATAGGAAAAGTGAAGAACAGAATTCTCAACAAATACGAAATCCTACACAAAATAGTATTCAAAGCTTCTCAACTCGTTTATTTATTTAACGTTAATTCTAATCTTGTTTGAAGTCTTCAAAATAACTGTAGTGAATATACCACGAGAAATTGTAAACTAAACAAAACTAGTAACCAGAAAAAACAACAAACAATTTGAGAAGTTTTCAGTGATGCGTATACTAAATTTACACTTACGTAGTTTGGCTTGACTTATACTCGCATTTGTACTCAAAACACGAATATCTTTATGCACTTTAACTACGTATTTATAATGTTTATTGTAAAGAATGAATTTAACTGAAGAACATGATGTTTGAAACAAAAAACACTTTATGGCTTGTAAAATTCTAAATAAATAATAACAAAAAAGCGAAACAAAAAAGCAAAACAAAAAAAATAAAACAAAACAAAAAAGGAAAAAAACAATAACAAAACAAACTAACTGAATAAAATAAAAATAAATAAATTTGAAACAAAAACAACTTTGCGATATTAAATGAACTGAAAATAAGCCGGAGGAGACAGTAGAGGATAAGGGAGATGAAAGCGGGAGCAAGGAAGGGGGAAACCAGGGAGGGAGTATTCACTTAATATTCACAAAATAAATAACTATTTACATTATCAAATTCAACTTAAAACCCAAAAACGGGAGACAAGCTGAAAGAGATCTATTATCTTCGACTAGTCAAAGCCGATGTAGAAATTTTCGACGGTTCCAGCTAGATATATAACGGGAAAAATTTAGAAAGCGGAAATTACTGTGATTACTTTGACGGACAGACAACAAAGGACAACAAATCGACACGTTGATTTAAAGATACTTTTCGGTTACGGCACAAACACAATATTAATCACGGAGTTGAAATTATTTCAACATTTTACACACGGAAGAACTAAATAACTTTTAACAAATTACTGAAACTGGAAACACGTCACGAGTCGACGAGGTTCGAATGTAAAATGAACTACTGCTGGTAAGAAAGTCAGTCTATTTATAGCAGAAAATACTGGGCGAAGATCGCCATTTGCATTTCACACCAAGGACGTTGGAAGGTAATGGAAATGAAATAACTTCTTGGAAATACCTGCTTAAGCCACGTACCGTGAGTACCTTAAGTCCACGGCTTAGGTAATTACGCTCACTCACTTCAAGGACAAACTGTCTTTGATGTCTATTACCTGCAAACAGACGGTTCTTATATGTATGTATGTATTTGGATTTCCAACAGATCTTCCAGTGGAAAATTTTAAAATTCCTGGAAATTTTGCGCTAATCGCATATACCTTAAGCGTAGATAAAATGGCAACTGGTTTTCCCAAAGAGTAAGCATATTATACTAACGTTTCCAAAGAATCATAAAAGTATGTTATTCTTAAGAAAATAAGACATTACATTTTACTTGCCAGACAGAGACATTGTTCAGAGAACTTAGAATATTCGAAATTCTTCTGAATGTGGTAATTAATATGTTCAGAAAACTTAGTAATTATTCCTGTGCCACAATATTTTTCAAAGGCAATTGAAAATACATATGGGCAATTCCTGAAAATGGTAAACCACGACCGAAAAAAAAAATCTGCACATTCATCGTATTTTTTTGTATAATGTCATAAAGAAATATCCAAATTTTCATAATACAATGGATCTATAGCAAATCTTATTTGTTTTTATAAAAAAAATTGCCTGAAAACTGAAAAAATGTAATTTTTTAATTTTTAGGCACTTTTAAATGCATTTTTTTGTTTAATTATTTCACAAGGAAAACTTAAGATATGTTTGCAATTTTTGGACCAAATCTCTTTACTGCAATCCAATAAGAAGAGAAAAAAGCAAAGAGACACAAAAAAATGTAGAATTAACTATTAAATTGTATTTTGCTTCTGATCCATTTTCTAATCGTACGTTCGCGACCGAAAACATCATTTTATTGTAATTGCTCCGCATTTAGTGCAAGCAGGTGGATGAAACTTTACGTGTTAAGTGATTATGGGATAAATATATTATATATAAAAAATCGTTGAGCTTAGTCTAACCAATCTTTTTTTATTGACTTTCAAAGTAGCGTACGTTCGCGACCGAAAGTATTTTTTTTTTTTTAATTTTTGCTTTTATTTGTTCAATAAGCATATACAAATTCTTAGATGGATAAAAAATAAAAATAAATAAAAAAAAAATAAAAAGAAAGGCTTGGTCACTAGCAAAAACCAAGATTTTTACCACTGTGCTCAACAACACATAGCTGGAGTCATATTTAAAAAAAAATTAATTTCTTGCTTTAAATGCTATTAAACACATTAAATTGAGTTAAATCCGTTTATTTTTAAAAAATATGAAGTTATTCATAAAAAAAAATAGTGGAAAAAAAAATTAAAATTAATAAAAAAAGCAACATGGAAAAATCGTACGTTCGCGACCCGTACGTTCGCGACCGGAACTAAATTCAATTAAAAATAAATAAATGGAGATATTTTCTTGGGAATAGACTTGATAGAAAGCTACATGCATCTATTTTAAAAGAATAGTTACTGCTTTAGAATATTCCATCTCAATTCGCAGAGTTTTGCATTTTACTAGATTAAGCCAAAGTCAACTTCCATTTTGCGTACGTTCGCGACCGCATGTTTTTTTTAAATATTATGAAAATTTAAAATCGATGAGCCCCATAATTTACACTAACCAAAGAGCTAAACAAATGCTATCGAAAAACAAAAAAAAAGTTTCAGGAAATGTTTGTTTTCAATTTTATTTTTTAATTTAATTCGTACGAACGTACGTTCGCGACCCGGGGAATTGCCCATATAAATATTTTTAGTAAAGCGCATTATATAAACTCCTAAATAATATCCCATTTATCTTTTCATAATGACAATTACTTCAGAGCGTAAAGATTCAAGTCAGAAGGCTATTGTCGAATATACTCGACTGCGACATACGCGCGACTCGTTCTCAATACAAGCAAAACTTTGAGGAATTATGGAATACTAAAATATACCTAATAATATGTATCGCATCACTAGCTTTAAAATTATGTTAGCCATTAGTTTCGACTAGAGAAGGCAGATCAACAACAACAAGTGCTGTCCATTATAGCTTTATTTCCGACAATCTCTGAAATCTAGTAATTTTTACAGACAGACCAATAGACAACTGGCATGGCTACATCATCTCGACCTTTGATGCTGATCGAGAATTTACAAGTATATTCTTTCTGCCCCTTGCAAACATTTACTTTTGTCACAAAATTATAATATCCTTTTATGCTGGTTTTTATGGTTAGCGATTTTTCAAAGTATAATTTCATTTTTAAAATAATACGAAATTCAATTTATGCACTATATAATATAATTATAACTAACAAATTGAGTAATTGAATAAAGCGATAATTAGATTAGATTAAAGCGATTATTTAAAACTACAATATTAATTTGAAGAGATTACAATGCAAATATGCAAAATATAATTTCATTTTTTGAATAAAAAAAAAAAAAAATTAATTTTAAAGAGTCAATTTATTTATCTGAAGAAATTTTCCTCAGCAATTAAATTAATAAAAGCTAAAAGTCTGAGTAATTGATTTCTCACGCTCGAGACAAAGCCTTAATTTCACTCAAATAAATTTATTGTCTAAAATCTAAACCAACGTATCGAAAAATTAAAACAGTCTTTCCACCTTTTGCAAAGAAATTTTAAATAATAAATGCATACATACGCTTCATATGATATGCTCAATAATTTGAGGAGATTTGGTGGACAAATCATTAATGTCTAAATTGTTTAACCGAAATAGTTTTATTTAACACATCCTATATATGTTGATTGTTTTAACAATCTTTTAAATTTGGCTGCACTTTTGGAGCAGTTTTAAGGAAAGTACAGCGTCGATGAAGCTAAGTTTGAATGGATATAGGCTTTATTTATTTTCGTACATCTTTCTTTTATTGAATAAATTAGGACTGCAGTATGTGGGACTAGTCAATTCTCCAAAGGCAATTTATTAGTTTTAATTTTTCATTTATAGATTTTTCTTAATAATAAACAATTCATTTGCGGCAAAATCTAACTATCGTGACCGATAGTTGAATTGTGAAATATCAAATTTAGCGTCTCAAAATATACCGAAATATACTAGCTCTGTTTTGAGCAGCTTCGTCACATTATTTGGGTAAAACCAGCAAATCGATACTTCATGTCAAGAATCGATATCGTTACCTGTTTGTGCGATTACGATAAAATTTCAAATATGACAGTTGGAAAATATCTTCACTTAAGAACTTATAAGTAATGTAATGTAATATCTTAAGAACTTATACTTATACTTAATGTGAATACAAATTTTGAATGTGAATAGAAATTGATTTCAGCTATAATTAGCAGTTTGTTAACACAACTTTAGTTTTATAAAGAAAAAAGATTATAAGAATTAAAAAAAAAACAAAATTACATAATTCATATGCGTTTTATACATTTTTACTTCTGTATGTTAGTTTAGTGATTAGATGATAAAAATATTAGATAATAAAAAAATATAAACTCAATTCTTACAAATAAAACAATTTCTCTGCAAGAGTAACCGCTGTATTCCTCTGAACGCTTTGTCCAATCAAGAAAGCCATCTTATGAGCGTACTAAAAAGCGAAATAAAATTAATATGTTTAACAATTCAATCTCGGAAGATCGTATGACTTGCCATGCAGCACGCAGGAATGCGAACAGTTCCAGGCCAATTATAATATAAAAAGCATAGCTTGTAGCTTAATTTTTGTATTATATCTGGTCCGTAATTCGAATCGTCTCGTAGCACAACGAAATGAGTTGGGCTCACAGTTCCTTGTCGGACCATTTGGGCAACCAAGAAGAAATCATACATTTGAGCTCGTGTTATGCCCTTGTCAACTACGGTACCCGGCGCTGGATTTATGTAATTGTTGTTACTTCCCTGAAAACAGTCGGAATAAAAGGCTTGCAATTTAATGTTAATTTAGTTATTCAATTATTACCGTAAAGAAACGAGTATTTATACGCTTCTGGACAACTATAAACGTTATTTTTATATTTTTGCCACTAATAGCCTCGAATTGAGGAATCTCATACATGGAGCAGAGACTTAGTTGACCATCCCCAACGCCATCTCTGAAAGTTATTAAGGATAATAACAACAGTGAATTACAGTTATAGTTTACTTTGAGAATATTACAATATATAATATTATAGAATACCTTGAGAATAATATAATTTAATGAGTCTACCATAATACCTGTAAATTATAACACTGTCCGGAAGGTATCCATTACGCCGCTTATAGCTCTGCAGAGCACACTCAAAAGCCGAGGTTAGACCATTAACCAACTCTTCGCGTTTGGTTTGCACAACCGCCTTGCTATACCACTGCGTGTAGGTTGCGTTTAACGAAGCGACAAACGCTAATATTTTTGAAGGATATTAATAAATGTGTATAGAGTAATTATTTAATCATACATACCCGCTACAGAGCTGCTCTTTTGACTGGGATCATGATACGAATCGATGCCACAAATCATAACTTTTTGGAATGGAATTTTTACAGACCACAAAGAGCCACCCAATTTGCAGTTCATTTGTAATATAATCTTTTGTACTATTGAGCGATTCTTGCCATCATTAAACAATGTTCTGGCGTTGATTACCTGGAATTGAACATGGTAATAATAATAATAAAAAGCACACAAATAATAAATAATGTTTGATTACCTGAGAGGCGACTGGCAATTCGGCACAGCAAATCTTTTTAATCGCCGAATATCTATCGTCTCTGCTGGTGGGACAGATGCAAACAACTATTTGAGTTTGACTAACGATGTTGCGACGTAGAGCATCTACATAAGTGTCTATGCGATCCTGATCCAATGCCAATATTTTTGGTTTATTTATGCGCATACCAAATGCGGTGCAACATGTCTCCATGTGCTGCATGAATAATTTGGCAGCACGCAAATCGTTTTTGTGATATATCAAAAGCCAATTATCTATGTGAACAACATCGAGTAATTCACTGTTGGTCGCATCTCGCGTAAAATCAGCATTAGGACCAGAGGATACGGTTTTTTTAGCAAAATATATTTGCTCGTCAAGTAGTTTGCGGCCAGCGACGCTGACGTTGCTATTGGCTAGCGTCAATCCCCAATTGGCAAGAATTTGCTTTGCCTCGTCATTTTCATTCACATTTTTCACGTACTTCTCTAACGCCAAGATCCGTTGATTTGGCGTAACTCGCGTAACTGCTGCAATGTCTCGCATCAGCTTTTTATCAGCTCGAATATCATCATGGATGCCAGTCAAATAGCATAGTTCGGGTATTAAAGAATAACGTATTTCATCTTCATCTTTGCTTGCATTTTTTTCACATTTCTGTTGTTTTTTGCTTATCAATAACGGCTGTTTAATGTCTTTGATATTAATATTGTGATGTGTCTTGTAATATTCGATATAACTGCAAGATCCGTTGCGTGTTTCAAACTTCGATTGTGGATTTTCAGTAAAGCAAATATCGTCAATTCTATATGTACGATTATTATATCTGGTAATAATAATGCTACCCAATAAATACTTTTTCGCCTGCTCCTGATAACAACTCTTATTTTTCAGATAGATGTCAACGAGCATTTCCAACACTGTCGTTTGGCATAGCAATCGGTGCGATACATCACAGCAAAGCATCAAACCGCCATCGTATTCGTCAGCAGCTGTCACATATCCAGGCCATACTTCCAATTTGGCAATAGGTATTATTTTTGGTTGTGTGGGATCAAAGTGTTTGCGATCAAATTTCACATACTTGAGCGTACGCATAATGCGATCAAATAGAATGTTGTAGAGTTGAATGCAGTTCTTAAGGGACTCTTTCTTTTTGAATAACAAACGTATTTCGATTTCACTATTATCCGCAGTTTTGGTAACAAACGTTGTCAATTCTTCTTTGAGCAAGATTGGTAAAAATAATAAGGAACCATCAAAGGTCTTTGTACCGCCAAATTTATCCTTATGCTCGTTTAGGTACTTGTTTCGTAAGTGGACTGAATCGACATTGGGATTAAAACGCACTTCGTACAAATAAACTCCCTTGCTGGGATCAGAGTTAAGGCAAATGTAATTGGTTGACACAGTAATCTGGTTGCCTGTGAAAAGTAGAAGTAGAATGTCAACTAACATAAATAAAGATCAAAATAAAAAAACACCTATGAGAATTATTAGTCTACTAATTATACGCATAAATATATAAACTAAAAATTAGTTGAACACAATTTTTAGTATTTTAATTTGTAAAACCTATTGCTAAAAGGTTCTTTATATTAGATAAAGAATTAAGAAGTTATGATTATATAATTAAATTGAATATGAATTGAATATCATTTTTGTTATAACATTGATTATAAAATTGCAAATAAAAAGTTTTACCTTTTACGCCATAAATTTGATTTGGTAAAAATAATCCCGGCTTTGTAATGCAAGCCTTAGCATCGACTACTATGTTTTGATTAAGATCTGATCCTGCTTTTTCCACAGACATTTCGAATTTGCTTGAGGGTGCATCCATGCCAATTCCCTCAGAGGATCCTGTGGTATTTATGCTATCCATAGGCTGACTTCCACCGGCCATGAACGATTGCAGTAAATGGCCACGACCGCGTCCACGTCCACCTGAGATGTTGACGTTTTGAAAAGATGTGGCTAATTCACTTCCAATTCCCTCAGAGGATCCTGTGGTATTTATGCTATCCACAGGCTGAATTCCACCGGCCATGAACGATTGCAGTAAATGGCCACGACCGCGCCCACGTCCAACTGGGATGTTGACATTTTGAAAAGATGTTGCCAATTCACTGGCGACATTGTTCGTGGTCACACGCCGATACTCGTCGCTCGATAGCGATTGATCAGCATCCAAACCGCTATCCTTAGCTTGATCGCCACTACTAACCGATATTTCGGAAGGCTCATCGTTTTTCTTAAACAAAGACAATAAGTTGCCACGTCCAGACATGTTCTATGCATGCAAAATAAAAGCGAATGTGTGAATTACTTCGAAAAATGCCAATATGAATAACTAACGGACTAGCACATTATTTTCACTATTGCATTTTCTCACTCTATTTTGTTTTTGCCAAATTACATACACACATCAAAATGTATACAAATGTGTACATGCAGAAATGCCTCTACAAATTGTACAGTTAGTTTTGCTTCGATTTGCAAAATGGCGGCAACTACGACTTGTTTTTGTAGTGAGAATGTGAGAATGACAAAATGCAATTGTTTACCAAAAGCACATGGGTGTGCGTGTTTTCATTAACAAACTGGTAATTGATTAAAAAAAAACTTAATTTAGCCTATATATTATACATACATGTGAAAATTACAATGCAAATTTTTCTTACCGTAGAAAATAAGGACGATATGATTTGCTCTAATAGTACTATTGCTTTATCCAGATATAAATTTCTACCAGGTGGAGAACCATTGATCGGAAAACTGATTTTTTTTTGTAAATAGTAATACCACAAATCCAATTATAAACCAAATTATCCTCGGAAAACAACGCAGAACTATTTTGTTTCTGAAATGAAAGCTTAAAACTGTTTTATTTGTTACAGTGTAACCACCAACAATATTTCTAAAATATACAATTTTAGACCGATGGTATATACCAAAACACAGAAACGCCAAGAATTGCGATCTGGGTACTTTCATTGAGGTTACACTTTATTTCCAAAAAAGAAACATCTTATTAACTTGGTGTTTATCAACAAGACTTTTCACATTATTCCAGTACCAGTCCCACAGAATCTTCGTTAAAATGCAGAATATCTCAAGCCACATTGTTTATTTTCATACAAATAGGATATTTCATTAAAATAATACGAATATATTTTTTGTTAAAATAATTAATTAGAAATATATTGCGAGCTTATTATAAAAATCATCCTATAAAATTTGTAAGGCGCGCAGTACAATTTTAAATAAACATTTACACGCCGTCTAGCCGATACTTCAATTCATCCCTGATACACACAACTGTTTTTGTGAAATCGATATTTTTACTAGCGATATTTCGATAACAATTTATTAAACATCGTATAGATCGATGGTAAATTGTAAATTAAATAATGCTGGTTGCAAATATTATTATTAACGCAAGTATGAATAGAATTAAAAACTGTATTTGCTATTTCACTATAGCGAAATACGAAAAATGTAACGATTTTCTTTAAATTCATATTAAACACCCACATTCATATTAATTACACTTATACAACATATGGTAGCAAAATCAAAGAAAGTGATTAAAATTCAAATTTTCCGGGCCATCTCTGAACAGAGATACCACCCAGTCAGCGTCTATGCTGACGATGATACAATCTCCTAGTATGTCATTAAAACCAAAATAGCGCAAGACGTTCATTTGAGGTCCAAGATCCAAGAGACAAGTGCACAATACAAAACTGGTTTTCTTTCATTTGATTTCTGTCTATAGTTATTCACATGTACATATGTATGTACATATGTGCAGTGCCGGGTATGCGTTAGTTTTAACCAACAACTGACGGAATAAATAAAATACTTTACGAATTGCCCTCGTCAATTATTTTTAGCAAAGAGCTTTTCGCCTGTGTTGTGTGAATTCTGTAAAGAAAAAGTTCGTTTAGTGTTATACTTCAACTCGGTGCTTAAGCAATAGGAGGGAGAGCTTAAATACAACGTGAGATCATCGATTTCAAGGAATATACAAACAAGTTTACACATCTCAATTGGCTATGTACGTACATTTGTATACATTCATTAAAATATGTGTGCAGTATATACCAAAACATACATACATTTGTAGACATATTCTTATGTATGGATCAAATTGTTTGTTATGTTATAAACATCTATAACATATAGAATATCTATTGGTTAATGCAGTGACAAATATATTTATAACTACTTTAAAAAAAAGTATGTTTTTTAAGCGAATGTGTGTCTATATAAATAAATGAACTCAGCGTACAGACGTGTGTATATAAATATCAGTACATATGTACGTATGTAAGCTTGCCAACGTACAAACAAAAGTCGCTGGTGATAAAGTTTTTCCGTCCCTACCTACTTCCACACCTCTTCTTATCAAACTGAAATCTCATGACGTAACTTCATTGTATAGATCCGGAATTTTTTTTTTTTTTGTATATCTCTGTTGATTTTTTTACATTTAATCAGGAAGTTTCATAAAATATTTATTGTGAAGCAAGAAGAAAGGGGTCTCTTATGGCTGTTGTGCATTCTTCAAATTTGTATGCAAATACCTGTATATGAAATCGTGATCTATTTTTATCAATCCAACCAAATACAATGGAGGAACACGAAATAGAACACTTGCCATTTGCATGAATTCATTCTAATTAGAACGCGCCACTTGTAATTATCACACGGAATGTTTGCGATTAATTTGTGTTTATCAATTTGTTGTACAAACATTAAGATTACTTGGCAGCTTTGGCAACAGAGCTTAACTATTGTTATTTGTTATTCCAAATATTGATAGAAAGATAAACTAAACAGCTGACTTGACTTTGTGTGCTTGCAGCCCTGAAGATCGACTTATCAATGCAATGCATTGACGTGCAATGAACTCAATGGAAGACATGTATACAATTTGAACAACGGTTCAGTTGTTAGTTTGGATGCATGCATGCGTAGTGTCTCGGTTAAAAACTATCGTTACCCTTAATAATGTAAATCACATAAATCAGTGCAAATTTAAAAATTTTGATTTTGAAAGATTTTTATTTTTTTATTTATTAAAGAGTGAAAAAAAATCAGTAAGCGTTTAAATAAATAATAACTTATCGAACTTCATTACAATCATGATATGAAATGGAAACGCACTTTGTAATTTGTCACTTAAATTCATTAAATGCTTAATAAAATTATATACAATTAGTGAATCTACATTAAAACAAATTTATTAAAATATATATATTATTATATTATATATATGTATACATTGTATTTTCGGTTATCGAATTAATTGCAGAACCTCCACATTTCTGCATTTTCGTTATCGATAAATGCAGATTATGTGGAGGATCTGCAATTATTTTGTGTTTGTTTCGAAAACCGAGTAGGTATCGTCAATATCGTAACACGATAGAATATATAATTATAATAACATATTCGCAATTTATAGCCAATAATATAATGAAAGTATACACATTTTTAATACTTGAAGGACGATGCGTTCAAGCACTGGTTCGGAGAGGTCTTCGAGTCAACTTTCAATATATGATTATCCAGAGCATTTGAATCCATTTGCCGAAGATGACAATCACAAACGTTTGCGATTTTGGAGTTTATCAAAACGCGGCGATAACAGACGACGAAGTTTTTCGGTTGGAAACTTAAAAGAATTGTGGTTAGTATTATATACCAATTTAATTCATTGTTTTCTATAAAATTAAAAAATATGCAATTTTTTGAAGGCCCCTCAAAACTTTTTCATTAAGAAAAAAGAAGTCATCGACTTTGGGTATACAAAAAACATCAGAAAGCCCTCCAGTTTTACGCCGGAGTTTGGAACCAAACTCTCTGTATCCAGGAGATCAGGCCTTCAGAAGACAATATACGAATTCCTTGCAGAATATCAATACACCAAGAGGTGTAAGTGGCTAGCCTTATAGATTAACATTGCAATACACAGAGTAATATAAGATTTTTTTTTTAGCTAAGATCGAGCGGTACAAACTTTAGTCCCGTTCACAATCCCCATCAACGGTCAACAATAAGTGAAGGGTACTTAACGCCGTTAAGTCAGCGATACCATCCAATCAGGTAAATCTTTTTATTTTTATAATTGATAAAATAAATATTAATCAATATATTTTTGCAGATCTTCACAGACCAGTTTAGTGAGCTCAAATCCATTTGAAAGTGATATAGAGTCGGATGCGACTGACATTGGAAGTGTTTCACTTGGCGGGGCCCGCAAATCCTATCGCAAAAAGAGAAGAGCACCTTTAGCACCGACTAAAGAATTTGTAAGAACATATTTAACTATACGCATATATTTTATTTTTAATTTTCTATATTTTTGTAGCTGACTAAGACGTCGACTCCCATAAATGGAAAACAAGAGGATAGTGCATTGAAAGCTGAGCAAAGTAAAGCGATTCGATCCCTTGCCGATGAAATAGAACAATTTGTAAATAATAGTAATGAGCCTTCAACTGCCCAAATCCCAACAGTCGTAGTGGAGTCCCCCTCTCCTCGCCCCGAAAGTCCTCAAACTACAAACAACAACTCAGAACCGCCAATTTTCGCCAAAGTCCGAATCCCAAGCAAATCTGCCGAAAGTGATACAAGTTTAAAGGAGGAGACGATAACAATAACGACTGTAACTTGTACTTCAACGATCGATCCCGTGCCAGAAACTAAAACTGTGCAAATAGATAAATCGAATAGTAATTTAGATCAAAACTCAAAGTCTTCCCCTGTCGCTGAAAGTCCAAAAATTGAACGAAAATTTTCGGGCAAAAAGATTCCACCTAAGCCACCAGTTCGAAGTCATTTTACAAAATCTGAGAATAAGTTGCAGAATATACAACATACGTCCCCCAGCGAACCCGTTACGGATACTACACGGGTTGATGAACCGAGTAGTAGTTCAGTGAAAATCATAGAAACCTCTTTTGTCTCAAAAACTCCACAAACTGAGCCAAAGATTTTGGAAGAAACTAGTTCTCCGGCCTCTCCAAGGCGCAGCTCTATTACAAGAATAGAACCCGAAAAGGAAAATAAGTTACAGAATGTAGAATATACATTGACAAATGAACAGTTAGCGGTTCTGGCCAAAGTTAAAATTGTAGAATCTTCCACTGCCACAGGAAGTGCACAACATGAGCCAAAGATTCCACAACAACAAACAAGCTCTCCCGTTGCTCCAAGACGCAGGAGTATAGCTAAAGAAAATAAGATCCAGATTGTTGAGCCGATAGTGAAAGATCTTCAAATTGATGAATCGACTAGTTCTTCAGCTGATACTAAATCAAAAGTAATAAAAACTGATTCAAAGATTATATCTTCGCCTATAGCTGCAGAACCAAATGATAAACAAGCTGTAGCAACTAAAACGGTCAAATTTATTGAAAGTTCACAAACTGAGCACAAAATCCCTGATCAAATAAATTTACCGAAGCCGACAACTTCAGAACTTCCCCCTGCTGAAGAAACTAAGATAGCGAATACAGAATACGCCTTAACAAACGATGCGGTGACTGAAAATTTGCCTGAAGATAAAATAAATAAACAACATATAAGTCAATCAAGTGAACGCAAAGGTCTTAATAATTTTTCAACTGCTGAAAAGTATTGTTTCAAAGAAAACAACAACGCTGAGAATTACGAGTACTTAAACAAGCCTTTGGCAATATTTGAAAACTCTGAGAGAAAATATGAACGTCCTGAAGATGGAGGAGCACAGCCCAAACCAAAATCAGTCAAAGAAATTATTGATTCAATCAATCGGAGTCAGAAACTGTTAAAAGATAGTGCAGCGAAGGGAACTACGGTGTATTCAACCGCTTTATACACTGAAAACAACAATATTGGACCGATAAGTAATCAAAGAAGTTCACAGGTGCTCCCGGAGATCTCTCCAAACATATCAACAACGGCCAGCAGCTCGGGTGCTCCGTTGGACAATGAGCAGCAGGTGGAACAAAACTATTTTCAAAAAAGCAAAATCAATAAAACCGCCTTCCAATATCGTGAGTCTTCCCCAACAGCGTTAAATTTAGATTGGAATCCTCTGCCAAAACCAAAGAGAATTAATAACGGTTCATCAACTTAAAATAAATTATTAAATTGTATATGGCTTTAGAATTGAATAATTCAATAGTTTTAGTTTCAAATTAATTTCTGTGCTATGAAATGTCAAAAAAAAGCTTTGTAACTTGTGTAACTATATTTTTTGTACGTAATAAATGTATGATATGTGTATCAGTTTGATGGATTTATTTGTTGTTTTTCATTAATAAATTCTCGCTCCCTCTTAGCTTCCATTTTATGAATTCAAGATTAAGTAATGAATATAAGTGCTTATGTAAAGCAATCAAGGTTTAACAATAATACTCCGATGTTATTAGCGTCTCGAAGAAATACAGTCTTGGCACCTACGGGGAATTTTTCATACAATTTCAGTGAAATAAAGTCTTTATTTAAATGTCATAAAATTTACTTATAAACTTATGTATAAACCATCTAAAATGCATTATAAGTACATATGTTGTTGGAATAAACTTAGCTGTCCACGAAAATTATTCAAATGTATATTTGTTGTTTTGACTGTAATTATGTTTATTATAGTATTTTGTTTAATGGTTAAATGGTCTTACATGATATAATCCCCTGATCAGGATATTGAAGTGTTTTCTGTCAAAATACTATGGGAGAGCAACGAAACTAGTGTAAACGATCTTTAAAATACTTAAAGCATATTCAATAATTAAGTAATTATTTTGTATGTTTTTCTTTTTTTTTTGTTTTTTTTTTTGATTACTAGTAGCTTTCAAAATCAAAAATCAGTTGAAATAATTACGATTTATATGTTTTAATGTGTGATTTTTAGATATAAACATTTCATTCATTATTATTATGCTGAAAAAACAATGAATCGTGTTTAAGTTGTTTTTCGCATTACGTTAATACAATGGGTTTTCGTTTATTCTTTCTTTATTCAAAATTCCTCAAATTGTTTAAAAAATTAATATAATCGTATGTCATGTCATGTGTAGTGTGGATATATAATGCGTTCTTTGAGATTCCTTCAAATCAGTTCTGTAGGCAAAATTAAGATGTTTTGCGTTTGATGAAATTATTGCACCTTTAAAAAAGAAGTTCTATCCCATTTCTATATCCATATTCCATATCTTAAGGACCGTGTAATGATGCTATTTATGAGTACATACATATGTACATGCGTAATTTGCATTTAATTGCATATCGAGCACATCCACAAAAATACTTAAAGCAACCAAGACTCAAACTGACATCTCAATCGGGGAGGGGAAGAATACACATACATAATTATGAAATGTCGTCTTACAATATCTATATACTTTTTACCGCGTAGTTATGTATGCTTGTCTGTATCTGTCTATGTATAAGTATATATATGTATATATTTACATTTCTATTTAATATTTAACTAAATTAGACATCTGAACACGGTCACAATTCAAAAAGAAAATGCTAAACTTAGTACATATTTAAAATGGATGTTATAGCTACTGTTTGTTATGGTACAATTTTTTATGCTTTTCTTTTGTTTTGTCCTTTTTTTTGTTTTTGTTTTGCTTTGTATTTTTTTTTTTAATATACCACGAGGTTTGTGTCGTTTTGTTTTTGTAAACATAATTTGTATTTATATGTATGTATGTATATATAATTGTGTTTTTTTGTTATATTTTTTTTATCAATTGAAGGTATCATACGACGTCGTTCGTTTCCTTCAAGCTTGTACAAATAAAAGTATGAGTATATTTTTAAATATTGAGTTAATTGATCGACTTAATTTACAATACAAAAAAGAAAAATGATTTACCAAGTATAGTTTCAAAAATTGTATACTTTCACATGATTCCTTTGACGACACAAAAAAACCTAACATTGAATTAAAGACTATTACGAACTAATACTATACTTTAGCTCAACTGCTGCCCTGCTGCTGCCCCCGTCATCATCATCAATATCAGTTTTTTTTTTTTTTTTTGCAAAATGATAACTTATTCGACAATCCATCCAAACATTTAAAAATATTATCTACGATTTTTATACAATAAATAAGTTTTCATGGATTGCGGAAGCTGCAGTTGCTGTATGCGCTCTTCTAAATTCACTCGACCAATCTTTTGCCGAATTGTTCTTCGGCACAGATCCATTAATGGCAAGGGTTCAGCTGCAAGCAAAAGGATAACGATGTTAATATCTATTAAAATACGTCAAATAAAAAGAAAATTAGCAAGGTTTATATAATCGAGTGTGACCGACTGCAAGACACCCACTCAAAATGAGTTGTTCATATAAAACTCTAATAAACTTAATAAGGAAATCACCTATATTTTATATAAATATACTTACGATCTAATCCGCCGATGTAACGCATTGTGATCTCACAGTGTCCCCAGACAGCAGAGACAACTGGATACAATTTCTTGCCTTTGAGGCCTCTAAATGCAATACCCAGGTATTGCTGATCAACAATGAAGCTCAGGGTTCCTTCGTCCATATCTAAAGCTACCAAGAACTTGTCGGGAACCAAGAAAGCTTCGTCATTCTTCAAGATGGCCGGATACGTGATGCCAGCACAATTTTTCGAGTCATGATACAATTTATTGCGTCCCAAATCCCAACCCCAACTTTGTTCTGTGGAACCAACTAAACTTTGATAGCCCACTGAATGCAATGGTGCATCCCCGGATGCAACTCCAACAACTGCATGTGTGCCCCTTTGTCTTGTCGGCCAATATATCTCCCATATATGCAATCCTTTTGTTAATCCAACTTTGCCGCGAATACAATCGGTACTTTGGGCAACGGGATGCCGGTGAAATGTCAATTTATCGTCCTCTTTGACGAATATGTTTAATGAGCGATCTTCCGAGTTCCATGAGTGTTTCAATTGCACTTCTCGGCTGGCTGGCGGCATATCTAGTAATATATCGATGCGAGCGGGTTTGACAAAATCGGCTTGCAATTCTCGGGGTATGATGGGTTTAAATGTTGATTGCGTATCATTACGGTTAACTGTTTTAACACCGCCACTGATTTTTTGACCCATGTTCATGCCACGGCAGCTTCGAGATCGCCTCTGATCGATAGCAACTTTGTACGATAGTCGAAGTCGTTCAAAATCTCTCGGTTCCAAGCGCGATAACACTACGCGCGGCGATAAAGTTGATGATGTTGAAATACTTTGAGGACGTCGCCTATCACTTGACCTAACTGCAGGTGTCCGACCACCCTTATACCTGCAATTAAACGAAAATAAACAAACGAAAAATGCATAAGGGTCAATAATATAATTATACACTGTTTTGCACTCATAAATCTCAACTCGATGCGTTGTATGTATGTATGTATGTATATAAAATAAAACAGTACATACATACAATTTAAGCATTGCCTTGAAATAGAAGTTACAGTCTGTGTATAAGTGCGTCTGCATGTACATATATATTTATGAGCTTGCATGTATGCGATGTCTTGGTATATATGTATGTGTATGTTAAAATGCAGATGTAAATAAATGTGCATTAATGGTCGTATGTACTCGTGTGGAAAATATTTATGTATGTATTGTATTTACATTCAAGTACATTGTTCGTGCAATTGCATGAACGAATCAATTTTGGTTAATAAAAAAGACTTGATTGATGTATCTATTTATATATTATTGCTAATACACTTATTTATATGTATATGCAATAAACAGACACAATTATGTGTGTGTGTGCGTACAATACATTATATGCATGTTTGTATTGTATATACATACATACACAATTGTGTCAACGCTTGGGATATATGTTTGTATGTATATGTGTGTGAACACGTATTTACATAATTTTTTTTTAAATAACTCTCAATTGTCCATTTGCTTCACTCATTTATCTTTTTCTTTTGTTATATTTTATGTATTTTAATTTACACATGTGTATGCATGTATTACCTTTTTTTGCCAAGTTCCATTTACAAGAATTTTAACTGGTTGTTTTTTATAATATCTAAATACAAAATGGCGTCAGCTACGGGACTTCACTAATTTACGGTAGTTACGTTTACATACGTTGAAGTACATATATGTATATTTCGATATGACATTGAAAAAACATTAATCATATATTTATGCGTATATACAGATTTTAATATATGTATAACATATATGTACACAGTAGTATAATTTGTTTCTTCACTTCACCTTCTGCACTAAACCCCGCTTACAAAACTACTACACGAGTTGTCAAGGTTGCATATACACACACACACGCGCGTATGTACGCTCGACACATGAACGTTGTATACGAACAGCACAGGGTGACACGAGCTACTGAACTGGCTCTAGTAAGTCGAGTTTCATGCCCATTTTGTTTGTTACCAAAAAAGGTGTTATTACACGAAGATAAAAGTTATCGAGTTGGATACAACACATTTCCGATAACTCATAAAAATAGTTTAAATAAAATGTTTGATGTTATTAAAATAAAATATAAGAAAGATATAAAAGAAGCTACCATATTAAAAAATCACTTATGATTTTAAAAAAAAAAAAAAACACGATAAGTTTAAACCTTTTAAAATATCTACGGCTGTTTCATTTGCATTTCGGAATGAAATGAATTCTTCTGAAAATATTATTAAATACAATGACAATATATATGTCAAATAACTTGACTTATGTTTTTAAATTGCACATTTCATGGATGCATAAAAAAAAATAATCGATAACTACACACAGTGCACTGGCAGATTTTGATACTCGATTGCAAAACATATTTGCAAATTGCATATCAAATATTTGATTCCCTGCATTACAATTTTTAAAAACTGTTCATTTTATATTAGCTAACTAAAAAACATCTGCATAACCATATGAAGCAAAGAAAAAAATTAGTGTGATTGTTAAAATACTAAGAGCGATATTAAAGAATCGAGTTGTTTTTTTTTGTAGTTATTTTGCAGCAGCAGTCATGACGTGCACTTTCTACTTTAGTAATTTTCGAGGAAAATTAAAAACATATTTAAAAGAGCTTATGTTTAAAACCAATTGTATGATTATTTACGGAAATTAAATAGGCGTTATGTTACAAAAATTTGTTGTTCAGAATTATACTGGCGAGAGCAAATTACTGCATATCCTAACCTTCTTGTACCGATAGTTCAGCGATATTTCTAATGAGTATCTATATCTGTATCTCGTATATTTTTATTTTCAGGATCATTGATCAATTCATCCACATAACTTGTTTTAGGCCAAACTTGATCAGTGTATGACATTTGAATTAGTTATTTATACACTTAGCTCTATGTGCATATCGAATATGATAATATGAACTTGGTTGATGATGCCATTCTCTAAAATAGTATACGTTTCAAGTAACATACATTTTCGATTGACATTTATTAATTGGTATGGAATCAGGAAGCTCAAAATTAAATTAATTTGAACAAATAAATTTTGACATTACTAGAGAATAATGAATTATTTTTATAAATTATAGAACTTTTTATTAATGTCGATTTTTTTTTTTGTATATAGATTAGGTGAACTATTTCTTTCTTCTAAACTTTATTTCTATACCATTTTACTCATCATTTTTATATATGTGCATTTTAAAATAAAATTATAATATGAGGCATTCGAATTTCGATTTCCAAATAGTCCTTGATGACTTAACTTCCCAATAAAAGAGAAATCACCAAAGATTATGTACATATTGTTACTATATACATATACTATGCACCTGCAATAACTATATATATTTGTGAACTGTGTGCAGGTATCGAATTCATGTATCAATACAATGGACCGCATGCAATAACAATAAATGAGGAAGGTTGCTATATTTACAAAACATGCAAAAGTTTTGTTGAAATTGTTTGTATATTGCATGCATGTGAATGTGCATGGGAGAGTTGCAGACCGTGACAAAGATCCAGATAATGTGCATTGAATCCTACAACCTTCTTTATGATCCTTCAATGTAGATATAAGTACATATATGCACATTCAATTACAACACTGAAATATGTACACAAGTATGTATGTTTGTGCGACCATGCTACAACATGTAAAACCGTCTGTTTAAAAATTGGCACATACAATTATACATTGTATATGTGAACGTACATATGTTTATACACAATGTCTATTTTGTTGTCCAATATATTCATATCTCTGCATACGTACATATGTACATGCACTTATAATCAAGCAAGCGTGCCCCATACATACATACATATGTATGTAGTATGGGCACCTTTGTTCATACATACAAATGCCAGTACCTTCACAATTGCACATAGAAAATTGATTATCACTTATTGCAATACATGTATCCAAATAATTGTATTTTGCTTTTTTCAGCATTGGTTTTTTTTTTAGATCTCTCAATGGTGCTACAAATACACTGTTTGCTGTTGTTGTATTGTCGTGTATATCACGGAACGCATAGAGTGCAAAACTCTTTTTTCTTCACTTTTTATGAAAAACGAATGCGTGTATTATCAACTAGATATGTGCTCGAATAAAACATAAATAATATACACTTACATTACTTCCGTCAATTTTACTTTCTCCTTAAAAAAAAAATCAAAACAACGGTAGCTCACAATGAAAGAACAGAAACCTATGATTGAACATAGAAACGAATGGAATTAGTACAACGAAACGAATCAGTCTACTCACAGTAGTATTCCGTTCACATTATTGCTTATTACCGATTTAGGCCTTTTACACTACCATTTTTTTGGTTTGATGATGCCAATTAGTTTGTTATAAACAACGATTAATGATTGTGCCAATATATTTAAAAAAAAAAAATATGAGATTTTTATTAAATATTCATTAAAAGGAAATATATAAAACAAGTAATATAACATTCAGAAAAGAAAATTTGAATTCATCGTTTGATCGTGTCGATAACTATTGTTTCTAAATTCATAAATTAAAAATTTTTTACCAACATTTTCTCGGTTGTACAATTTTATTATTAGACGGTCAAAATGATAAATAGTATTAAATTTTAGGCATTGTTTCCAATGCTCTTCAGAGTAACGTAAAAGTTTGAAAGCAATTTTTTTGGTGTCTGCTGAACAATTCTATTCCGTATATCAACATTTGTAACAAAAAGATTCAAATGTTCACACAAATATTACAATACAGTTTAAGTGGAGTTATCGATATAAAATATAAAAGTCAATTTGATTTTGTAGCATGTTCTATATTCTAGTGATATTAAAATAATTTACAAAATAAATTTCAGTTATTTCCAAGAATAAAATATCGAATTTTCGATAACTGCCATCGATATACAAAAGATGTAGCCGAATCCCATCTCTGTCTAATATTATATAAATAAAACAATGGCATACGCATGTTGTGCTTCCAAAAATATTTTGAGGTAACAATTTACGAATATATTTAATTAAAAATTGCAATATAATGCTTGAAATACAAATTTTAGGATAGCACAATGCACTACACGACTTATGTCCGTGTATCCCTCGCACTATGTGAGTCCAATTGTTGATAAAAACATCCAGAACTCCAAAGGACTTGAACTATCTCATATCCCAATTAAAGCGGCTCCAAACGATGTGAACGACACAATATTTTATGGGGAACTCAAACAGAAATTTCTGAATTACATTACCAAAAAGGGTAATGCTGAATTAGCAAAAGAGTTGCTAACGAAAACATTTGAGGCAATTAAGCGCACACAAATTGAGCGATTAAATCTCGGCGGAGCCGATCAAGAGAAAGTTATTACAGATGCCGAGACTCTGCTCATAAATGCCATCGAAAACTCGCGACCATTGCTCACGTTGTCCGCAATTAAAAGAGGCGGAGTCAAATATCAAGTACCCGTCCCATTGACCCAACGTAAATCGTATTTTCTGGCAATGAAATGGATTTTAGATGCGGCTCGCGAGAAGGAGCGTAAAGTGAAGTTGCCCGACAAGTTGGCTTGGGAAATCTTGGATGCTGCTTGCGGCCAGGGAAGGGTGATCAAGAAGAAGGACGATCTACACCGACAGTGTGAAACCAATCGTGCTTACGCACATTACAGGTGGAGCTAATTGTGCACAATTTTTGCTGCTTAACATGTGCGTTTAAATAATGAAATAAAATTTAATTTTAAATTAGAAAACAAGTGCGGTCTTCTTATTTTAAATATATATTTTAGGTTTAATTTTAATTAACAATCCATTAAACAACACTTGATCGAAGGCATCAAAGATTATCTTTCTATCTTCAAAGATTTCGCCCCTTTTTCACCATATTTTAATATACAATAAAAGTTTATTTAGGTTTAAAATAAATAATAATCTATGGCATTTTTAAAGATAATAATCTCCGTCATTTACCATTTTTTTACAGTATACATTAAAGTTGATTTAAATTTAAAAATAAATTAATCGATTTACATCAACAGCTCCATCAATGGCATTTTAAAGATAATCGTCTCCTTCAAAGATGCCGCCGAGAAAGCCATCTCCTTCACTGTCGCCACCACCGCCGCCAAATCCAAGAAGACCATCGTCAGCATTGGGGGGAATAAATGCTCCGTTGAATGTATCTTCTAAACGATCCTCGACGCCGATCGTTGATGCAATGCCATAAATTAAGCGCATGATCACAAGTTGAATGAAACTTGGGGCACTGGTGGCAGGTGTTTTCCGTGCATCGTCTTCAAAAACTGGATTATTCGCATCTGCTGTCACTGTGATCCTTGAGGATGCCACCAACTTTATGAGCACAATCGAGAAGATCAATGTTTGTAACGATGTAATGTGATAACTTCTTGATATAAGCATTATAGCAAATTAAAGTATGTTGCAAGTGAGAGTTATTAAATAATTATGAGTGTGTGTGTTGTCAATCGTGATAATCAATACTGAATCATAGATGCGAGACTCGTAATCGACCAACTCAAAGAAAGGTGGTTCTCGTTTTGTTTGTTTGTTTTCTCAATTCGAATTGAAACTTTCTCTTGTAGCATTAATAACCATTTGAGTGTTTGTACGGTCAATATGAAATTAGTCTTACCTTCCAGTGTGACCAGTGTTCATTTTTATGAATATTTACAGTGTGGCTGGGAATGCGCAATGTGATTGGAAAAGTGATCTAATCTTTTTTTTGCATTGCGCAAGTCGCAGTTCATCGATCTGACGTCAAATGTTGCTGATTATTGGGTGTTAAAGTTGTTTACAGCTGGCAAATGAATCACATTTCACCTGAGAATGGAAATGCGTAATGTTTTTGTTTCATTTGCATACCATTTTTTTTTTTTTTTTTTTTTAAATAGAAATTTTCGTATTTATAAGCAAAAAGCGTTTTCATCACCGGCGCCATCTATTGTAAAACGGATCAAATTGGCAGATATAATAATAATATATTGTCAATCCAGTGGCGCCATCTAGCGCATAGTGCACTATTTGCCTAGCATCAGGTGTTGGTGACGGTTTTATTTTTAAACTATACTTAGGACATTATAGCACTTTATTTGTACTGTGCTCCCATCATCTTTGAATTTTACAACTGTTCTCAGGACAAAAAATAAACAAAGCAAGCCCAATGTGCACATAAGAAGGCCAATTGATATATAAGTGGCAAAGAAATAAAAATGATAAGCCAACGACTTACCAATCAATGCACAGAACATTTTGCCTGCTCTCATAGGCTCTCCCCCACGCTAACTGTCTCTCTCGGGCGCTCACTCACTCTCTCGGTCTCCCTCTGTCTCTCTGGGGACGCAACGCGGCGAGTGATCGCCCCCCTCCCGCGCATGACGAACGCTTGCTGATGTTATGACGACTCCACACCACACCACTTGGGCGACCCTCGTATGTTTGTTTATAAATTTAATAAGCAATTTGGGAATACACATACGAGTAGAGAGCATACTTGCTTAAGTACGTACATAGATGTATGTATGTACATAGAAGGTATGAACGCACATGTACATGGACTTGCACACTGAGGAGAGGTGTGAATATAATACATACGCTCGTACATACGGTTTCTAGATAAATACGATTGTAAACATATTTCTTTATTTACTTTACTATCCACTTTTTTTTTGCAGCCGTAAGGAGCGCATGCCTTCAGTTAGATTCAAGAACGCTATTCATTAATACGTATTCGCGCGCCGCGCGGAAGATAAGAAACCTTCTTACACTTATTCATATATAGTATATACAGTAATTTAAATTAAACCGAGGCCCAAATCAAAACAAAGACATATTTTAAATTAAAAAAAAAAATAGATAGATATATATATATACATATATATTTAATTGAATCATATCTAATGAGTGTGGCATTGGCTTTGATGTATTTGATTTTCAGTTGTGTTTCCGCAAATATTAATTCGATCGGTATTTGTTGCAGTCCCGAATCGAAACTCGATTCAGAGTTGCTTAAATGCATTCCGGCTACGAATATTCAAAATGCAACAGATAATCTCGATGTGCTACTGGATCAAATTGATAGTCCCTTGGGCTACGACCTTGCCAGGCATAATGAAACAATTACAGACTGTTCAAGTACTCAACTCTCAAATGTTTCACTCGCTACCGAAACTTCAGTGGAGATTTCCGAAAAATCGTGTCTGCTTACGCTCAACAATCGTCTCATTATATTAACGTGTAAACCTGAAGAAAATGATGTTACGCCCACAGTTCCTAGCTCGAGAATTGGTTTCGTCAACAAGTGTTGTCCACACAGTTACATCTACAGTTCAGAGTTCAACAGGTGTGTGCCGGGTACACCGGACTTTGATGTATACTCTTCTATCGTGGACCGGCCAATGATATTTGTTGACAATCCGTTGCTTTGTGCCAATAATAAAGTTCTAGTCGAATACTCCGTGAACGCGAAAGCTGTGCGTGTTGTCGAAGAAAGTAGGCTTGTTTGGCAAGATGGCAGTCGGCAATTGAAACGAAGTCAGTTTTGCATTGAAGCAATCGATGGAAAGAAGATGCCGCGTAATAATCGATCGATAGAAAGGAGAAATCAAGAATTTCTAATACGCACTTGTCAACAGTCGAAAATTTGCAATTCGCTGCCATGTGTTCGCAGATGTTGTGCTGATGGCGAAATCTATTATAAAAAAAATATGACGACGCTGTGTAAACGAGATCCAAATGATATTCTATTCGAAAGTTTTGCGAGTCTAAAGATTAGCGGCAATTTTACGAAACCGGCTGGTGGGTAAAGTTAATATTTATATTAAATAAGATATATAGGTAGTATTTTATTATCTCATATTATTGTCTAGAAATGATTTATTTATAGATCATACAACCCGTGAAAATACTGAATCTAAAAAGCCATCAATGAAACCTTAATTTTTGCTATTTCTACGATTAATTAGACTTTACTTTACATAAATTAAAGTACATTCTTTATTTGTTTTTTATTAATCATTATTTACAATTCGTACAATCACATTATCAAGTAGTTTTGCGAAATTATCCACTTACATTTCGTAAGTACAAGCAATTCATGTAATACATTTTTCTCTGTGTAAGTAAGACGTATCTTTAATATTAGCAAAACCATTTTATTGTTAATGTTTGTTGACACCCCCGCAAGCAAACCTTTTGGAACAATTACTTAATGTGACATCATTGACTTATTTTTGGCCTTAATTGAGACATTACTTTTATTAATTACAATCCCAAATGATGTTTGCAAAATAAACAGGACGGATATTGCTCGTGTAGTAAACTCATCCCATATTGCGGGGCGTATACGTAATTTTAGGTTCACTTTATTTGGTTTCTTTGGTTACTTTGCCCACCTTTCTCCCAAATGAGCGCAGTTTTATATTCATTTGAAATGGTCTTGGAGAACGTGTCTGTAATTTAGATGATGGTTTTGCCTCATATATCCAATGGTATTATCTTTTATGACCTTGCAGTCATTCCAATTTGTATTTACCCTTCAAATGGCAACAGTTACTGAGAGCTTAACAGTTTCCAACTAATAGCCATTGCTTTAGCACATAAAGATATTTTAATGCTTGCAAAGAGTGCCATAAATGCCTTAATGCTTCCTTGACCCCATAAAGTAAGACTATCCGACAGCTTTAGTGCAAAGTACACTCTCACTGCTGAAGCTTATTGATTGCAACTTCAGGCTTTTTCTATAGAAATGAGATTAAAATTAGAAGATTAAGATTAAATTTTAAAAGTATTATAAATTAGTTATTTATTACATTAGAATATTTTAAGAACTCTTCAAGTATTCATATTTGTAGATGTAGATGCTAGTACTAAAGCTAACTAAATCATCATTATTAACTATTATTAGTGATTTTTGTAATGTAATGATTTCAAAATTTCTTCGTTAGAATTTGGGTTATTGCACGGCATGGAATGCCCAAAGTTTCGACTGGATCCAGACTCATTTTCCGACGAGGAACATACAATTAGCTCAACTAATGGATCTCTCTTTATAATTAGTTCTAGCAAAAAATATGCTAACAGTCAGTATTGTATTGAAAAAATCAAAAACTCATCTATGGCTGATAATAAGGTAAGTTTTTAAAGCTACATCTTTAATATACTTGTACGATTTGAATTTCAAATTAAAGAAACTACTTGTTTTTAGAACAGCTCTACACATTTGTATGCTTCGATTCGAAAGTTGTGGGCAACGATCGCATTCGATTCAAGATGTATCCAATTGGTCTTCTAATTTCCTGCTGCTTCTATGCAATGACACTAGCCGTATATATCTCCATCGAGAAATTGCGCAATCTGCCAGGCAAAATATTAATTTGCTTGGTAAGTAGTCTGCTGCTGGCCTATCTAGGAATTGCTCTGGGGCAATTAATGCCAACGTCCAATAACAAAGTGTGCGTTATTTCAGGTTAGTTTTGTCTTTAAATAATAAAACAAATATAATTAAATTATTTTTATTTTCTTTACTTCTTTGACACAGGATTTCTTGTATATTTCTTTTTAATGTCTGCATTTTCTTGGATGAATATTACATGTTTTGATATATGGAAGACATTCGGGTAAATAATTTTGAATCAACAATTTCCAGAAATTAAATAACTGTTTTATTTTAGATCAACAAAATCAAAAAATGTTCAAAGACGAGAGCAACGAAACCGATTTATATGGTACTCAGTTTATGGTTGGGGACTTGCGATCGTCTTAACAATTATAACGGCAACATTAAGCACATCTGATGTGCTATCGGAAAATATTCGACCCAACTTTGGCAATGGCCGGTGCTGGTTCACATGTAAGTTTATCCACAAAATTCGTCCAACAAATTTGTAAATAAAAATTACTTTTTGCTTTTAGATGATACTATAGGATATGCGAGCCTTATATTTTTTTCCGGACCCCTTGGCATATTACTCATCATAAATCTAGTTCTATTTTTGCTAACATTAAAGTATTGCAATCGCGTCAAAAGAGAGATATTTCGTATGCAAAGTTCAAACGCTGAAAAACCGGCTTTGCGCAATCGATTCTTCGTGGATAAAACCAGATTTATAATGAATACTAAGCTATGCTTTGTAATGGGAATTACTTGGCTATTGGAAATTGCGAGCATCTTGTTATATGATCACAAGAAGAACTTTTTCTGGTCAATAAGTGATTCATTCAATGTCCTTCTAGGAGTTTTCGTATTCTTCATATTTGTATTTAAAAGACGAGTGTGGAATGAAATAATGATGAAACTAGGTACGTATTTTTTTTTTTTTTTAATTTGCAGTCTATGCTGTGGAATAATTACATGTTACTCATACAAGTAGTATGTACTTAAGTATTATTATATTACTCACTTATTTTTATATTTATCATTGTAGGCTTCAAGACGAGAAGCGATCCTCGAAGAACCGGAAATACAACATGCCTTACTCAATCGACCTATTCGGCACCGAGTATCTCCATGAGAAAGATGGATATTGACGAGGGCGAAAAATCGCTGACACGTATTTGATCACAACGATCATAACGCAAGGATATCAAAATCTATATAAACACAAAAAGAATATTATTTGAAAATTATACTCCTAGCGCATGATAATTGAGTGCCAATGTATGTTACGCTAAAAGTTATTAGTTATTTTTGTAGTTTAGAGCTTATGAAAGAAGAAGCAGCATTAATGGTACAACGTTCTTAGTCTGCGGTGTGTTTGCGTGTGTGTTTTTATATGTTTATATGTGTATTTATGTGTGTGGGCAACCACATATTACGAATATGCTTCTTGTTTCGCACAAAGAAAATAATATTAATTAAAACAACTGTATAACAACAAATAAATCGAAAATCACGAAAACTTCACAGCGCCAAGTTTTCTTTGTTTCATTTTCAGTCGTGCCAGCCTATCGATAATACTTACATCGTTACGGTCAGCATATATAAATGGAGCTCCTCTCTAGTATTTTTCCACGTTAATTAGTGTATTTTCAAATTCACGTTGCGGTCAGCCTGCTTGCAACCTTTGGTTTAGTTCTTCTGCATTTTTTTAAGTCACACCAACTATCAACAAAGTACTTTGCTTTAAGTAAAAACCATTTACATATAAAATTTCACAAAAATGGATCATTTCAACTTTGGTGGTTCGGAGCTAACGCGTGGCCACATGGTTCAAATGTTACTGCGTATTTCCATAGCCTCGGTTATCACTTATTACTCAGTCAAATGGATGATGAACCAAATAGATCCGACAAGTAAAAGCAAAAAGAAGGCAAAGCTTCTGGCCGAAGAACAATTAAAAAGGTGGGTTCAAGTACTATAGCAATAAAGCATCATCAATCCAAAATTTTCAACACTTGCAGGCTGCGTAGAGAGAATAACTTCGATGTAAACTTACATACGTTTACCGATTACGAGTTGATGATTGCATCACACCTTGTTGTTCCAGCAGACATTGCGGTGAAATGGAGTGACATCGCTGGATTGGATGCCGTCATACAGGATCTACGCGAATCGGTTGTGTTGCCCGTGCGACATCGCGACATGTTTAAAGGCTCCAAACTGTGGCAAGCACCGCGAGGGGTTCTGCTTCATGGGCCGCCTGGATGCGGCAAAACATTGATTGCCAAGGCAACCGCCAAGGAAGCGGGCATGCGATTTATTAATTTGGATGTGGCTATACTGACCGATAAGTGGTATGGCGAATCACAGAAGCTAGCCTCTGCTGTCTTCTCGCTGGCCGCAAAAATTCAACCATGCATAATTTTTGTGGATGAAATCGATTCTTTCCTGCGCGCCCGCAACTCAAATGATCACGAGGCCACGGCCATGATGAAAACACAATTTATGATGCTGTGGGATGGTCTCAGCACCGATCCAGAATCTGCTGTCATTGTCATGGGAGCCACAAATCGGCCGCAAGATCTAGATAAGGCAATTCTTCGTCGAATGCCAGCACAATTTCATATTAGTCTGCCATCTGAAGTGCAGCGTGGGCAAATTTTGAAATTGATCTTGTCAACGGAGGAGATTGACAACAACGTAGATTTCAATCGCTTGGCAAAACTAACGAATGGTTACTCGGGTTCTGATCTGCGTGAAATGTGTCGCAATGCTTCCGTTTATCGTATGCGACAATTTATGACGGCCACGGATAAAAATCAACAACAGGCGTCGCAGCCACAGCCACAGCCATCAACTGATGCTGCAGACAACAAAGCTTTGATCTCCATTACCATGGATGATTTGCTGAGCTCGCACTTGAAAATGAAGGAGTCCAAAATGCACACTGGCAATTTATTCTTGGAGAATAGAATAGATTTAGACTAACAAGCTTTAGTTTTGTTTATTTGTTATTAAATTTTGATCACAAATCATTTACAAGATTTTTTGATTTAATACGTGAATAAAAGTAGCACAAGAATCGCTTTCCCTTAAACAAAAAATAGTTGCACTCTAACTTGGCATTTTTTTTAGTTGTTTCGCAAGCTGATAAATTATAAATACTATAATTGGGGATTTCCCCCGCTTAAATGCCGAAGCATTCGTCATAGAACGATAAACGAGATGTTTCTTTTATCGATAAGCCAATCAATTAAACATGTTAATCGATGTAACAGTCAGTTTAAATGCAATATTTGCGACGTTCATTTGATCAATTCAATTTATTAAATGGATTAATAATCAGTGTGTAAACCTTGCAAGTAATTATTATTAGACAAATATCTAGCACTTATCTAAAAGTTTTGGCCCATACAAAAGAACATAGGCGCAATGCCAATCGCCGCCTCCAGACAGACGCAATATCTCATCAGTTGTTACCGAAGTGACGTCGTCATCATCAAACTTGAACCAGATATCGCCACTAGAACGCACCCAAGCCACATAATGACCTGACGAACTGGAGCGGCCCTTGTGTGTCAACACAGCCTTCAGCGTATAAAATCCCGAATTGTTGCTTCCCAAATCATCATCGAATGAGAATTTCTCATATTTGCTTTCATCAAATTCCTCGTCAATCTCCATAGATTTGGCAGTTTGCTTTATCTGCGATTCCACTTCCATTTTTTTATCATCGACTTCCTTAAATTTGGCACGCATGGGACACAACTTTTGTTGTAATTCGGGCGTGCACAGTTCAAATGCGTCGAAATCCATGGGAAATTTAATGTCTTTCAAGACCTTCGCATTGATGCCCTCCTTGCCTTTGTATTGGAAACGTACGAACTGAACTGTCAAATAAGCGGGAAGACGACTAACTAAGTACTGCAAAAGCAAGCAAAAATATTTTTTAAATTCACTTAAAATTAAAGGTACTGTCACTCGCTTACAGTTCTGGTATAATGCGCATCGCGACCCAAGGATTCTGAGTTTTTAACCAGCTGCTCTTTCATTTTCTGCATTTAAATATAATTAACGAATATTTGAAAAATCGTTCAAATGCTGACTGTTAATAATTACCGATTTGAGACCACTTTGCATGTACTTAACCTCCATAGAAATAAAGCAACTCAATTGCAAAAAATTTTCGGATGAAATTGTGGCAGGTTCATCGGGAGCTTCATCTGCGGTCATTTTCACTTCAAAGGTACCGCCAAAGAATTGTTCAATAAATGAGCTGTGACATGGTGGATATATTAAAAACGATCTTATAAGTTGTTCAAGAATATTTACTTATGCGTCTTCTTTTCGGCAATAGCTCCATCCGATTCTTGACTCAATGGACGCAGTTTTTGCTGCAGCATCTTGAGAATCTCTGACCAACATTCGTTGGCATCCTGCTGGCGATAAGTGCCATTCTCTCCAGTCTGAGCAAATTGTGGCGATGCTCGATGCAAAGCCTGCAAAAGCACAATAGGCGTAATTGTAGTGCCCTTCTCCATTTGGGCAAATACGATCTTCATAGCCGATGAAACGGTTGATGCCGTTGATCCACCATCTGAACTATCTTGACCAAAGTTAACCAATGCTTTGCGCAACTCAGGCACAGCTCTTAAACACTGAACGGTGGCATTCATGTAGCATGTATTTCCCAGATTGGTTAAACCGGCTGGAATACGCATCTGCAAGGGGACTACTTAATAAAATATTTCACACAATATGCAATTTGTATTACCGCTGTGGCCGCTTCGGCCTCATTCATATCCTCAATAAATTTAACTGGTGTTTGAGGAACCTCTGGCACCTTTTCCTTGGAACCCAGTAATAACACAACTGCACCCTATGATGACAACCAAAACTGATTCAGTGGGAATAAGAGTGAAACGAGTCGCAACTTACATCCTTCAACTGCAAATTCCATTCATCATCCTTGAGAATTCCACCTTTACACATCACTTTTTGTCGTTCTGGTTGCACGCCAGTGAGCGCAAATAGTTGAGCTTTAAACAAGATTGGCTCCTCATCGGTATTCACATCAATATCCGGGTAAAGTTCGCGGCCCCATTTCACTTTTACTGCGTAGAATGGAATGTTTCGGCACAATCTACATTAAATTACTTTTACTTGCAAATATTTACCTTTAAAGGACGGCATTTTCAGGAGTGTTAATCGCGGAATCAGATGAATTTCTTTAAAATATCAAAGTCATACTAGTAGCCAACCAGTGTGACCGCAAGCAAGTTGACAAAATCTACTATTTTATATAGAAAAATATTTCAAAATATACAACTTATACAAACACTGGCTTGGTTGTACTTGATCAGCAATAATTTTGTTTTTTAATTTTTATGAATAAAACAATTGGAGTACGTGTAGATAATATTTTGTTTCGTCCTCTTGGCGCTATAAAGTTTGAATAATTAGGAAATTACAACACTTAACGATTATAATTAATAGCAGCCCTGATTTTTATCGAAGGCACAATAAATATTTATCGTTGCAGTCGATGCTAATAACAAACCTATCTGTGAAAGACCGAAGTGTTTTTTTATTTTAAAACGTTAACAATTTTACAAAATAAATAGAAAACTGAAATGGATTGTGAAAGCATTCAAATGGCGATATCAGATGAAACTAATCTGACTGTGAGTATAAATCTGTATGCGTTTAATGCAGTGTTTACGTTTTTCTCTCTTACTGCGTAGTAGTTTATAGCTCTGTACATACATACATGCGCATTTTATGAGTTCTGTTTGTATGAACACACATGCATATGTATGCATGTAATCAAATAAGAAATTCAAACAAAGACGCTATAGATTTGGGGTGAAAACTACAAAGACAATGCGAAATTTATAAGAACACAATGTACTCTTTTCTATTTAAGGAACGCAAGGAAAGCGGAAGAAGAGGACGGAAACCTGGCAGAAAAACCTCCTCCGAAAAGGTTGATATTAAAGCCAAACTAGGTACGTTTTTATCGTCCCTAATAAATTCAATTACATCTTATAAATCATTGTTCAAAATTATTTTAAGAACGGAGCCGGCAAAGTGCCAGAGAATGCAGAGCGCGAAAGAAGCTTCGCTATCAATATCTGGAGGAGCTTGTTGCTGATCGCGAAAAGGCTGTGATTGCATTGCGTACTGAACTGGAGCGAGTTGGTTAATATATATTCATGTAGTGCACAATGATATTCTTATTAAACCTTTAACATTGCAGCTAATACAATGGGATAAGCAGATGGCTGAAAGTGACAGTCCCAATAATGATGTTGATCAGCTGCTGAAGGAGATTGGCATCCTTAAGCAAGAGCTACATGCTTGAACTCAAAGTACAAAATAAGTTTTTATTAAACTACATACTATACATAAGTATATATTTTCATACCATAAGTAAATTTAACTAGCTTCCATAAGTTGATTAAACAAGTTATGAAGTGTTTATTAGGTTAAAATTCGACTCCTTTTGGTATATGTTTTAATGCTGTATTTTACCTTACGGAATTATGGAATAAATATTTCTACCCTTAAATATAGAATTGTATTGTGAATTGTATATATCGATATACAATTTCTTCAATTTTCAGTGAATATGAAAACGGTATATCTCGCTTATTTTTAGACATTAAATAGTACATTTTCAAATAGACTTGCGGTCACTCTGTTTAATTCTTCGTGTTACAAATATTTACTTTATAAATTATTATTTTTTAAATTACAATGGAGTCCAATACAGAACGAACTGCAGATGTGAGTTCAGCAGAATTAAGAAGGGAAGCCCGCCGTAAGAAAATATTGGAAAGCGCAAAAAGTCGACTGGAAAAACTGAATGGCAGAGTGCAGGCACATGGTAAGCAATTCTCTTGCACTTGATTTGAACAATGCAAAGTGTGTAATGTATTTAATTAAATTCATATAATCCCACGTTGGTACAATTGAAAAGTTACAATAAACCAGCAATAATCGAATATAAAATCTTCACATTACTTCACACATTTGTATAGCGTCTAGTGGTTCAACCTCAGGAATGCCCTTTGGGTCAGTCAGCACTTTACACCGGAGTATTCGTGCTCATCATCTGATGTTCGATGGAATGAATGATATTGAAATAAGTAACGTCATTGACGAACAAAGTCTATTTGCATTAGGTTACATATGTTAATTTTTATATATTATTTTATGTAGTTTTCCTGTAATCCTAAGTAGGAGAAAGAGAACGAGCTACTACATAAATTTGTTAGTTGGGGCTTATCACTCAAGTTAGGTTTTATGATTTTAGATAGTAAATAGCTTTTAAAACGCTTAGTACATAGTATGATGAATAAAACTATCAGATATATATATAACTATATATATCAGACTAAAATTTCCCTTTTTTCATTTCAGACGCAAATTCCCCTGATGTTTTGGAATATTCGGACCCTGAAGTGGAACCCAACATTCACGTCGGAAGTACAAATTATCAAGAAGATGGGTTTAATTCCGTATTTTTTGCCGCAACCAGCAGTAATACAACAAATCTAGAGGCCCCCAGCATTTTTGTAAAAAGCAGAATCCTTGTTTTCGTTGCTGCTACAGTGGGATATATTCTATCTCAGTATGCAAATAATTTCCTTTTTGTTCCGGTTGGGTTATGCATACTGATTGAAGTGTTTTACTATAAAGGGCATCAATATCTGAACAACAATATTGTTAATATGATTGTGCCAATGGTACTTTTGTTTACTGGTGCTTCGTTGGGAAATAAGATCAAACAGATTAATAGTCTCGTCTCGATTTCACAATCTCTCCTAATAAATCTAGCTATAACCATATTTTGCATATGCCTAAGTAGTTTTTTGTTTCAATTGTTTAGCTTAAATCATATTGTGGATATTAAATAAAATGTTATTATCTTTACCTTACATTGTGTCACAGAAATTGATATTGTTGATTTTGTGCTTTTGGGTGATCCGCATCTAGTGTGGCTTGAATTATCCATCCGATCGTATTGTTTTTAATATACGGTTGTTGAATGCAATAAACAAGTTTATTCAACGATCAACACAAATTAGACAATTATTTAATTTTTTATTTTTTAATTGTTTAACTTAATAGTTGAGCGAATATGCATACTTTTCAATGATTTCGATTATTATCTCATTCTGTTCTATTCCATTATTCCTGTTGTGTACTACCCTAATTGGCCTGAATATCAATTTAAAACCGGCTGCAGTAGTAAAATTTCGTTTGTTAAATCTGGTCACGCTGAATTAGAACTTTTGATGTACATACAAAAAATCGAGCTGGAGTGCGGTGGAAAAAATATTGATTAATTAATATCTGTGCTAAGACAGATATATTTGTTGAAAACGATATGACTGATCAACGGGGGACTAGAGTTTACGTTGGTAACTTAACGGATAAGGTCAAAAAAGACGATCTCGAAGGTGAATTTACAAAGTACGGCAAACTGAATTCGGTATGGATTGCATTTAATCCACCCGGATTTGCCTTTGTTGAATTCGAGCATCGTGACGATGCCGAAAAGGCATGTGACATTCTGAATGGCTCCGAACTCTTGGGTTCACAATTGCGAGTCGAAATCAGCAAGGGACGTCCGCGACAAGGCCGGCGTGGTGGACCAGGTGACCGAGGACGCCGCGGCGATGTCGGCGGCCGGCATAGCATAACAAATAGTGGAGGCGGTTTCCGGCAACAGCGCGGATCGAGCAGCTCCAGCAGCCGCCATTGTGAACGCGGTTACAGCTCGGGACGCTCCAATTCGGGCTACGGCGGTGGTGGCAACAGCCGCGATGGCGGCAGCAGCAGCAATGGCTTCAGTCGTCGCGATGCGTACAGCAGTGGAGTGCGAGAGAGCAATCGCTATGGCGGCAGCAGCAGCAGTTCAAGCTACAGTCGCAATGGTGGGCAAGGCGGTGGAGGACGTTTTAGATCTCGTTCACCAGTCATTTATCCTCGGTTTTAATGTTAATCCATAAATACGCATCCACACACATTTCGTATTCAATTTCTCGAAGCCGCTAATAAAAACAAACCCCAATATTCTACGTTCATTGCGATATTGATGCGATTCTGCTATCATAAGGATGCAAAGAGGAGATAGGAAGCATTGCTAATATGTACATAACATACATATACAATACATATATATTGATATCATTAAGGAAATATGCATCTTTTTAAACACATATATTTCTATGCTAGGACATCAGCTTTGGTATAACAACAAACAAAAAACATACTATTTATTTACACATACAACAATTTGCATCAAACAAAGTCTTAATTTAAAACGAAAAATATTCAAATTTAAGAAACTAAATTAGCCAACTATTAAAAATAATTAAGATACATATATTTAAAACAAAATATATACGGACTTAGTTTTACCGAAAAACCTAGAATACATAAATCTAATAAAAATTGTCAGAATCGTATTTGATTTATACTTTTGATATGTTGTTTTCCCCAATTACAATTTTAAGGGATGATTCCCCCTTAAAAAAAGAGCTCTTACAAAGTGGGGTGTTAGGGTAGGTCGATTTAATTACGATAACGATAGATAAAAAAATGTACATCAATTTGATTAGGGCCGGTTTATTTTAGGATTATTTTATTTATTATTTTTCTCGGATCGAAATAATTCTAATGGAAAATCAAATATAGTTGTATTAATACTGTTTCGATTTTCCATAAAAAATTAAGCTAATGTTCTCGATATATCTGTCATTGAATAATTCGACTTAATCCTAAACATGTCTTTTTTTTTAAGTAGTAACGGATAATTTGGGATCCACCAAGCCTTTTAGGCAAAGTTATCATAACGATATCGATAATGTCCATACTTCTAATGCTCCGATTCTGAAAAATTGGAGACGACATTCGATTTTTTCTGCTGATTCAACGACACATTATATTTTCATCGACGAGTACTGAACCAAAACTAGGAGGTAAACTTAAGATAAAGGTAAAGACCATTTTAGCAGATAATCATATTTAATATTCTGTAATTGGCGTCAACTTTGCGTGAAGAAACAGAAAAATAATATTTTTGAATTTGAACATTAAGAACAAGCAATATAATTTTGGGAAAGAGTCGAAATTATATATGAATTGTTAGCCAGACAAATAAACTCAAATTAATTTGTCAACTCTTTAGTAGGACACCAATACAACGTATAATTGCATATTATTCAATCGGTACACTTAATACAAATTGTTATTTTTTAATTTATAGGTTCAAATAAATATCTTAACAATTGCATATGACATCTAGTTTTCACATTTATAATAATTTTTCAAAATTGATATTAAATTTATGGTAATTTTCCAATAAGCTTTCAGAATTATTTCATACTAAATTATTAAAACAAAAACACATCTTAAAATAAAAGTGATGTTTATACACAACATTTTTTAAAATCTAAAATACATACATATATTATTTCCCAAAATTATATGGCTTGTTTTGAAATATTGTTTTTCAGTTCAAGTTTCGTGAATAGATTTGAACTTAAAGTTGACATCAATTTCATTACGAAAATAATGTTTGAGAAATACATTTAAAGTGTTTATGACTGTGCATGTGCTTTTTATTATCGATTTGAATATAGTTAAAACAATGTGAAAGAAAAACTTGAGCAGTTTATCGATAATTTTGTGTATCACCATTATCATTTTGATGGGTTGTCTGAATCACCCTGTATCTCTCACGTTAGACATATTATTGGCAGATACACCACTAGAAAATATCACTAAAAGTACATGAGATATTGTTTAGGTTTTTTTTTATTTTATTTTATGAGCACCAGTCAGCCGTCATATGGGAATTGTGTGAAACAACATTATTTGTGATTAATAAGTGATATATGTATGTATGTAAACGATATACGGAATAACGCAAAAAAAATTCTTTAGCTAAAATGTTAAAGACAATATTTCGGAATCCTATAAAATTGTAATGAAAACGGCATCCTAAATATACAAAAAAACTTCAACTGGATTAAAATTTACAATTTGTGTTAAAAACTTACAAAGGCAATACTGTGTGGTGGCGTTGCGAGTGTGTTACATGTATGTACATACATCAATTTACTTACATATGCATGTACATGCATGTATGTACGTATGTATACATTTATATTGTACATACAGACATGTACGTTCGTACATACCTACATACATGCTGCTGCTCTGCTACTAATGTAACTTAGCTCCTTACAAGCACTTATGGAAAAAGTAAAGCAAAATGCATTTTTTCTCTAACATATGCAAAAGTGCAACATTAATATTGCATCGAATTGTAAGCATACTACATTTTCCATATGTGCAAAAAGGCAGTGCTCAAATTTAGCCTCAGTGCTTATTATTGTGATGACTGCTGAATACTTTCGTGCATATATAATATATATATATATGTATATGTATGTACATACATTGTATGTACAGAGAGATATAACTCGTTCATATTTAATTATTTGCATATGTGATGAATTAGACGGTACCTATGTAAGTGCATACATACCGTTGCAAATAATTATTGTATGTATGTAATTATAAGTTTTGAAGATCTTTTGATTAAGCTTACCTCGTACAAAATGGATAACAAATGAACGTATGCATACATGCACGTACATATGAGAACACACATATGTACTCACACAAGCATAAGTATAAACTGCATGCATGCACGTACATACATTTGGACATGTATAAGAGTATGTGTGTGTGTATATGCAATTTTTGTGAGTGTATATATCTGTGCATGTGTCAGTTCTTTTGTCAATAATTTAAAACTTGTTCAATAATATTATTTGGCAAAGCCATGTAATCGCAGAAAATTTACTGTTGCCTGAGAAAAAAATAATTAGCAATTTACCAAGTGCGCCGCTTAATTCGTGTTTTCCGAGGAGTTTTTATGCTAAATGCTAAACTCACACAACAACAAAAACATAAAAATAACTGTGCAGACCAATGTAATCGTTGTATTGGTGTAGGTTACAAAAAAAAAAAAACACAATCGCCATAGCGTCCATCAATAATCACAGTTTTTATTGAGCTACATAGTGAAATTCTAACCTATACCTTGATAACTGAGATAACCCTAAACCGGTCCGCAAAATTTTACAGCAGCAGCCATAGCAAAGTCCTTATTCAATATGAGTTTTGGAGCCTTATAGTCTGATTGGCCACACTTTGGAATACTAACTAATTAGATTCTTGGCTTATTGGGAAAACATTGTCTTTCTTATATGTGCAGAATGCCTAAATTTCTTATAATAATTTGTTGTTCTTTCAGGTGTTAAAAGATCACACTAAAAATGGTTATTTCAAGAACGTTTTTACAAAAAAATATGATATGAAGGGACATAGAAATGATGAAACCGAAATCAAAATAAATAGTTATAATAAGCAAATAACTCAAAATCATAAAAGACAAACAACACCATCTTCAGAGACTAATATGGCAAACACAATTTCCATAATGTCAAACGCCATACGCAACGCAGTTAGCAAACAACGTATACGCTACAAGGAGAAAGGATTTAACTTGGATCTAACCTGTAAGTATATATAGTTGTCAAAATCTCGGCTAACGATATTTACTGGTTTTTTCTTTGACTATCTTGTTGAAATAATCATTAATATTTCTTATTGCAGATATTTGCTCTAATATTATTGCGATGGGATATCCTGCTCCGGATAAATTAGAAGGCATTTGGAGAAATCGCTTGGAGGATGTGTTAAAGTTTTTAGATGAAAATCACGGTGATCATTACAAAATCTACAATTTGTGTCAAGAGCGCAATTACGACAAAAGTAAATTTCACGGGGTAAGCTTAAAAAGAATCGTAATTGTTTTTGAATCGAGTAAATCTAATAAATATTTTCCCCATTTAATCCAGAGAGTTGCAATTTATCCGTTTGAAGATCATAATCCTCCCACAATTGAGTTGATACAACGTTTTTGTCACGATGTTGAATCTTGGCTGAAAGCTGATTTGTTAAACGTTGTCGCCGTACACTGCAAGGCAGGCAAAGGACGAACTGGTAAGAAGCACCTAAATTATTTAAATTTTTATACAAATTTAAATTAAATGAAATACATCATTTTGCAGGTACCATGATATGCGCATACTTGGTGCATTGCAGATTCAAGAAAACCGCTGACGAAGCATTAGATTGGTATGGTGAAAAGCGTACGAAAGATCGAAAGGGGGTTACAATTCCATCTCAACGTAGATATGTTCAGTATTATTCAAAGTTGATCCCAGATTTGCGGTATAAAGTTACAAGTCTTTACGTAAGTAGACAATTATACTTGCTGTTTTATACAATTGTTTTAATAATTTGCACTATTATGGAAAGGTCTGTGAAATTCGATTTGCTGAGACGAGTTTTTTGCATAATCTTGGCACATTGCAATGCTCGATTTGGGACATGCAGGACTCCGCTACAGAAAAAGCTAAGGCACAAGTAAGTAAAGAAATATCTAAATCTTCCACATATCCTTGGGTTGGTTGTGCTGAATCGAAAAACTCAAGCACAATAATTTGATTTCAATTACACTAAACGTTTATAGAAATTATGCTCAGAACTCTGATTTCAACTCTAATTTACTAATATTCATATTATTTTATCTTCTCAAATTAGCAACTGCAAAAGTGGTCACTTGATTTCCAGAGATCTTCTTGCTTGGATTTAAGTAGCGCACCACTTTTAGTTTCTGGTGATATTAAAGTTGAACTTGCACAAACGACATCGAAGAAGATCATTTGCCACGCCTGGATGAATACATTCTTTGTGCAAAGCAGTTCTGGTCGGTAATCAAACTACAAAAAAAATAAATAAAAATTATAATTGAATAATAATAAATGCTCTAATGTTCACAGATTGCGAAACTGATGGAACGAGTGTCAAATATATGTATACTTTAAACAAGTCGGAAATCGATGGTGCCCATAAGGACAAAGATTACAAGTTTTCGGAGGGCTTTAAGGTAAGCATCTTTGCAATGCATGAATTAAGCAGTTACTTATATATCGATTGTCTACTTATCGAATTGCAGATCTCGATTGTATTTGAAGGAGAGAAACGTTCCGACTGCATACAAACTGAACCCTCAGTGAATAATCGAAACAATAATCGAAACTCGGATAATTTGCCTGGTGACAATGATAGGAATCTAAATAGTGAGGGTTCTGATTTCAACTCTCCGTCCTCAAGTCGTTTCTTCGAACGTAATAATGGTCCATTTCATGCCAATGATGAGAGCAGTGCAACTAGATCTCAACAATTGGAGCAAAATGGGAAACCACCTGTAAGTGCAAAAACCGTACTCGAATTAAACATAGCTCATTCCTTATACTATTTACAAGTATAAATATACATACTTATATGTGTATTTAATATTGAACATACATAGTAACATTTCTCAATATGTGTAAAATGTGAATGCATTCGTTTTAGACAAAAAATCAATATGAAAAATCAACCATCTCAAAATGTTCTGCGATGCCATCGAAACGCAAACAGTCTTCATCCAAATCGTTCTTAGTAAGCGTTAATAATACCTCATCAAGCAAGGACATCAAAAAGCTGCATATTTTCAACCACCAACCGTCCGTTACACAATCCTCCGGTTCAATCAAGTGGCAAAACGATTCAAATATTCAAAACATGTATGACAACTCCTCAGATAATAATAGTCCACACATATTCGATCGTTGCAATATTCCTAAGTCTACTACTACTACTACTACATCTACTGCTGCTACAGCTACAGCTACAGCTGCATCTGCATCTGATAAGATCTTCGAACAAGAGTCATACATTACTTGTAAGCGATTGCCGCAAGATTTTAATAACCAGGGTGGTAGTGAAGAAGGCAATGAGGATTGGGAATCCGGTGAGTCTATTGTTAATCTCATATCACCATTACTTTTTAGTATTCCCTCCCATTCCTCCCATTTTTGAATCTGTTATCTGTAAAAATACTACAAAAAGATATTTTAAAATCGATGCGAACTTGATGCACACCAATCCTTAACTCATAAGCCTTAATATATTTCAAAATAATACAAATTACGCACTTTTGCAAGAAACTATTTATTTAAGCATATGTAGATTGGTACAATCAAAAAGAAAATTGACCATTTAAATTCATTTGATGGATGCCATAGCATAATTATAAACAACCACAAAACTCATTTAATGAGTGTCATAGCTTGAAAGCCCTTGCAGATTCTTCATTTATCATTACTGATTTTTCTATTACTGTAAATAATGTAAATTTATCTCAGCTCATTCGTCAGTCATTAATTGAATTCTCTACCTCCTCTAATGAGATACAAATGTCCTGATCAAATTTCAATAGCGTCTGTAGGGGTTTAAAATATATTCGATAAATATAAATAAATATATATAAGCCTTAATACTTGCAAACATAAACTTTAATCACCATAAGCGTAAAGACGTCCATTGTTTTATAAAACAAATATGTAATTATAAATTCATCTTTCGAAAACTTTGTAAATTTATAAAAATATTGTTTCTAAATTTAGTTACAGAGTTACAGTTTAAAACCCAAAATTTAATAGTAAAAATAAATTTGCAAAAATGAATTTATTAAATATTCACATAATTTGGCCAAAACAATTTTAAAGGTTATTAAAACTCGGAATTTAATGACTGGCAGTTGTCACTTCTTAAATTTACAATAAAAATATATAAGCATATCACGATTTTTCTTATATGCAAAATTGACAGACCGCTTTTGTAAGCAGACTATCTTAGATTTTATACGCGCTCTTCGTGGGAAAGAATATTTTTAATTTATTCTTAGTGTGAAACAAAAAGTATTAGCTGTGTAATTTTGTGCAAACCATATTTGAACAAAAGTGACGAGAGTTATGGACTATCAACAGATACTGTGAGTGTTAACATTTCTTATTAATTACGATCACGAGATGTTTTACTTTTAAAATGTATCTTTCAGATACTTCATCTTGCGTTGGATGCTCATATAGGGTCAATTACATTACGGTGTTCTTTAAAATATATGGTGAGTATCTTCTTATACCTTTGTTATCGGATGTATAATTTGAATTTTCTAGATGTGTCTGTTAGTAATTATATATTTTGAGTGGCAGTAACATAGTTATTTTAAATTTGTTAATCTATCTTCTTGAAATGTCTTACTTCTCTCTTTTGGCATAACCCGATTGCCAGCCAAAATTAAATATTTTTTTTAATGGGATATTTTTATGAATTTCCCCTTATACTAATTATAATATTCAAAGAACGTTTTTTAAACATTGTTTCTATAAAATTCAGAATTCTGACTGAATTCTGAATTCTCAAGCATCGCTAAAACATCCCTTGCTTCAAGTATATCGAAGTCGGGGTTAAAATTTGTTAGTTTTTAAATGTTATAAATTGTGTATTACCTAAAATATTCAAAGTTTGAAAAACTTTAAAATCGGCGACCAATGGTTGAATTCTATTCGATCTAAAAATAATTCAAAAGTCGAACAACGCGATTAGTACTTTTATAAATAATAGAGAAAGTTGTGAATTTTTGGCAAGAGTATTCTATCCTGTTTCCATTGTAATACTGAATTTGTACATCTTATTTCAGATATATTTTCTGGGTGATATCAGAAAGTGAACCACAACAAGATGAGACAACATAAATACAAGTACAACGACTTTGCTCTTTTTTGTGTCCTGTTTAATGTAAACTATTCTTGTTCAACCATTTAATAAATGTAAAAAATAACAAATAGTATTAATGTTATTATTGAGAAATCATGTGTTTAGAAAACATACGGGTAGATTTAACTTTCATGTACATACTTTTAAACTTGATTCTCAAAAGCTTTTTAATTTGTCTTCTACCTTCGCTAATAATATTTTATGCCCAATTTTTAGAAAAAGGTTTTTTTTTTGATAGCCTGGTGTTTTTTCGCTTTCGGTCTAGGAATTATCGCAAATAGAACATAACTCATTAATACATTTAAGATCAAAATCAGCTTCTTGTTTTTTTAATTAATGAGGAGATCGTTTCGATTTTCTATTATTGTTTTGAACCTTTTTATGACATCTGGACTATATACTTCTTTTCATTTCAGGCAATATATTTGTCGAAACCAACCAGATTTGATTATTTCTCGTACAGCTACCAAAGGAACGCTTGGTCGAAAGAAATTTTTAAAAGAAACAAACTGAAACAAAAACTAAAACAGAAACAGAAACATCAAGCGAAACGATTTTGTTTCTGAAGAAAATATTTAAATACAACGTTTGACTAACCATCGATTATTATATAGTTCATCGTCGTGCTAGGCAATTCTAACAAATTAAGTTCAGACTATAATATCGAATAGCTGGCAAATAAGATTGTAAATTAAGAACTATAAATTGTTAAAATTACCTTATCGATTGTAGATTGTAACTTTTGCGTGTTTTGTGTCTTTTGTGTCTCTTTGCAAGTAATTAGAATTTGTATATGTAGATATTAGAAATGTATGTACATAAAGTTAGGGTATCTCAGAGCTGAGTACAGGGTAATTCGCTGACGAAGCATCCCGACTGCAATGACGAATTGCTGATTCGTGATCAAATATTTTGATCCCCTTCTATAATGATTAATTATTCATCTATACTATTGTTAGATTCCACTGCAATAGCCTTTTACATTGCCATTGCTTTTTTCCATACATTGTAAAATCGTAATTTTTTTTTGTCTAATTTTTTAATATATTTAAGTAATAAAGAGCAGTCTCGAAAGTGTGATTATCGCAAAAATGCAAATTCTATTTCCCGTTTCCGTTTGTACAATTCTAAATGAAAAATAATGGAAATGTCATATTGTTTCAGGTGAATCAACATACCTCTAATGATGTGTGAAGGACCTAACAATAATTGGAGATCTACAGAAATATAATTTATAGTGTTGCTCTCATCTTTTTTTTTTTGTCATAAATACATCCGAATTTGTACATACTTAGATTTTATAATACTTAATTAAGTAGGTTTAATTATTATAAAGAACATTTCTATATTAATGTGTACTCTACGACCTTAACTAAGCATAATAAAATACATAGTAATTTGTTATACAGTTACGCTTGTAAATCTTTATTTAACATTTATTTATGATAATCGAAGTGGTTCCTTGTTTAAAATTGGTCTCAGTATTTTCCTCTTATATGATATAAGAGAATATCGACCTTCCATTTAGTATCAAATTATCCAAAATTTGGAATTCGGAACGGTTGCTCAAGTGCCATCTTGTACTTGCTGCCAATTTTGACTGGTTCTTCAGCTTCACTTTGAATGTAGCAACAACTACAACACTTACAACTACAACACTTACAAATACAAAACTACAAATCTCGAGTTGTGAGGGGCCAGCAACTAGCCCAAAAGTCCAAATTGCCGGTTGAAATACCAGGCGAACAGAAAGAGCAGCAAGTACAAAACTTAAATTGAGTTAAAATTTAAGTGCGTTTGAGTGGAATTGAAGGAGTGCAATCTTGAGGGTTTTTTTTTTTTTTTTTGTTTCAATCCCGAGCGTTTCTTTCTAGCTCAAGTCAATCTCTTGTTTCTTGCCTGCTTCTCATTTCTGTTTGCCTGGTACCTCAATTTTCATTGTGGACTTTTTCGACTAGTTGCTGGTGCTTCGTTCTTGTTGAAATTATTATTATTAATTATTTTGTATGATGATGCGACTACCTTTATCCCGATGCCAATTGAATGAAAAACATCTTTATTTTAAGCTCTTTTTATTCTTAAAATCCTATTCTTATAAAATAACAATGTACTTTGTTTTTATTATTTGAATGCTCTACTTAAAAAAATACATTTTATGTTTATAAAAATATACACAATGCCAGCAAAAACCAGCCTGCTAATATTAATGTAAATGCTTATTATATTTATTTCAGATGCATCGGAATATCTCTAAAGAAATGTGAAGGATCTACAAAATAATAATTTATAGTTGTCGAAAATTGTACATAGAAATTACCTAGAACTTGATAAGACTTAATTAAGTACGTTTAAATATTGTAAAGAAAAATTTCTATATATAGTTATATTACGACTTATGTTCAGATCAAGCAACATTTGGAAGGCCAGTGTGTCTCTGAAACCAGCGATCACATCGTGTGATCGTGTTAACTTGACGAATGAATCTCCATACATCCAGTTTTCAAAGCTGTAAAAATTTCGATATAACGAATAAAAATGCTATTTTTAAATTGTTCTGAGACCTGTCTTAATTTAATAATTCCTCTTCGGTATAGTTTAAAAAACGTACAATATATAATAATAAAAGGTATTAAAATATAATTTCAGTTATAATGTGTATAATTTATGTGTATACTATATATATATATATTTCTTAATGCGCTTGCCCCAGTCCTTGTGTTCTATATAATGTAAATGAATCGTACACTTGCTGCAGCTCTGACAGACGGTACTCCTCTAGACACACAATTCCTTGCAGCGATGGTGATAGCTTTAGGGAACACGGCAGGCAATGGACCACATGCCTTTTCTCCTGTTCTCGAATGAACAATACGTTGAAAACCTCAACCTATAAATAAAGCGTAGATATATTATGTTAAATATATATTAAATTGAATTTTACAATTGTTGAACTCACTTCACATTGCCCACAATAGTGGGAAGCTTCGTTTTTCCCTCGGCCATTGAAACGAACTTCGACTCCTTTGGATTTGACATATTCTTGTATATGAAATACATTTTTTAATGATTGCAATAAGCACATTCTGTAAAGATAATAAATGATATGTAATCAATAGCCATGTTATCTTAAAATCTACAATACTTACTTGATTAACTCGAACAGTTTCACATCCGAAACTTTGATATTTCTGGCCAAGTTCCAACTCAAATGTACCATGGGAACAATACTTTTAAAGCTTTGCAGCTTGTTCCACTCGTATCGTTCAATAGCAAGTGAATACTGACGAGCCGTTAATGGTCCAACATTCCAGGCGATATTGTTGCACCATCCAACGGACTGTACCCAATGAACACAACTGAAAAAGGAATAATGAGAATTTCTATTTATAAATTTATATCGCTTTAATAACTTACCCGGCGTTCACCCAAACTAGGTCTCCGGGTTTTTGAATAAACCGATATACTGGTATATTTTCTTTATATAAGTCTTCCAAGACCGGCCACCATGAGCCATGCAGATAACTTATGCTATTCTTTTCGCACAGATTATGAATGCCGCCCCAATAAGAATCGGGTACAGCAAACCATTCACAATCGCCGGGTCCAATATTTATATTAATTGAGCAAAAATTGTTGTTCTCTTGGTGACCAGGTGTTCGACTTCCTGGCACTTTCATATATAATTGCACGGTATTCATTCCTAAAATTACATGACCCACATGGGAGAGCATATTGGCAGCTGAAATCACTCGAGCAAACGCTGGCAGCTTTTGTAATTCGCTAAGCTGAGGTTTCCATTTTCTCTCGTCCGATAAATCGACATTGGTTCCAAATCTAGAATTAATTTTATTATTATATTATATTGTCATCAATTATTACAAGTTTGAATATAAAAACGTACCTTAGCATTTTACTGCCATTCTTTTGGCGTTTGCGTTTTAAATTAATATTTGAATTTGAAACCGAATCTTTGGAGTCTGAATCCGACATGACTTGAGAGCCGGCAGAGCCTTTATCGCCTTCATCCTGCGTGCAAATTGTAATTTAATTAATGTATCCCCTGCGATTACATATTGTATATTTACCTTGAGGCTATCTTGAAAACTGGACGCCTGATACTGTGCATATTTCGCTATGGTTGTATGAGATCGATGTGATATACAGGCCCAAACTCTCTTTGCTTGAGATACATCCCAATTTTCATCGGGTGACTGATTGACTTGCGTTCTAACTTCCACACTGTGATCTGGATTGGCCTCCACCAATGTTTTCGTTGAAAAGAGGCCCAAATCGAGTTTTAGAGCACCAGCAAGACCTCTGACAACGGCAATGGGATGTTTTAGACAGAACTCTTGCAACTGTGGACTAAACGCATTCTTTTTGTTTTCCAAGTGCACCGATGGCGTTGGGGGTAAGAGTTGATCTCGAGTGAGTCGTTGTGGCGGACAATCCGGTGGCGATGGTGGCGGTGTATTTTTTGCAGTTATTGAAAAATTAATTGGTGGCTCGTCCACGGGTAATTCCTTAACCGCCGACCACAATTGCTTTGAATCCATTTGTATATTAAATGTTGGCAATGATTCTTGATCATTATCATATTCGACTTTGGGCTTTTGATCTTTAAAGTTAGTTTGAGTATCATCATTGAAGTGTGTTAAACTCTCGTACTTAATTGCGACATTATTTGTACCATCATAGTTATTAAGGGCATCGTCTTCAGCTAATTTCGTTGATATATTTGGACAGCGAATTTGTAATTTTTGTTCAGTCAGTTCGAAATCATTGGCATCATTATCCTCTTTGATGTTATCACTTGAGATTATTTCTGAACCATACGATTGTGGGTTTGTTCTATCGGATATTGCTTCGTTTGCTGCGCTCGATGTTGGACCTGGCGACGAGCTTGTCTTAATAGCCTGTCGATTTATCGGCTGTTGTAAAAACTGAGCAGAATTCATTTGATGTTGCTGTTGTGATGAATTCGGCATGGCGTCCGTTCGGCTTCTTGCAGTGTGATCGGTATCCTCCTTGACCCTTTTCGCGGGTATGGGATTACCTGAATTCCCGTGACTGTGAGGGTAGGGTGGTGGAGGTCCCTATATAAGTAAACAATGTCAATTTATGCGTGCTTAAAATATTAAATAAAATGCTATGGAAATTTTACCTGTACAGATGGATTCTTGCCAAACTGTCTTTGCTGCATTTGAACGGTTTGCTGTTGTTGCTGACGTGAATTAATTTCTAATGATATTGGCAGGTTCCAAGCTTCTTCAATAGAACAAAGCTGCCTTCGCTTTGAAGTTATACTGGGCAGTGGTGCTTGGCTAAGCTGGGATTCTAAAAATTTCACACGTTGCGCTAGACCTTTTGTCAGTCCATTCGTGCTACTTTTTGCATTAAAAGTTTTATTTCCTTCTTGGGCATTGCCTATTTTCTACAAAAATAAATAGATGATGTAATAATTCAAATTAATGAAGTTAATCTTTCCGGGTTACTTTTACATGGGAAATATCTTTCGGGGCTACTTTTAGTTGGTAAATATTAAGTGTGGATAATAAAAGCTCTCTTAGTCATTAAAAGCAGAAAATAGGTTTACTTTATAACACCTTTAATTTACCTTGTTTGCTATACGTTTAATGGCATTCGAGTAACAGGCATAGGCATCTCTTAATTGTCCACAACTTTCATATAAAATACCTAAATTCGTCCATGCAGACCTATGTTCTTTATCCAGCTGAACTGCGCATATATATGCTTGTAGGGCATCGGTTGGTTGGTTTTGTTGCTGGTATAATACACTAAACAAATGATAATCATAAGTAATAGCTAAGGTATAAAAATTTATATTTTTTAATAATCTTACCCGATTGAGCACCAAGTATCAGCATTCCCTTCACTTTTTTCCACAGAGTTGCGATATGCTAAAAATGCATCATGAACTTTATTAACGCCGGCATAACATCTTCCTAATAAATACAATGATTGTCCGCACTTTGGATCGGCTTCGATGGATTTTTGTAAAAATAGCAATGCATTCGATTCACGTTCCTTTTTTTCGCCTAGGCATTCGACACAATGATACATCCATCCTGAAAGGAAAATTGCAATAGATTAAAGATATAAAATAAATCAAATGGAAATTTTTTTGTTTTACCTAATTGTCTGTATATATCTGCTTTAAGATCCAACGACACATTTTTATTATTTAATATAAATTCATATGACTCCTTGGCGGCTTTATGCTTATTTTGCACTTCATATAGATGAGCTATTTGAAATTTCACTATATCGAAAAAAAAAAAAAGATAATTTGAATTTTATACAAGTCCAGTGTAAATTTTACCTTGTAGATCGGTGAATGTGGATGGCGATGTATCAATCAACGCTAGCTGCAAGTGTTTAAGGGCAGTACGAAATTCGCCATTAGCTTTTAGCATCAGTCCTAGACGTAAATGGGCTTCATTTGCACATGTAAAATGTGGATTCAAGTATAAAAGTTCCTGAAGCGATCTTATAGACCTGCAAAGTAATATAAATTACACATTGTAAGGATTATTCTTGTACGCTTTTACAAATCGGAGCTGCACAAAAAGTCAAAGCGCAACGTTCTGTAAGAATGCACACATAGATAAACACGAAATGATGGAAACAGCTCCTTTTATATGCACACACATGCAAGCGCACATACATAGATTATAAAAATATGCACATGTGGTTACCAATTGTGTTTTGTAATATGACGATCACTAGTATTGTTGTTGTGTGTAATTCAATTGTAGCAGACACACACATACACATGTGTGCACTCTCAACTATATATGTATGTACATATAATGCAGTTCTAATACGAAGCTATTGCAAATTGCATTTAACCTTCGATCACTGTTGTTAAATCGTCAATTTACTCATCAGTATTATTAAACATACTTTAAATATTAAAATTTGTAGTCATGAAACATTGCAGACATTTTTGCTTTCTCGAACAAAAGTGCACTTGCACACATACATACACATATACGTATATGTAAGAGTATAAACAAGAATTGGGCACATCAACAAAAGAATGGTAGAAAGGAGTTAGAACCTTACTTATTTACGATTTATGTGTTTGTAAAGTTAAAATTTAATTTGTACTAAATTTAAACAGATGTCCCATTCATCAGTTGGCAGTGTTTTATTTATATTATTCTAAAAAAATCACTCAGTCGATACACATTTACAATTTCCTTGTTTAATTTACTAAGTAGGGATGGAATAAAATCAATAAAAATATCGATATTTTACATGCGATAAATACCTTGATTTTTTACGAATGAAAAGCGGCACAACATTGCGAGACACAAGTAGGAACATATTGGAAATGGAACATCTTATAATCTTACAACAAAAAGAGGAATCTTTCAATACAATATGCAATATGCTTTCATTTACAAAGTATTTTAAATAATGAGGAACTCTTAAAACAAAAAAAAAATTCCAGCAATGACTTTTGAAGATGTTCTACACTGTTATCTTTAAAACAGGTGTGAGCAAAGAAACTATAAAACATGATTATTATAAAGATCATAAGGTATAATATATTTTAAATAAGAAATAGTTGTCAGTCCCCGAATGTATTTATATAAATATAGGCAAAAACATAAGAGCATAAAGATACGGATAGGAGACATCTTAAGAAACCTTTTACATATCCTTAAATATGCATATGTAACTCACTCACGATTGGCTTACTCAAACTGTAAAACATGTTTTTAAAAAAGCACTTACCATTTAAAACAGCGAAACTCAAAATAAACGATGCCTATGCCGTAAAGAAACGCATGATTCTCCCAATATTTCGCACATAATCGCATATATTTTTGATATGCCGACAAAGCTGAAAAATAATGTCAGATCATAAGTCGCATATAAGTAAATTGTCAGAGTTTAATAAATAATGAAGACGATTGATCGATCTCTTAATTCACTAACCAAAGGACAATGAGAAACGAAATACTTCCAATATTAACATTATAGATTCCTATTAGAATGTACCTTACCTTCCGAGTATTCATACATCAGCAGATGTAGGTGCCCAAGTTTGCAGTATGTGTTTACGTCAACTTCTCCAATGCATGATGTTGGATTGTTTGCTGATGCAGGTGTTTCACTTGAGGATCCACTTTTAAAATCATTATTTTTATGGTGTGCATTGCAAGAATTCTCTTTAATATGCTCGACATCGCTTGGCGTCAGATCGCTTTTGATGGCTTGTGATTTCGCATCGAGTTTAATCATTTGCATTGAATGCGAGTGAGAATGGGCGACTTCATCTTGTAATGCTGTAATCGTTCTCTGAATGAGCTCCTTAATTTCCGAGTTTTTAGGATCCAACAAGTCTAGAAATCCATAGTATCGACTGAAATGGGCAACAATAAATCAATTTATGTAATTGAGAATGTAAATGCGACATACCTGTCGAGTTGAAGTATTGTTTGTAAATCTTCAAGTGAATGTTGTATCATTTTGATAAATAATTGTTTGTTGCTAAATGATTTTTGTAGCGTAGTGATGGCAGTCAATCGACATTTTTGTATCGATAACACCACTATCGTTTTGCTATAAAACCAAAACTATCGTGTGCAAGAAAAAAAGGGGTTCATCACACCGGCGAATAAATACTCTTGCAGAGTAGACGATAGCTATAAAAAAATCTTACAAAAATATTTAATTTTTAATATAAAAATTACGTTTATTTAATAAAATACATTATAAATTTGTTTAGCTATATATTTCTGCCCATATTATATTTCATGGAAAATGGTTTAATTAAATGCAAACACTTTCTTTCAGATTTTCTGTTTACGGAAGCCGCGTTCATCTATTAAGCGTAGATTTGAGTAACAATTATATATTTTAAAAATATGTAACAGAATTGTATAGTTTAATTCTTATGACATAGAACTTTTGATTATAACATCCATATCAGTAAAGATTACTTTGACAAATAGCGGAATTTATAAACAAAGTATTTTAGATTTTAGGCGTCTACGGGTTAATTCGTAGATCACATCAAACAAATAACCTCTGATGCTCTTTCTAATCATGGATTCGGCTTACGTTAATGTCAAGCTTTTTCGACTGATAACAGCTCAGTCCTCTTCATATAAGCGAAAAAGTACGGGTTTACTGCACGGTTTAATTCACAATTATTTGGTATTTCTATTACTACATTGAATTCGCGTTATTGTTGATTTCTTTAATATTAATTCTAAAGATTATTTGTGTTTTCAACGTGTTCGCTTGGCGTTGTAGCTTGGTGGAAATTGTAAGCTAAATTTAATTTTCGAAGACGCTTCAGTTTATAATATATAATATTTCAAATATAATATTTCAATTTTACAAAAATACACGGATGTAACCGACTCTGTTCGTGACGCAGGCGAAACTTTGTAAATCAAAAACCCGCCAAATTTTGTACGTGACAGTTACATTAAAGTAGTAAATTTATTATGTATATTAAAAAAAACTTTTGGATTTGCAAAAAAACGCGGAATATAGTGAAAAAAATTCTGGATTAGTGTATATTAAAACAGTCTGATGAGATGTAAATTTTATTACAGTAACCGAGTTTGCTCCAATCATCCAACAAAATTTATTTCCTGAAATTTGATATAAAATATAAGTACTGAATACTGATAATGGGATTTTGGTAATTTCAGAAATAATTATAGTGTTGGCCTCAACATGAGATAGTCCGTCAGGTAAGAATATTAGACATGAAACATCTCCATATTTTGAACGTATCGTCTCTTATTTTTTAAATGAGTAAGCGTGCTTGAAAATGTTATGTTTCTTTATATTACTTAATATTATAACCGTAGATTTCATCATTTGATATGATAGGGAATAATAATAAATTTGGTTCTTAGTGATTAAACTGCACAATTTACTTTCAAAATTATTTGCAGCGCTTGATTTTGCAATTCGCTAAGCGACCACATCGGCTCAAAGCATCCTGACCTTATAAATAAAAATGGACTTTATTGCTGGTCTTTTCGGAGGTAATATTTTAATTGAGTATATATTTAATAATTTACTTATTATTAAATAAAGTATTGAAATTAATTTACTATGAGAGATTATTTAAATGTTATGATTGTACTTTAAAACCTTTTATTATTTTTAATATAGCCAGTCGTGCTTTGGTTAGGCCTTATTTTTATTTTGTTAACAAATAATTATGATTGGTTTAACCTATTTGGTTAAAACAAGTTGATGATAAACCAATGAGTACATTTGCTATTCAGAAACGATGAAAAACGAAACATATCGTGAACATTTTAAACTTTCTTTCAGCGCGGAGCACAATTGAGGACAAGTTGCATATTTTATTAAAACACCTCCAAATAATTTAATTTTTTGCAGGTGCAGCGGGAGTTCTCGTGGGCCACCCGTTTGACACAGTTAAAGTGCACTTACAGACTGATAATCCGAAGAATCCAAAATATAAGGGTACATTTCATTGCATGAAATCAATATTATTGTCCGATAATATACGTGGCTTATACCGTGGTATTTCAAGTCCAATGATGGGAATAGGTTTAGTTAATGCAATTGTGTTTGGCGTTTACGGTAACGTCCAGCGATTATCGGATAATCCGAACTCACTCGCCTCACACTTTTGGGCTGGTGCTGCCGGTGGACTTGTGCAAAGTATCGTATGTGCACCAATGGAATTGGCAAAAACACGACTTCAACTGGCAAATCATATCGATAGTTCGCACAAATTCAAAGGACCAATCGATTGTCTTTTATACATTCATCGAACAGAAGGTATTAGAGGTTGTTTCAAAGGATTTACAGCAACCGTACTTCGGGATATACCAGGTAGGCTACATACAATATAAGTACTTTTATTTTATATCAATAACCAATCAATACCAATCCTTTCCAATTTCTAGGCTTCTCTAGTTATTTTGTCTCCTATGAGTTTCTAATGCAATGCAAGCAAACACCAAGTGTATTCTATACGCTGATGGCAGGAGGATTTGCTGGAATTGCTTCTTGGTTAGCGTGCTATCCCGTCGATGTGATCAAGACCCATTTGCAAGCCGATGCTCTTGGTAAACATTCAAAATATAATGGATTTGTTGATTGTGCTGTGAAAAGTTATGAACGTGAGGGTTACATGTTCTTTTTCCGTGGTTTGAATTCGACATTAATTCGCGCGTTTCCAATGAATGCGGCGTGCTTCTTTGTTGTTTCGTGGATATTAGATTATTGTAAGCGAAATGGCATTGATATGATCGATAATTCTAATCAATCGTTTAATGTCGTTAATTTGGAAAATTGGAGTCCATCATATTTAGATAGCGATATTCAATCAGATGATAAATTAGTGCGAAAATTAATTTCGGAACGTGTAGTGGAATTACAATTGTTGCGAGAGTCACCATATGAAACGCTGAATGGAGATATTAGTGATTATTACCATCGGGATCACATATACGAAACAAAAGTCAATCAAATTGAAAGTTCACATTTTAATATTAATGGCGATGCAAAACGATTATAATTTTTTTACACTGCAAAATAAATTTTTAATTTTTTCCAAGCACACATTCTAACATTTATAAAATGAGCACAAAAAACAATTCTCACTCGTAAATTTTTATAAGGTAAAATATTTATTTTACAATCATATTGGACCTCAACGCGACATGACTTATTTATAAATTTAACATTTCTTTCTATTGCCTTTTCATTATAAAAATTGTTCACTATATGATGGATTTTATTTACTTTCGTTTCATAACGTTCTGTGCATTGCCATTAGAGGAACGCATTGATAAATTCAATTTTGCTGAAACTAGATCGTAAAAACGAGGAAAGAATTGAATTGCAAAATAGATGGTTGAAAGATAAATGGTTATGACTAAAGTAAGGAATAGATCAAATATAGCTGGCTTCACTCTATAAACGTTTAGCTTGGCATCCACACCGTTGTAGAACATGAAATCAGGTTCCCGCGCATCTGGTTTATCGTAAACGATTTTCACGTTTTTTAGATACTTCTCGAATCCGTCCTTGATATCATTATTCTGCAAAATTGATCTGAGCCCAAGGTATGGCAAAATATTATTTTCGTTTATAGCCTGAAAGCAAAATGATTAAAAAAAAAAAACATTTTTAAATGATATATATAAATATATACTATAAAATATATCTTACCACATGACCGTCAAATACATCTGACAGTGGATCTATTTTATACATATAACAGGCAAGAGATTCGGCAATTATTTTCGCCGATGTAATTAACTGTTGTACGATTTGCGATTCATCATCCTTAAACATTGTCGTTCTTAAAGGACTTGACGGATTTTTCACCGAAGACAGTGTAAAGGCCGGGAAACGTTTCATACTAAAACGCTCATGCTCCCATGATAATTTTGAATCAGCCAAATTGATTTTCTTATGCACACCTTCAACGGTCAGGTTACCGCCATGTTGTGCCGATACTGATTTCAAAATCTTAAAGAAATTACTGATAGAAGTCTTCTCTTTGGGTGGTTTTGATACATGCATATACAAAACATTTGGCTGATTGCCTCCCAAACTTTGTGTGATCGTATCTAGGCACAATACAAATTCAACATTCTGAAAATTCAACAATAAATAGAGTATGCAGTAGAAAATGTGGAATTAATTAATAATGACATTTTTAAGAAATACCTCTAACACACTATTGTCGTCAATTTCCAGCCATTTCTTTGATCCTTGGAAGTTAAGTAATAAACCAGAATCGGAGAGTAAAAATCCCAAACGGTATTTGGGCGACATGCTAATCATTGAGTGTAATTTGCTGAAAATTTCAACTAGAGCCATTGTTACAGCTGAATCAGCATTCAAAGGGTAATCCTGTAAACAGAGAAATATCATAATAAGGGATTTTTTCTATTTAAACTGTCAGCCATGAGTACTTACATTTATAATGCCAAAAGTCTTAAGACTGGCTGTTATGAGAATAAGTGGCAAACTATTGCCATCGCCTGAGTTATCCATGTGTTTGGCAACAAATTGATTTGGCACAAATTCACCTTGAATCACAGGGATTTTGCTATTTTTATTCGCCGCACTATTTTGGCCATCAACAGTTACATGATATCCATTTGCTGACACCAGTAGCAACATTTGACCAAATGCTGTTTTATTCTCAACATTGTTATCAATCGCTGTGTGCGTCACATCCTTTAAGATTTCTTCCAACTTTGGGTTGAAAGGTGCAAAATAAACTGGCACTGGGATGGCTTGAGACAGCATTTGCTGCTCCAACATTAAAACATGTTCTTTAACTTCATCGTTTAAGGCTGTGACATCTTTAGGCAACATAATTATAAGGCCACCAGCCTTTTGCCGAATTTTATTCAAATCATTCACAGAAATATCGAGAAGCCTAAAAGATAGAAAAAACGATATTATTTATTTTACGGGCTAACGCTCGACTAAAAGTTTCCCTCCGAAAATTTATGTAATGAAATGCGGGCGCATAGTTCATTGGTCGAGTGCTAATTAGTGTTGAAGGTGAGGCACAAAATTTATGCTAGTGGCGGCAGTGTTGCATCGGTTGGCCTTAATAAATCAGTAGTGTATCTTAATTGGGTTGTGCACTCAGATTAGATAATGATCTTGTTAAAACATGTGTAAAGCGAGCGCACATATTGTTAACATTAATTAATATAAACGATCGTTTTTTTAAAGTGAGTATTTTAAAAAGCCGCACGAATACAGCTGAATACAGAGACACATATAATTAATAGAATGCAACAATTAATTATATGTGTCTCAGTATTCAGCTGTATTCGTTACAGGGTATCTTTTACTGGCCCACTCTTGCTCTTGTTCTTAATTAAGACTGATTCTTACCTTGCAAGAACACAATGACGACCAGTACTCCATGTGTAGAGAGATTTCGCTTCCAGAGATATGGCAGAAGATCGGCTACCTATATATGAAGGCATACAATGAAAAGCTTGTCCCAAACATGCAGATGATATTGCATATTTACCGAATTGTTCACCATTGACATCAAATTTGGTCATTGACATTACTTGAAAATCGCTGGCCATGCTCGGGGAAACAAGAATTAGTATCGGTAAAGCAACAAGAAGACAATAGGGCAGTCCACCTCGAAAGATGTCCGCGAAACTATCAACTTCATTTAACATTTTCTATTTTTTCCTACGTTAATATTTTAATTGAAAAAAATGAGTTCCTAATAGTCAACTAGAGAAAATCGATAAATCGATGTTATTTAACATTTTTGCCGACAATGCACAACGAAATGTTAGCAATATTTTGTTCGTTTCGAAACGTGGAATTGGAACATTTTTTTAAATTTCGATAAAATTATAACTAATACCAAGCATTCAATTAGTGGAATGTCATGAAAAATTTATAATTTATATGCATACTGTAGATTTTTAATCCCTTATATATTTTCGAAATGTGATGAATATTAATTAAAAAGACGACAAAGTATGAATTATTGATATGAAAATCAAGAAAGTACTTATTCAGAATATTAAATTTGTTTTATGCTAAAAATCTTAAATCAATTTTCAGTAACCATTATCCATCAAATGTAAAGCCATTAAAATACTCATGTTTCAATATGTCTTTAGCAGAAATTCTATGTACTGGATCATAAATTAGCATCTTTTGAATAAGATCCACACCATATCCGTCAAGATTTTTCAGCTGGTTGGTTAATTGATTTGTTGACCAACATGGGAATGTATTTTTATAATCCGGAAGCGAAGTTACGCCTGGCCAAATATCTTCAGTAGGAGTTTTTAGAATTCTGAAAATAGTGCCCGATTTTAATTTATACGCATAAAATAAGAAACTTATCAAACTAAAAACATTATCGAATATATTCATCAATGTTGCCATATGTTGAAAAGAAATCGATTCATGCTGTACGCCAATAATTTCTATTTGTAATCAACAGATGGTTCTCTACCCACATAATTTTAATTTGAGCGCTTACCTAAACATTCGAAATAGTTGATCGATCTCGGAATCACCTTGAAACAGCGGTTTCCGGGTAGCCATCTCAGCAAAAATACATCCTATTGACCAAATGTCAACAGGACACGAATATCTGGGAGAGCCCAATAATACTTCTGGGGCTCTGTACCACAAAGTCACAATTTCGTGTGTATAAATTCGCACTGGAATTCCAAAGGATCTTCCGAGGCCAAAGTCAGCTACTTTAATGATCCCATTCTTGTCAATTAGGAGATTTTGGGGTTTCAAGTCACGATGCAGTACTCGACGACGATGACAAAATAAAATGGCATTAGTTATCTGATACAAATAGCTTCGAACTAATTGACTATCGAGATGCTTCTCGGGCGGCAAGGAATCCATGTATTTTTTCAGATCCATTGACAGAAATTCAAATATCAGGTATATGCGGTTCTCTTCCATTAAAACATCTTCCAAACATACTATATTCGGATGCTTCAATTCTTTCAATAGCGATATTTCCCTACAATAAATTAAATTATGCGAGAACATTATTTTAAATGGACAAATTGAAATTGAGACACACAATTGTGGGTACATACCTTATGGCTGTTGATGGTACACCTTCGTCATCTGCCTCCAACCTTATTTTTTTCATAGCAACAATTTGGCCCGTTAACCGATTACGGCCTTTATAAACCACACCATAGGTGCCTTCACCGATTTTTTCAATTTTCTCGAAATCCTCCATGATGGCTTGAGTCAATTTCACAAAATAAAATGCCGCGAATGTCAGCAGAGTTGCCAGACTTGTGATAAACACCACAAGCTTCTACTTATGCTAGGGGATGCCACTCTCAGAAAATGGTTTCTACCATTCACAACATTTTAGGAACAGTGAAATTAAATTATTTCAATAAAACAGAGAAATAAAATTCCGCATCAACTGTCACAACACAACTTTTAAATCATCGTTTTAAATTACAATATATATTTTTTTCAACAATCCTTTAGATTTGACTATCTATACAACACATGAAAAAAGATCTAACGCAAAAAAATGTGGCTTCTAGTGTCAACTATCGAATCGATAGTTTCGAATCATGCCGGAATCAGAAAGTTAAGAGAAGAATTACGAATATATGTTATGTTTTGCCTCATTTATTCATCATCGGCGTGGCAACCATTGTTTACTAAAAAACACATACATATATTTATACAATTTATAATTGAAATGTTTGAGCAATTATGTATGAATAAAGAAAAACTAAATACAATTTTGCAAAAAATGCTTTTCACCATTAACAAGCTATATATGTATATATATATATATATGTTATCAGGCGTAACATATGATATTACTACTTATTAACATAGTGATAATAAATGAAATTTATAAAGAATTAAAGTAAATATTTCACGTACGATTACGAAATATACATAGCATACCATGAATGCTTTTTTTTATCAATATCGTCGAACAATTTATGTTTTGCGTTTTAGCTATCTAAGCAGCATTGGATCATACATATCGCATTTGACAGCTCTTCACATTATAAACGATATTTCTCAGCTGCCCAATATAATCATTTCCTATGTTGGAGTGAAACTTACAACGCTGCCCACATAAAATTGCGTTATAAATTCCGTTTAATGTTAACCTACTCTAGCGTATTATATATTATATAATTGATAACCGTTTTAAAATTTTTTTATTGATTTTTTTTTGTTATTTTCTTGATTTTTTTGAAAGCTTACATTTAATTTAACAATTACCTTTTAATCTTATTTAACGATTACTTCCTTCTAATACTTATTGTAAGTACTCGGTTGCATTATGTTATTTATTTGTTGTTTGTTTGTTTGTTTTAATTACATGCGAGCATTTAACACGATTAAGAAAAATGAATATGCATATACTTCTTATGTATAGAGTCCTAAAGATATGGGGGAATACAAGAAATTTTGTATATATGAAATGGGGTTTGTGTGAAGTTTTCATAATTTTCTTTTATATTCATTTCTGTGTTGCTTGTAAATAAACCTACTTAGAGCTAATTATATATTTATGTATGCATGAAAAGATGGCTACATGGCGACATCGCTTTAAATGATGTAAAATCCACATAATATACTATTTTGTATATATTATGGGGATCGAAAATTCATTCTTAATAATCGGTAATGATGTTTGCTCCGTCGAAAAATGATTAAAAACAAGTATATACAATTGATATAGATGATCAAAACTGTATATTCGCTTATATGTATATTGTATACGGGCTGCAAACCTTATTAAAAAAAAGTTTAGTTTGCAAATACAAAGAACTTCTACTCAGAAATATAAAAAGATATTACATTTGACGAAAAAATATAAGTCATATAAAGCACTTGAATTAACAATGAAACTGTAAAATATATTGAGAATATGAGTGTGGAATCCTTTTGAAAATTAAAATAGTCGAAAACATTTTAAAAGTGAACCAATGTTCGAATTAAAATCTTGGCTTCATGAGCTCTTAAAAACGTTCCACAAGCTGAACCCTTGTTAAAACATTTGAGGTTTGCAGCCCAATATATTATATTCTTGAAGAGCGCAATAAAAAAATAAACGACATATTTCAAAATAGGCTAAAAGGGATGATGTTGCAAGGGGGGTATTGGTATTGCCTCGGGATTGTTGTTAGCGGCATGTCGTCTGAAAAAATTGCTTAATAACTGTTGCTCTAGCTCGAAGCTGGTTGAGTACTTTGCCGTCGAGCCATGCATCAATTGAGTTACTGTTGTTGTTGTTTCTGCTGTTGTAATGGAAGATGGTGATGCCTTTAGATCATTGCTGCTGACTGCTTGCTATTGCTGTGGATGCTGACCGATCTGTTGCTGCAAATGTGGCGGCAATACACTGCTAGCCTGATTGGTAGGTAAGGCCATGCTACTTAGCGTCTGCGAAGTCGCTGGCACTAGTTGTGAAGGCTGACTATGATAGCTGTTTGCGCCGACGACACTGCTCACGGATGGCTGCTGTTGCTGTTGTTGTGGTATCATATGGTGTTGCACACCAACCATTTTGGGCCCGTCCTCCGCCTTCTCTTCTTCACGTCGTTTCAAGCATGCAGCCTTTGGATTCAGATTGCGTTCGCGTACCTGTTGCTCTAGCGTCATAATCACCTCCACAGCCATGTTCAGAATGCCGAGTTTCGTTTGAGGTTTATCTGATTTCAGGTGTGTCATACACATACGTCCCAATTCTTTTAAAGCCTCATTAATATCACGTATACGAATGCGTTCGCGTGCATTATTTGCCTGACGTCGTTCCTTTTCGCGTATTGCTTTAACAGCCGGCTCGGCATCGTCATCATCATCGGCGGACGAACAGTATCGTCGCGGCCGTTTCGCAGCCTTTGCAGCTCCCTGCGCAGCAAGCTGTTGCAATTGATTGGCATTTGAGGGCTCCACTGAACTGGTTGGTTTCGTATCCGAAATGTCCAGACTCGAAAGATTCGATGTGGTCGAGACGCCGGCATTGCTCATTCCACTCTGCTCCTTTCGTTTCTTTGTTGGCTTCGATCCGGACGTTGTTATTGACGTCGATCCACCACGTTCAATTTTAATGTTCGTCAAACCCGATCCGCCAGCCGACGCACTTGAAAGCACATCGTGGGACAGTGTACTTGATGAATTGGGTCCTCCAGCACCACCAAGCGAGCCATTGCCAGCCGAACTGGCACCGCCAAGGACGTGGGACGTTGGGGAATTGGCCACGAAGGAAGATAACGTTTCAGCATTGTCCAATGCATTCAATGTGCTATTCACACTTGCCAAAATTTCAGGCTCGCAATGATTTCGTAGCACGTTTAGAGCATCATCAAGACGCTCCTCCATGCGTGCACCTTGAAACACCGATGCCATGGTATGTAAACTAGTTACTGGCACCACCATATCGCTAGCATAGCTCGAGCTGGCACCGCTATTTAAGACCGTATGACTCCAGCCACCTGTATTGCCAGACACAGAGGCTGCATCGCCACCAACTCCAACTCCAGACTGCGTTAATGGTGGCGGTGAATTGACGGGCGTTGATGGATTTGAACTGAAGCTACTAATACTCTGATCGGCCACGGCTGCAGCCGACATATAGATTTGCTGTCGCAATGACGTTGCCGAAGAATTACCAGCTCCGACACCGACACCGACTTTCGCATTGGGGCCGCCACCACCGAAGCCGTCCGCGCTCTGCACTGCAGGACTTAGTTGCTGATTGTGATGGGAATGTGCATGAGGTAGCGGGTTATGATGATTAAGGGAATGGTGACCGAGTTGACCAGCAGACGCTAATGAACTGTGCTGTGCTTGTTGCTGTACTGTTGCTTGTTGATTGTGATTATGCTGCGGCGAATTGTAGACGGCCGGTGATAACACTGTCGGTGCTGGGCCGCCAACAATGTTTGGTATGCTGCCTGAACCACCGCCACGGAATGAGCTCATTGGCGGGAGCGATGTCGCTGCCGGACTATGCATACCCAGGTGACCTCCACTCTCACCAACGCCACCCATTTGGATACCAATACTCGCGCCATCATTGGCAGCATTGAGCACTTGTTGTTGTTGGTGGTCCAAATTGTGTGCAGATATTGGAGTGTTGTTTTGATAAGTTGTCTGATTCATATAGTTGGGAGTCGGGCCGCTGTTCATTTGGGATTGATACCATCCAGCGCTGCTAGTTGCTCCCGAATCGAAATACTGATCAACCGTCGACACATTGGCGAATCGATTGTTGCTTGCGGGTCCGCCGCCACCGCCAACGCCATCGGAATGAATGGAATTGAAATCGCTTGAGTACATTCCATTTTCCACAGCAAGGCCTCCATATGGTGAGTGATAGCCGCCACCTCGTTCGGTTCCCACATTGCCCGACGGTTGCTTGTTTGCTATCTTGTTAAAACAGTTTTGAAACACTTCATACAAGTGCATCGGTTCATCGTCGCTAGTCGCCATTTTACCTTAGATTTGTGGACGGCAGATGGTGGATACTAAATCTGCAAAGATAATAAAAAAGTCGTCTTTAGTTTTACAGATATAAATAATTGTCAAGAGTAATGACACATAGATTTCCAAATGCCATCTTTTATTTTCAAATAGATATTGGAAAACACATTTTTAAGTAATTGAAATACAATGTACTATTTAATATAACTATTTTAGCATCGTTAAAAAAAAATAGGTAAAACAAATCCAATTTTAGAGGAATCAAATGCAGTTCACTATATTAAGTATTCACTGTATACATTGTATGCGATCGCCGTCACAGCTCTGCTTATAGAGTCAGAGGTAATGTTATCAATGCTGAAGGCGCCAACGTTTCTAGATAACACAAATAATTCTCGCGAATTCTTGAGCTAAGTAAAAAATATAGGAAATGCGAATGGCTTCAACAGGTGATATTCTCTTTTTCGAAATTGTAGAAAATTTCAGTGTGTAGAGATATGAGAAATGTGTTTTAGCTGAATTGTATTTTGTATTTTTGATAAAAATAGGGCTTGGTAACACTGCAAAGACTAAAAGAAATATTTTTCTGTTTATTCGAAAATTAAGCAAACTAACAGTATTTATTAGACATTATCATCTATTTTATTACAAGTATGTATTTATCATAAGTACGAACATTCTTTAATGCCGCTATGCAGCGTGCTTATACGGTGCATGTGTGTTTGCCTGGCTGTGTAGGTGTAAGTCTATGTACTTTTACTTGTATGTGCACCACCCCTCCTTGCTCACACTCTACAGACTTTGTTATACTCGATACCAATATACGGATATTTAGCTCACAGATGTTTGTGCGTTAAACAGAGTATTTAATAGTTGAGCACACTGATGAAGAGACCACTTTTACTTGTTACGTATGTAGAGAGAAGTGAACAGAAGCAACAGCAACAACAACGACGACGACGGGATCATATGTAATTGCGTTAGTGTGCATGTACGTGGTGTACATACACACACACACACAGGCATGTGAATATGTATTTGAATGCACGAAGTACACACGGAGATGCAGATACAAAACATAAACACACACACTCTCAGGAAAAAAATAAAATGAAAAACTTATGAATTACAAAGGCATAGATTGAATTATTTATGTACGATTCGATGAGCGTGCACCCAATCTAATGTTGAATGTTTATATTAATGTGGGGTGTTCAAAAATCATTCACCTTGTTATTAATTCAATTTACTATTTATACATATGCAAATGTTTGTAAAAGCATTATTATAATTTAAATTTATTAATTGAAAATTAATACACACAATGTCTTTGTATAGCATGATTTTGTGTGTGTGTTTGTGCATACGATGATTATTTTCAAGAAGTCTCAGGTAATTGGAGAGTTTCATTCACTGGTTTGATTGGTATACTCACTTTGCACAAAATGCAAACTAGTTCTTTCTTTTAGTTTCTTGTTATAGTTGTTGTTTGGTGGCAGCAATATTGTTTGATATTGTTTACTTTGTCACAAATAGCAGCAAAACCGTACCTTCTAAAGTTATAATAAAAGGTGTGGATCGGAGATTTGTATATTCTTTTTGACCACGAAACACAAACTACATACATATGTATGTATATGTTTTGAATTACACTAAACTTCCACAGCAATGGGCAAATGGTTAGTTTGCGTAACCCTTTTTTAGTTTACACATGGTACAACAATTTTCGTTTGCCTTTTTAGCTTGATTTGCACTTTTTCAACAATGTTTTCACTACAATTTACAATTTTTATATTTAGTGTTCTGCTGGCTTTGTTCGTGTAGTAGCCATCGTCGTGAACGCCATCTTTGTTCTCTTCGTGCGTCATCAGGGTGACCACAAATCGGATTTTAAAATATTCCATTTTATGTCGAAAAATATACCAATTATACCGTCTGCAACAATTACTTGATTGTTGGTTACACTTTACTCGGAATTGAACAATTTTCAGGAAATGCTTTATATTTTTTAAATATTCGAAATTTTATTTGTCCCCTTTAAACTTATTTCATAAAAAATATCAATTCTTAGAAGACGGCATTAATTGTACGAATGCAGGTGAATATAAAAAAATAAACAACACACTAGTATTTCTAATATTTTTATACCGAAAATACATCAAATATACTATTGATAATCACACCTTGTACTCCTCAGAGTTGTATACCGCGTCAATTCGATAGTTTTTCAATTGATACATTGCCCTTATATCCAACACAAATACTGTTAGCCAAATTCTAAAACCTGGCTATCCGCATAATATTTAACCATGACCCCGAAACTTAAACAAATAAAATAAAACTCATTTACAAAGTTCTTTGAAAATTTATGAATTATTTGTAATTGAGATCATTTAAGACTATCAATCATTTTCTTAAGATGGTTCCTTTCTGATCCATATAAGTTTATATGATCTGGTTATCTTTATCCCGCATTTTTAATGGAAATTTTCAAGTAAAATTATAATTTGAATAAATTTTAGCTTTTTTAAACGATATTAGATTTTATTTTGTTCCTGTGGTTGCTATTGCACAGCTGTTTATTCAACAGGTATTACATTTTTGATCAGGGAGTGAAATATTTTGTGTCAATTTGCTTTAGGCTAAGTTTTTGGTCTATCCATGGTCGCAAGTAAGAAACACTTGCATAAACACCGGGTACATTTTCTTCTCCACATCCAATGCCCCAGGCAACTAAACCAGCGGATTTAAAGCGGTTTGGTTGACCCTTTATAGGGCAGACTAAGGGAGAACCTCCATCGCCCTTGCATGTATCGCGATCCTTTTCACCACCAGCGCACATGAAACTATCGTGCAATATGAAATGCTTTCCAAGGCGTGTTGAGCGCAAATTGGTTTGGCACCTTTCATGTGCAACTGTAGGAAGATCGATTTTCTTAAGAATTACTTGATATTCACCATCTTTGCCAAATTTATTTTTGCCCCAGCCTGTGGCAAAGCAACGCTCCAAGTCGAATTGTTCCCCTACATTTGGAAGACATACGGGCTGAATGCTTGCTTTGAATTCTAAAGGAGTTTCGAGGAAGAGTAGAGCGACGTCATTATAAAGCGATCCCTTATTAAATTGTTCGTTGTAGATTATCTCCTTGACATAACGATCTTCATGTGGAATCGGCTCCTCTTTGGTCTGTGTATCCCATTCACCAGCGCGCACTAAAATCATTGAAAATAATAAATATTTATATTATGTGCAAGAACCTAAGGCAGCCAATTATACCAATGAGAGATTGGGCGTCCTTGTTGTAAACGCAGTGAGCTGCAGTCAGAATAACATCGGGAGCTATGATGGCACCTCCACACTCATACAGGTTAAGTTGCGACTCTTCACGCAAAACGGCAACCATCCAGGGAAATTCAGCAAATTCCGCCTCTTGATCCAAGGCACCAGTTATTTTGAAAGTAATACCATTGGGATTACGGTAACCGCAACCCTTATTTGTGAAAACAGGATTAACAGGTTCATCCTTTTTATCTATCTACAGGAATAAGAGAATTCGATTAGAAACACAATAATGAAAATATAAAAATTCAACGTTACCTTGTTGGGCAGATCACAGCATTTATTGAAATATCCTTTGCATGGTGACTCTGTGTCAATGCGAATATCGATTATATTTTCGCCACTCGTATTTATGGTGTCGTTTGAACATAACCAGCGAGGTACACATTCTTTCTGGTAGCCACAGGACTCATACTCATCACTTTGTTTAGCAGGGTCAGGAGTTATTGAAGTGGAGGAAATGATTGGAAGGGGGCTAGTTGAACTAAATGAGTTGGGATCGGTTTTAAAAATATCAGCAATTAGATCGTCCAACGATGTGTCCTGCGCGTAGCAGGTATATGCCAAAAGGCACAATACAAAACACTTTAAGTCCATCATCAGATGTCCTAAAAAACAAAATGCAACGTTTAATTCATCTGAGCCATTTAATTCAAAGGAATTATCGAGTTCATTGCGGTTATTTACACACACAAGGATTTCGCATATGACGCATACGAAAGTATGCTTCTGGGAATTTCTCAAAGTATGAATGTGCATATGTATGTGTGTACATATGAGGATTTTCTCAATCTGAATGTAAATTTGTCCCCAATGCATTTAGTATACAGGTATTTAAATGATGTTGCAACATTGCTTTAAAATTAAAGTTATATCCATTTATATGTACATATATAAATATCTGTATCTCCCTGCATACACAATATATCGGCTGAATATTTATGGTCCATGTATGAGTGTGTGTTTGTTGCCAATAAAACAAACCTGTTTGCCCCTAGAAGTCACTTTAACAAGTGTGAATGTGTGTGTGTATGCATACTCACATACATATATTATACTTCGATTTAATATTTAAACACACGTACATACATATGTATAGTATTGACAAATGTGTACGAAAAAAATCCCCAAAATGACCTGCGTAATCACTCTCACATTACCATTTACTCGCTAATCACAATTAAGCACATATATATGTATGTACATATTTATGAGCATCTATATGTACATGTATTTAATATTTCACTTACTATTGTTTATTTCGTATTTTTTACCAGCGGAAGTTCCACGATCTGTTGCGCTATGTCTTAAAAATTGTACTGATCGTATATTCCGTGGGTATTTAACTTAAAGTGAGAGCTTTTTGATGCTTCCAACCGCCGACTATCATCAACTGAATTGAAGCTCCGAATCAAGTTTATGCCCAGGGCCGGCTAGAAGAGAGCGCGGTCAGCGTGAAAATTGACAGTATATTCTACTCCACACACACACTTGCACACTACACAATCGTACGCATCTTAGTATGAACGCAACCCAGTCGGAAATCTTGTGAGCCAAGACTGCGCATATGAGCAAAACATACTTAATGTAGCAAATGCAAAAGCTGAATTTGCAACTGGGTTCTCGGCTTTTGGAATTACGAATTGATTACGGTGTCAATGGTCATTGTTTTCAATCACAATATTTACATTTGTGATGTATTATTAATGTTTATAATACACGAATATGAACGAAATCCCAGAAAATATTTCTAGCGTGGAATTATGAAGAAAATAATATTGATATTTATTTTGAAACTATTTTGAACGCAAATGGGAAAACGTACGAAAGATAATTTTTGAAACTATTCTTTTAAAAATGGGTACAGTTTGTATATTGGTTTTGCATAAATATATACATATGTATGTGATTAATGCTTTGTAGATGCCCTAATTGGCTTATCGACGGCGGGATGAACTATGTATGTACATATATTGTAAAATCATCACATTTATTAGGTTCCTATTAATCCCATGAGATACCGAATACTATTTAATAAAATGTGCAATATTGCAAACAGGCTATTAGTTAGGCAGTTTAGTAAGGGGCTTTTTAATTACTTATTCCTAGAACAACTTTCTATTTATTGTTCAATCTCAATAAAAAGCTTACTACACTAATTCTATTGTTTTCTTTTTCACATTTCACATAATTCTAGTAATAGACACACAGATAGAGAATGAATTATGGTTTTTGTAAAATATATGCATACAATTTTTATAAGTACTTAAAATTAAATATGTTTTACATGAATTTTTTTTAACTTATTTTTGTCTGGAGTTCTCTGAAACTCACTTAGAGCTCTGCGGCTTGAACTGAACCACATCTCAACCTTTTTAATCTAGTTAATGGATAAAAGAGTCTTTCGAAATTATAATTTCTTTTGCTTGCCATACAATATTACAAATATACACCCATATACATATACATACAAATATGGTACAAGTGTAGAGGGCAATGTGGTAAATTGTTGTGTCTGCATGACCGCTTTGTTGAACTTGTACTATTTTCACCATGAGCTATTTTCACCACAGCCTGCTATTGGTCGCATGATACAACATAGTATGCCATTGGCTGCATCTATTTTCTGGGGGTGCTTTTTGGTTACATTTTGTGGATACTCATAGAACGTCGATTGATCTGAAATTGTGCGTCTACAATTTGAATTTAGTTAGTATCGAAGCGGTGCCGAGATAAATGCTTCCATAATGCATTACAAATCGCGGTAATCTTTATTTAAGTGCAATCCAACAATTATCAGCCATTTTCTAGATATATGGTATACATATAGAAATATATTTTTACGGGTATAAAAGAGCAATCTGAAAAGTGCGCTGGCTCTAGAGAGTGAAATGTCGAAATATACGACAAGTGTTGTGTGCCCCGAACCAAATACGTTTTATTATAATGCCAGTTATCCGACCAATTCAATTGTGGATATCAATGGATTAAATTGTAGGTCAAAATATTTTTATTAAACATTAATGTTTTTTATTTTTTCTAATCTTAAGCGTTCTTATAACTCAATACATTTTGATAATATTCGTAAAAACCTTGGAATTACCTAATTGCTTTGATATTTAACAAATATACCAAATGTCAAATAAAAAATGTTAATTGTTTAGTGGACGAATTATGAATTCTTAAAATGTATAATTTTTTTTAGAATTTGAATCATGTATTTCCAAATATTGCTTTTTAAATGTTCAAAAAAAAAAAATGTAGAGCCCATTGCAAATCAATTTCAATATTAATAATATATGTACATTGAAATATCTGTTTAAATTAAAATAAATATAAAATATCAATTACTCTCCGAGGTTTTTTTATTTGTAGATTCAGAGAAAAAAGTTCCCGACGATATATACGCGCCCATTAACAATCATTGTTTCATTCCAAATACGGCTGTGCGAACAATAAAAAAGCGCAACACGGCAAATAAAAAAGAACGCAGAAGAACGCAAAGCATTAACAGTGCTTTCTACAAACTGCGCGGAAAAATACCCAATGTTCCTTCAGACACCAAATTATCTAAAGTAAGTGATAAGATTTAATTTTTTTTATCCAGTGCATTTAACACATTTGGAATTCTTCGAATAGCATAGTGGGAAATTCCATAACTCCAGAATCCATAATGTTGTTAGAGATATTCAAACGACAAAATCTAAAAAATAATTTTAGTTTTGGTAATACAACTAGCTTTTCCGCTTAGGGTAGTTTTAAGTATTTTGGATTTGCAAAAAAAACATAATTTTTATGAATTCGCAATTGTAGTTTTTTGCAAAACCTGAAAACCTTATTCAAGAATGTTTTCCAAGAATTCGACCAAAAATGCATATAAATTACTTTTCAACTTTATGACATGGACATATACTTTATCATCTTTATAAATTCACTCTTTCTGATTAACAACTTAAAAGAACGTGCAATTTAAAATAAAAGGAATGTGCGAATAGTAATGAGAATTTTTCCAAAGTTCATTTCGAAAAAAAATAGCTGCCTACTAAAAAATTATTGTATGTTTATACTAAAACCGCCTCATATTCAAGTCAGTCAGATACAAAGAATTTTATTTAGAAAAAATTAATATGAAAATCCTCTTCCTCCACATAAAAATATTTATTCGTTTCCATTTTTTTCAGATTAAAACATTAAAGTTGGCCATATTGTATATAAATTACTTAGTGGATGTTTTAGATGGTGATCAGGATCCGAAAAGTGGATTTCAAGCAGATCTAAAGCTCTCGAATCGGAAAGTTTACAACGAGAGAAAACAAAGAAATGAGGTAAGGAAAATCCGTATAAACAATCTTTTGAACTCACAATGTGCTAAATATATCACAAAGGGAGCAAACAAGGCTCTTGACTTTACTTGCTTGAGAAAAGAGCGGAAAAGATTTTATTAAAAAATTCTGGCACAGTGGAAAGCTGTCAAACAAGGACAACTCATTAAAAAGGCATCTCTCAATAATCTACAGATAGATTAACAATAGCACTTTATGGTAACTCCGAAATGAGCAACCTCGTGTTCTTCCAAAGTGCCAAGCACTTGTAGTTGTTCAACCTAATGCCTAACAATTTTGGATGCACGTGCAGACTGGTAATCATAAAATTCCCAACACCCCAATCCATTAGAAGTCTTTTATAGACCGGGTGTTCGACAATCTTTTCACATGGCCCAATCGCACACATTCATAAATAAATGTACTCTTTGACGTCGAGGGTGGGAGTTGAAGTTGCAAGATATCTCAATTAAATAGTCAAGTGTCCGCAATTTATTTATCTGCATGGAGGGGCCGAAATCCACTTAATTTTGAAAACAAATGTAATCTGCATAATGTTGTGGATTATGGTAAACACATATATAACATATGATATTGTTCAGGGTTAAATGTAGTTAGATTAAATATATTTAATATTTAATTGTTTCTTCTGTATAAAATTAATTACCGTATCGATTATTTAATCATATTAATTTGAAATTAAAATAAATAATATACTCTAGTTTCAGATTACCTTTACCTATTCATAAACTTTGATAAGCTTTATACAAAAATAGAAAAGAGTATTTCCCAATTAGTTTATCAGGCATCTCTTATCTCAGTATATATATTCCAATTGTATATATACAAATATATACATATATAGTCCATGCATCGACAGTCAAGTGCTTTCTTGTAAACAGAAAAATTATGTTTATCTCTGAAAGGAAAAAAGTTCCCCTTCCCTCGATCACCCTTTTAATGATTCTGTGTCAATTTGTTTCCTTTCTTAAGTAAATTTGACGTAAATGAAAATACGTGAAATCGAACAATACTAAAAATCATCAAAGGAAAAACATTATAAACTCTAGTTTCATTCATCTACTTCTTTATTTACCGATTATTTTGTTTACAAATCGTAAAGTTTGTTAATTTATTTTTATTTTAAATAATGCGTTGTGATTTAATATTTTTCTTTTTCATAATTGTTTACACTTTAAGTTAGCATAATCCAAATAAGGTTAACAGGATTGATTTAAAAAAAAATGTTTGAGCTTTTTATATAAATAATGTAATTCATGCAGAGAATGAATATTGAAATAAGGTAGAAGAGAAAGTCTGATGATGTGAGATGTGATGATCATTGTTTTGATTTTGAATATTTTGATTTGGAAAAACATGTTGAAATTGCAATTGATTAGGAAAAATTCTAAGATATACCGAAAGCTGTGTTTAGTATATGGGTGAAAAATTCTAAAATGCATACCGAAAGATTGATGTTTAAAGTATAATTATACTTAATTTTTACCCGACTGCTTACAATTATGCTTACTATTCTGTTTTGTCGATTTGTGGGGCGGAAGTGGGCGTGGCAAAAATATGAATTTGTAACAGTAACAAGTGAAAAGGAAGAAATGTAAATCTGTTTAGTATATTCTCTGAGGTCTATGCGTTTTTACGGACAGAGAGACTGTCGCATAGGTGACCATGGCATTATCGTCTCGGCTGTTTACGCTGATCAAGAATATATACTTTATGGGGTCGGAGGTGTTATCCGCTTCCAGTTACATCTTCTATAGGTACAAAGTTATAAATATAGAATGTAAAACGAATCTTTTAAAATGATTTAAATAGGAAAATACTTTCAAGAGATGCGTTTCTTCCGACGGATGTACTAATAATAAATTGTATCCTCTTCTTCGACGACCTTGGTAATTTGAATTAACTACCATGCCTCTACTATATCTCGTTTTGTATACAAACTCAATAGTTTACATTCTGAAATAGTTAGCAACTAAATTTCAAAGCTAAATGACACTCTCAGCACAACAAGATAATCAAATGTTGGGTGTGTTTTCCATAAAATAGATAAACAATTCTCTTGTTTACGGACCGACAAATGTACTATTTGTAGTACGAGTGTACACGACTAATACATAAATTGTATCTTATTTGAAAGTATCTGTTCAATATATACAATTGTTATATAGAACTGCAGTATTTGTTTATTTTACATTTTGAAAAATACACGCCGCTTACTCTACAAACCCGAAAGACGAATGGGAAAGTGTCCGACTTCGCAATACCCGTCAGTCTTACTAATGTACATATTTAGAATTAAAATCATATGAAAAATAAATATGGAAACTATTAAAATTTTATTGAAATATTATAATTACATTTATTAAAAAACAAAAACAGTTTTAAATCATTTTTAAATTGATTGTCAAAGACTTTTGTAATACAGCATGTACAATTTTAAAATTTTTTTTATCTTTTCAGAATGCTAGTTTACTGACAAAGGGTCGTACTGGTTGGCCTCAAGATGTGTGGGCTTCGGAGCTTGTTCCAGAACAAAATTCATCTTGTACATGCTAAAAAAACACTACATAAATAAAATATCAATAATAATTAAGGTCTTTTCAATATTTATTACAAGTTTCTTAATTTCATGATATTTCCATATTAAGTTTTTTAAAACCAACTTCTTTTCTAACGTTCTGCATATTTGCAAATAATACATTATTTCAAATTTTTAAAATAAGGATTTTCAGATATTATGTTTCATATACATATGTGTAAGTATAATATTTATGTTGAAGCGTGACGAGGATAAAGTAAGCACGGTAAACATGCTAAATTGTGATACGACGAAGAGATTTTCAAAGTTGTTAACAAAAAATTGGGTTATGGAGAAATAAAAAATATGGGATTGTGATTTAAGAGCTTTATGAAGATTATAAGCAAATAAATCTCTGTAATTAAATGTGTTTTTACTTTTTCGATACAAAAAAGTCATAACACGAAAAACCTATCGTATTTTAAATATTCAATAAAATTACACCAGGCAATGTTGTGTGGTTTATTTTTCAAAAAACGTTGCAAGCAAAAACCAGAAATTGAAATTTTTCATTGAAATTTTTCTTTTTTCTTTGGCAAGTGTGATGTCCGGAATTAAGTCGAAAAGAAATTGCATCAAATTGCATCCAAGCGTGCCTGATTAATGAAGATAAATATGTTTAAAAGAAGAAGACAAGCTGCTCCTATTACAATAAAAATATTGATATAAAAATATATATATATACTTATACATTGGTTATAATCGGCATTATGGCTGTTCAAAATGAAAGACACGCAATCATGTGCTTTGATGTGTAAAAAAGAGAAAAACACTTTTTCCTGACTTTGTACTTGAATTCCACTGATTACACATTACATAATTTCTTGTAAATTTCATACTTAAATCATTCATTTCAAATACACACATGCAATGTTATGATTTCGCAAGCCTATAAATTCGCAAACGATTAATGAAGGAATTCATTGCTGTTGAGGAATCGGCTGCATCAACAACAAATCATTAATTATCGAATATGACAGCATGGGTGAGTCATATATTAGGATCTTTCAATACATCTTCAAGCTAAGGCATTACAAGGATTATTTCAGGTGTGTTCGGTTTTAATCATTCCATTGTTTGTGCTTACGGTGGCAGGACAATCGAATGCCAGTCTTAAGGATCGGAATACGTCTCTCAATCATCGAAACCGAACTCATGGAGACTTGAAGAAACAACCGCTTCATCCCGATTATCGGGAATTTAGCGAGGGCTCAAACTCTCGCTTGAATCAGGATTACTACGAAGTGCGAAAAAGGCGTCCGAAGAAAAAGCGACAAACTGTCCACTTTGCGAAACCAGTTCATGCCAAGAGACAGAGTCAAGGCAGGGACGAAAAGATCTACGAAACCTTTGAGGAAATACACGAACACATCAACGAACCCAGCACAGAAGATTCTCAGACTCAGCCGTCGGAACATTACGAGAGCCACGAGGAAATTATGGAGGGTGTTGAGCACGTGGGCGACAAGAAACACGAAACCCCAGTTAAGATCAAAGTAAAGCACCATCATCACCATCATCATCATAACCACATCAAAGAAGTCATTAAAACCGTTCCAAAACCATATAAAGTTGAAAAAATCGTACATGTTCCGGTTGAGAAAATTGTAGAAAAAATTGTGCAAGTGCCGAGAATCGTAAATGTGACGGTAGAGAAAATTGTTCATGTGCCTGTCGAAAAGATTATTGAAAAGGTCGTACAAATACCAAAACCAGTACACGTTCCTAAACCTTATGTAGTGGAGAGAGTAATGGAGAAAATCGTGCATGTTCCGAAACCCTATCCTGTCTTAAGGACTGTTCCCTATCCGGTTGAGATCAAAGTTCCCGTTCAGGTTGAAAAGAAAGTTCCAGTTCCATATAAAGTCGAAGTTGAACGTAAAGTTCCTGTCTACATTCACGATCCAGAACCATATAAATTTGATCACATGTACACTAAGCAGCTGAAAGAGAAAGAGCTTGCGCAATTCAATCCTGAGATTGCAGAAACAACCAGCATAGAGAATTATCAAAGCTTTTATCCGCCTCGTCTGCCTGCATTTTACACTTCACACAAGTCTAGTCCTTTTAAAAAGCCCGAACCACCACAGGATTTCGAATTCCAAACTATTAAGCAACAACCCATAAAGCAGCACACACATATAGATTTCCCAAAAACTACTATATCGCCATCTCCCCCTTCGATGGAGCAGTCTACATCTGAGAGTCAAGTGCTGCCCGTCAAATTCTTGGAGAGTGAGTCGCAATTTAATATTATTGTGACCGATAACAACACATCAATTGACTTGCCTCCACAAATATATGACAATAAATACCATGAAATACCATTCCCATTTGAATTTATTCGCTTACAACCAGTCCCATTTCAAACTAATAGTAACTTAGAAGTACCATTTCCGGCAGCACCTCTAAATAATACTGCATAGGGCTATATGTTGGTTAAGAAATATATACAATTTACATATTATTTTATATTTTGTTGTAAAATAAAAATAGTGTTAAACAAATATCAACTTTTTCAATTTATCGAAAATGACAAATAATTTCTTTGGAACACCCTGTACTCCGATTAATTTACCGATGAGCGATTGTATTTAGTACTTTTTATTTGATATAAAAAGAATCTGAAACTAACAAAAACTAGAGTAGTTCTAAACTAAAAAAAACTTCAATCATTACATACAAACAAACGTCAATGCTTGTCATAAAAAATCGATACCTTACATATCGATATATCAAGAGTGTCCACCTCTATTTTCAATGCACAATCAACAAAGTTTTAGTGACACTTACGGAAAATTGTAATTAAAAACAAATATGGAATCTTTTGAGCAAACCGATGGCAATCGCGACGAACTGATTATACAACAGCAACGTGAAATTGAAAAGGAGGCTAGTATAGACAGCCATTAATTACAATAATAATAATGACTGGAAGACATTTACTGTTTTTACAGATCTCTGAATCGACACCATTGGTCAGCGAACAATTGCCGCTAACTTGTTTACGCGCCGAATACGAAGGTGATGAGATATTTACCGCTAAAATTCAAGAGTTGGCCAAGAAATACAAGTTCATACGACGCACACGACCCGATGGCAACTGTTTCTTTCGAGCGTTTGCCTATTCGTATTTGGAATATTTAATCAGCAACAACAGTGCTTACCAAGAGTTCCGCAAATTGGCCGAAGCCTCCAAAGAGAAACTTGTGCAGCTTGGTTTCCCCAGTTTCACGCTGGAAGATTTTCATGACACTGTCAGTAATTTCATTGATTTGTCTATTTCATATCGTAAATTTAATTCATATTTTCTCATCTTAGTTTATGGAGGTTATATCGCGTGTAAGTCCGGAAAATGCCGAAGGAACTGCAAAAGTGCAAAGCGAACTGCATAAAATATTCAATGAACAGGGTTATTCCGATTATGTTGTTGTTTATCTACGTTTGATTACATCGGGAAAACTGCAGGAGGACGCTGATTTTTATCAAAATTTCATTGAAGGCGATTTCACAATTGAAGAATTCCGCCATCAAGAAGTTGAGCCCATGTACAAGGAATCAGATCACATACATATCATTGCGCTATGCACAGCGATAGGAGTTGGAGTGCGTGTGGAATATCTGGATCGAGGCGAAGGCTCTCAAGTCAAGGCCCATGATTTTCCCGAGGGATCGGAGCCAACAGTTTATCTTATTTATAGGCCAGGCCATTATGACATATTGTATCCCAACTGAGCGTATTCATAAAGTATATTTAAGCAATTATAATACACAAATCAAATTGCAAACTCATTTACAAATAATACACATCATACATTATTAGAACTTTTCACTAGGTTTTTTGTGGAATTTATCAAAATTAATTTTTCAAAATTTTGCATTATATTTATTGATGCTACTGATTAACTTTTATATCTATTCATTCATCAATTAATTGCAAATATTAACACCTGCTCACTTATTTGAACTGATTGGTTTTTATTTACCATAAATTATTGTCAACAATTACTCTGTATTTGTTGCTTCATAAGTAATAAAGGTCGTTAATCGTTTAATTGCCAAAATTATTACTAACAAATGGCTTCTTTTCATGGATATATTTATACTTCAAAAATCCCAAATACTAAAGAATTAAACAATATTTACACTGTTGTAAATAAAAAATACCTTGTAGTAGCTTATGGCATAATTGTAAATATACATATATTTATAGCAAAGAGCGGGCATTTAAAATAAAGTATATACAAAAATAATATACTGAAATGTACCTAATTCCTTAATAGAAAAATTTGTTAATAGTTTAATACTTAGAGAGGAGAATGAAAGGGAATTTTATACCGTTATTTACTGCACCAAATATGAAAAGAAAATCATCACAAGTCCAAATTCTATAACTATCGCATGAAAAAGGTTACTGTATTTAATTTATGCATTATTTTGAATTATATGCGCAGTTTTTTTTTGTAGAATTTTGCTTCTAAATAATAGTTTTCATTCTTTAATTATATGTTTGAAATTCAATAAGTCATAAAAAGCTACAGCTTTCCGTAAGATTTTCACCTGGTTACACTTCCATAAAGAATAAACAAAATACTGTTTGAAGACTACGTTTTTATTAATATTATATACAAAAGATTATTGCCATGTGTGAAATGTTTCTTTTCATAAATGCATTTCTAACAAAAATAATGTTGGGGTGTGTTTTAAAAGCCTACTTCAAAATGTGCAACTAGGATTAACGCCTCACAATCCTCACAATTTGGAGTCCCCTGAGCCGGCTAGTCAATTCGAATCCAACACGGACAAGGCCTCATTCTTCTCTTCCTCCAACTCCTTGCTGGTAATATTCAATTTCGACTTGCCAAAATCACTAATGGCCAAGCCTTCGACAATTTTCCATTGTTTGTTCTTGATCTCCACAGGGAATGAGAAGACCACATCCTTTGGCGACCCATAGCTGCCATCAGAGAACACACCCATTGACACAAATTTGCCCGGAGCGGTGCCGTTCCACCAATCATGCATATGATCGCAAGCGGCCTTTGCCGCCGACATTGCTGACGACATTTTGCGAGCACCAATCACAGCAGCGCCACGCTTCTGCACCGTCTCAATGAATTGACCTTGCAGATAAGCATCATTGTTGACGGCTTCAGCAATTGATTTCCATTCGCCTTTCACAAGAACCTTGCCCTGGGCAGCATCCGGGTATTGTGTTGAGGAATGATTGCCCCAGATGATGATGTTGTTCACTTCGTTGATGGAGACGCCCAACTTATTGGCAATCTGCGAAGCGGCGCGATTCTGATCCAGGCGAGTCATCGCCGAGAAGTTCTCGCGAGGAATTGATGGTGCGTAGTTGGCGCACACCAAGGCATTTGTGTTGGCAGGATTGCCAACCACAAGGACTTTCACATCCTTCTTGGCCACCTTGTCTAAGGCTTCACCTTGCACCTTGAAGATCTTCACGTTGGCGGACAGCAAGTCCTTGCGTTCCATGCCCTCCTTGCGTGGCATGGCACCGACCAGGAAAGCGGCCGAAACATCCTTGAAGCCCACCAGGGGATCAGTTGTGGGCACAACTTCGCGCAACAGTGGCAAGGCACAATCGGCCAACTCCATGACAACGCCCTCGAGCACACCAACCATGGGTGGAATGTCCAGTAAGTGCAGGATCAGTGGCTGGTCCTTGCCGAACACTTCGCCCCTAGCGATCATGTAGAGCAAGGAGTAGGCGATTTGGCCGGCAGCGCCAGTAACCACAATACGAATAGGTTCAGCCTTTAAAGAAATTTCAGATTTAATTTAGTTAATCGTCAGGAGAAGCATTACAAAATGTTTAAGCACACGAAGATGCTACAAAATATAATCTACAGACCATAATCATTACAAATTGAACTTATACAATACATTGGCAAAATTTTGGTGATTAAGATTTATATTTTATTAGCTTGGCTTGCGTTTGAATTTATTTAATTTATATAATTCAAAATTATGTAACATTATTATAAATGTTTTGAGGATTAAAAAAAATATATATATGAAAAGTAAAAAATTATTTACATTTTTTTACATTCAAAGATTTTTTTGGTCTTAGATTTCGGGGTTAAAAAAAAACGGACAGTTTTAGCTTAAGACGCTAGTTTAATCAATTTTAATAAAACATTTCTTTTTTTAGTATTTGTAACAATAAATAATTAGAGAAATATTAGAAGTAGCAAAAACAATATGCGGAACCAATTTTCGAGTGGTATTAACGCTAATTAGAAATCACATAAAACTCGTCAAAAGTCCCAAACAAACAAGCAAAACAAAAAATGTGTTGCACGATAAGACAAAATAGGCAATCACGGCACTGTTGCTGCTTCTTCTTCGCCCACAATCGCCACTGGATTTAGATAAGGGCTTTTGTATGGCAAAGTTCACAGTGACATTTACATAATTATGCAACTAGGTAAATATTTGTATATATAACGGGTAGAAGGACAATTTCATTATCACAATCATTACTTCATAGGCACAAATCTGCGAAAGCGGCATTTTCTAATTAATCTTAATTAAACAGGTGCAGTTGCACTTGCTTGGTTTTATATTCTTTAAGGTGGAGCGGGTATTTCAAAGTCAAACAAGTTCGACTGAAGAATTCTTTCTAATGGCATTTAGCCGAATAGTAGAAAACACAAGCTTTTGATAACAAAGCCAACAGAAAGATGAATCCGATTGGAACATGGCAAGGCAATCAGAATGATAGCTATGAAAATGCAAAGCTTGCGGCAACGCTCAACAAGAATCGTATTACGTTCCAAGCAGAGCACCATAATACAATAAGAATAATAACAATTCACAACAATACATCGTTTATATAATCAAAAATGATATTAAAAAATCAGCAGATTTGCTTGGAAAAACATGAACACTCATATATATATATATATATATATATAAGTGTAGTAGTTAAAAATACATGCAAATATAAATTTGCATTTGTGTATGCAATGCAATGCAACTGCGGGATCTACGATATTGGCATAAATAAAAAGAAATGCAATTTTGGCAGTAAAATACTTTCTAATTTAAGTGTATTAAAAAGTGTATATATAACATTTCAGCAAAATCAAAAATATTATATATAAAATAAAACCAATTTAAAACATATATTATGTACTTTTTCGCAAGGAACGGAATAATTAGTCCAAAAGGTAAAGGTCAAATGAATGTTATATGAATTTTGATTGAAATGCAAAAAAAAATTTAAACAATTGCCAACCATTCATAATTCCATAAAAAGTATGAGTTTTACTACGATTTAATATTTTGATATATGGCATCGTGTAAATGGAAAGGCAGATTTTCATGTAATTAAAGGTAGGAGTTATCTACTTACCATTATTTGTTGCGGTCTCAAACCAGTCTGTGAAAATAAACTTCCAAATTATAATTGATAATATGAACTTATGAGTGGCCGCAAGATGCACTTCAAAAAATACCAAAATGTAAAATACCATAAATGGTGCAGTATTACAAAAATGCACAAAATCTAATAAGTTTTGAGAATCAAATATGATTATTTGTTAAAAAAAATATATTGCAGCAAAAATCATAAAAAAAAACCACTTATAAACTTGGTAATGCTATTGTAAACGAAAAATTGCTGCTAACAATGGAAATAACTTGCATCCCATCATATTGAATCATTGTTTGGAAACCTACAATGGCAAATACAAACAACGTTTTCCAACACTTGCATCAAAATAGTAAATAAAGAAAATTTAATAAAAGTTGCTGCTCTAATACAATAAAAATAAGAATACCATTTATATTGTTTAAGAACACGCGGATAAAACACGAATCAAAGAAGATAATAAGCAAAACAAAGCTTTACGCGAAAAAAAAAACAGCAAAATGTCTACCGAAGAGTTGCCCGACGACTTGGATAAACTAAAAATAACATCAAACAGTGAACAAATGCAATTGCGTGATAGAAATCCATTTTACAGCACAAATGCTATTAGTGTGAATGCGAGAACAATTTCGGCAATTTTTCCAAGTACAAAGCATATGCCGAGTAAAATGCGTCGCATTAGGCGAAAATCAAAAAATAATATTGATGCCAGCGACTGCGACATCAAACAAAAACAACTTGGCCATGAAGATGCTGTTGTTGTAAATGATGACTTTGATATTGCGAATCCGCCTGGCGTGCAAAAGCTGCAATTGAAAAAGAACTGTGTCTCTCTAGCAAAGAAAAGTCTATTGCGCGAACCCATTTTGCGAGTCGTTGCCAACGATAAACAGCATTCCGTAAAATGCAATTTTAATGGAATGATTCCATCACAATTGGATGACAAAAGTCGCACAAATTTTCACAAAACTCGAAATCATACTATCAGCATTAAGTCGAGCATAAATAATGCTTGCAGCTTTCGTGATCTGATCGGCGAATGCAACATTTTGCTAGATGAATCCAAATCAAAGAAAGCCATTTCCAATACTAGTAACAGGTCGTTGTCCAAGAACTTTACCATATGGCAACAACAACAAAGCGCCGCGGATGACGTCCAAAAAAAAGAGAGGGAGCGCTCTACCGTTACTACCAACAATAGCGCTAGACTCTCATGCTCCCAGGAAGCCAGCAACAACAATCTAGCAACAACAAGCGGAAGGAATTGCGACGATGTGACCATTGGCGAGCTGGCCAGCTATTTTGATACTATGGTGCACATTCCCAAGAAAATGTCCTCGATGGCGGAAATGATGTACATCTAAGATTTGTTAAATGGGGCACACTGCCATTTGTAATTACATATTAATACATACTATAAACAAAACGCTAGCTGTAAATATACGTGTGTGTATGCAACGCTCTATATTTGTATATGTATAGATGTGTTTTTTTTTTGTAAATAAGTATATTTCAATGAATGTCATTAGATTAATTGAATTAATTAATGTACATACATATGTATGTAAATATATATATGTATATTAATAGATTTCCACATATTTCGGTATAAATGAGAATTGAATTAATATGGTTTTAATTGTTCAGCAATAGGCATTTAAAATGTTGATGGCATTTGTTTGTTTGAGAGAAATTTGCTCTTTCGAACAGCGGAAAAGATAAATTGCAAATGTAATCCAAGGAATTGTTAGGTAAAATGTATGAAGGTCTAGAAAATTCTATACTGGCTAATGTAATTCACTTTTCAAGTTACAGAGAAAAGCTTATTTGGATAGCTTCTCTACAGGGCTGCCCAATATATTCCATATATTCACATAAATAAAAATGCGAATGTTTCGTAGCTGTTTACAAAATAAAAATACATTGGCGCTTATAATTATAAAAATATGAATTTTATCGAAAAGTTGCAAAAAAAAATGTTATCGAGCTGCAAAGAATCGATACGTCAATATTTAAATTTCAGTAGTAATGCACTACAGTGTGACCAACAATAATTTGTTTTTGTATCGCAACATTAAAAACAAATGTAAGCGATCTTGCAATTGTTTTTTTTATTCTGTGCAATTTTTAATTCTTCGCTTTGTTAAATGGACGTGGCGTGGTGTCCACTTAAAAAATACATAGAATAAAAGTAAATATACCAAAGAAAGTGTAATCAGGTGGTCAAAGTTGTGTTTTGGTATATCTCAGAGTTAAAAGGTTTTTGGTTAATTTCGTTTGTGGTCACACTGTCATATGTATGTGTGTGTTTTCAATAGGCATTTAATTTTTAGGCAATATTAAATTATCAAATTTAATACTACTACGAGAAAGTGAAAATTTGCAAATGTGCATTTAAGTGATAAATAACAACAATATTAGGCCGAAGATATGCTGTGCCGAGCTAGAATGCTTAAGGTAATTACAAAACTCACGTGTTTGTGTCAATAATTCACAAAGTTTCGGATAGAAAAAAATAGCAAAAAAGGTTTGACAAAAATAGAATTGATCAATATATGTACTTATACATATATGTTTGTGGTTTTTATTTTATATTGTCACAAAAGTGAACGATTAAGCATAGTTTTACATAACAGATACGCTTTTACGTCTTCGTTTGCCAGAAATGAAGAAATACGTATGTACAAACATACATATGTGTATGTATGGATGTGTATGTAGAAAGTGCACCAAGTCGAGTACACACACATTCGAATGTACATATTTCTTACGTTTATGTACATAAGTACGTAAGGCTTAAAGCCAATAAAGTGTATATATATTATGCGCAATGGCTCAGTTGCCAAAGTTAATTAAGGAATGATTTCCAGTCAATAAAAATATATGCATGTAAATGTATGTAAGTGCACACATACTTACATTTGAATGTACGTGGTGATTATTGACTCGAGAATGAAAATATCAATATTGTACCAATGTATGTATGTATGCCTGTTTCTAACATACGCACTTTGTTATGTTCATACATACAGATGAAACTTCGTTACGTCCATACAAATACATAACTACACATGGATACATAATTTCATCACGCTCAATCGCATGAATCTAGTTTTATGAAGTTGATTTTTAAAATAGAAACAAATCAAAAAATCGAATTTTGATTTTCAAACTAATGTTTATAACTTAGTATCTGTTTACTAAAGCACATTTATTTACAGTATGTGAATATGTACGTATGTACTTTTGTGTGTCAGCACTTTTCGTGCGCTCTAATTAAAGTGGGGTTTATTCTGATCAGAAAATGTTGTAGACTGTCCTTATAAGAATTTAATTTGATGGATATGTATTTTGAAGCAATTTATCATTTTATTCGACTTTATATAAACATTTTTTTTTTTTAATTTCAGACATAACTATTCCACATCAAAAATTAAATTGGACATTAAGAATACACGGTAAGTGTAACAATTTAATCATCTAAGCCAGTGCGTTTCCAATTAAAAATGCTACCGAAAATTGCATTTGATTTAAATAAAAAAAGACAGTAAAATATAATTTTAGAAAAACAAAAAACTTAATAGGCCTTTCATTATTTTATTATTTTTTTTTTTTGAGTGAAGGGTATAATAATATTATATTAAGAGACTTACAAGTGAATAGAACTAAGGACAAGGCTAGTAAATTTCGCTTCCTGATTTATTAGCTCATTGTATAAGAAGTTGTATACCCAAGAAAAAGTTGAACTTGCCATGCGAGTTTTTTCCTGCGGTTTATATTGATTTTTTTTTTTTTATTTGTTTCTCCATTTCTTTTGCTTTTCTTGTGACTCATTGAAGTCTTTAGTGACTATTGACACAGAAGTCATTGTTGCTATTAAAAATAAAGTGGAACAAAAGAAATGATACCAAGTGACATGCAACGTGCAAATATATTTTTAAATCATAGTTTACGTGAAATTCAAAACAAAGAAAATCTGTTCAGCAGGGTAAATAAATTTTCAAGTTAATTAACTTATGTCACAAGAGAGAGAGAGAGAGAGCCCGCTGCCTTTGTTTAGTGTTAGAAATAATATTGCAATAATATTTATGGTTTGTGCTTTGCAGATGGGCGACGTAGATCCAGAAACGTTACTGGAATGGTTGTCCATGGGACAAGGAGATGAGCGGGATATGCAATTAATTGCCCTGGAGCAATTATGTATGTTGCTTTTGATGTCTGATAATGTTGATCGTTGTTTTGAAAGGTAACTTTCATATATTTTTTGTAATTTTCCATTAGTTGAATAACTTATTTTATGGCCCTTTGTTCATATATTTTAACAGTTGTCCGCCACGCACATTTTTACCGGCATTGTGCAAGATATTTTTAGATGAATTAGCACCCGAAAATGTGCTCGAAGTGACTGCCAGAGCAATCACATATTACCTGGATGTATCGGCCGAATGCACACGCCGCATTGTTTCCATCGAGGGTGCCATCAAAGCGATCTGCAATCGCCTAGTTGTCGCCGATTTATCATCGCGTACATCGCGCGATCTTGCCGAGCAATGCATTAAGGTGCTTGAATTGATTTGCACCCGCGAGGCGGGAGCTGTTTTTGAGGGCGGTGGTCTCAACTGTGTGCTCTCCTTTATACGTGACAGTGGGTCGCAAGTGCACAAGGATACGCTGCACTCGGCCATGGCTGTGGTGTCGCGTCTCTGCACCAAAGTTGAGCCCAACTCGCCGTGCATCGATAATTGTGTAGAGAGTCTGAGTACATTGCTACAACATGAGGACGCCATGGTTTCGGATGGCGCCTTAAAATGTTTTGCTTCCGTTGCGGATCGTTTTACACGCAAATGGATTGATCCAGCACCATTGGCTGAATACGGACTGGTGACAGAGCTATTAAAACGGCTAGAGAATGCTGGCGGAACTAGTAATCATCATGCGTTAGCTGCTACCAAAAGTAGTGGACCACAACAGACAGCCGGAAGTGCGAGTGGAAGTGGAACTGCGGCAACTGCGGCGAATGCTGCAACTCCTGTAGCATCCAACACGGATAGCTTAAACGATAATGTGGCTGTGGCTGGCACTGCATCAGCCACCAATCCAGCATCCAGCAAAATACAAACGAGTGAAGCTCATCGTTCCCCACAATCGATATCCACAACAATCTCTTTGTTGTCCACTCTGTGTCGCGGCTCGCCGTCGATAACCCGTGACATTTTGCGTTCGCAGCTGCCGAATGCCATCGAACGTGGCCTCAAAGGCGACGAGCGGTGTGTGCTCGATTGCATGCGATTCGCCGATCTTTTGTTGCTGCTGCTGTTCGAGGGCCGTCAGGCATTGAATCGTGGCAATGCGTCCACCAGCAGTCAGGGTCAGTTGGCGCCGCGTCCTAAGCGCAACGATATGAGCAATGATCGCACCCATCGTCAGCTCATCGATTGCATACGCTCCAAGGACAGCGACGCCTTGCAAGAGGCCATCGAGGCTTGTGGCGTTGATGTCAATTGCATGGACGATGTGGGCCAGACTCTGCTTAATTGGGCCTCGGCTTTTGGCACCTTGGAGATGGTCGAGTATTTGTGCGAAAAGGGAGCCGATGTCAATAAGGGACAACGCAGTTCCTCCCTACACTACGCAGCCTGCTTTGGCCGTCCTGGCATTGCCAAGATTTTGCTCAAGTTTGGCGCTTACCCCGACTTGCGGGATGAGGATGGCAAAACGCCGTTGGATAAGGCACGTGAGCGATCTGATGATGGGCATCGCGAAGTCGCTGCTATTCTGCAATCGCCAGGTGAATGGATGTCATCGGGTCACATGATGGCTAGCAAGGATGGTCAAGCTTATACATTGATGGAGCCGCGCGGAGATCCTGAAATGGCGCCTGTATATCTCAAACTATTGTTGCCCATTTTCTGTCGGACGTTCCAAGGCTCCATGCTAAGCTCGGTGCGTCGTGCCAGCTTGGGACTGATCAAAAAGATTGTGCAGTACGCACATCCATCGGTGCTAAAGAGCATCTGCGCCAAACAGGATGAGGCCACCAACTTGATGGCGGCCCAAAATGTGGGCAACCTGATGACGGAAGTCATTGCCAGTGTGTTGGATAGTGAGGTACAATTAAGAACTTTAAACTTGTAATTTTGTCATGTCATTAATGCTTTCTTTATTTCACTTGCAGGATGATGAAGATGGTCACTTGATCATCTTAAACATTATTGAGGAACTCATGTGTAAGACACAGGAAGAATTTCTCGAGCATTTCGCCAGACTCGGCGTCTTCTCTAAAGTGCAAGCTTTAATGGATCAGAGTGAGGAAGGCGGCTCGCAGTTGCTGACAGCCAGTTCGCAGGATTTGGCAACCACCCAAAGATGCCCAGTGCTTTGCATGCCGCACAGATCAGCGTCAGGTAAATGCTGAATCCTTAACATCCCTAATTAAACATTATTTAAATCTGGATAATTATTTTTGCTACAGATGACTCCATGGAGGATGCCAAGGAGATCTTGCAAGGCAAGCCATATCATTGGCGTGACTGGAGCATTTGTCGCGGTCGCGATTGCCTCTATGTTTGGTCGGACTCGGCCGCCTTGGAGCTGTCAAATGGCTCGAATGGTTGGTTTCGTTTCATACTTGATGGCAAGCTGGCCACAATGTATTCCAGCGGCAGTCCAGAAAATGGCAACGACAGCTCAGGTAACAACTCAACATCTTTTATGACTACTTTTTATGCAGTACATAAATGAATTGCTTTACTTGATTGCAGAGAATCGTGGCGAGTTCTTGGAGAAGCTGGTACGCGCTAGATCCAGTGTGACTCCTGGAACACCGTCACAACCCATTTTGCCCACCGTTTGTGTGTTGCGTCTTGTCGTGGGCAATTGGGTAATGCAGTCGCCGAAGCCAAATCAATTGCAGATACACAATACCGAAGGTCATCAAGTGACCATTTTGCAAGAGGATCTGCAAGGATTCATATTCGAAAGCAATCGTGGGACAAAACATTCATTCACCGCGGAAACTTCGCTGGGCGCCGACTTTGCTTCCGGCTGGTCAACCGAGAAGAAGAAGCGTATTAAGTCCAAGACGGATGTGCAAAAGATACAAGTGCGCAATCTATCGCGCGAAATCTACAACAAATATTTTAAATCAGCTCAGATAATACCACGAGGTGCTGTCGCAAAGCTCACGGCAATTGTCAAGCAAATTAATCTGGCCATTGAGCAGCAACGTTTGGGCAACAATAATACCTGGTCCAACACATTGTTTACATCATTGACGAACCTATCGCAATTAATACATGAGGATGGTGTTGTGAGTGCTTATGAGATGCATTCGTCTGGTCTTGTCCAGGCCCTCGTCGCTGTGTTGTCCAACAACTATTGGGAGCACAATTTGTCGCGCTGCAAGACCAACAAAATGCTGAAAGAACGCATCGATATATTCAAGAAGTGCATATTTGGTGAGGACACAAAGAACACGGCAAGCATTTTGATACAGAAATTGGTTGCCGTACTCGAGAGCACAGAGAAGTTGCCTGTCTTTTTATACGATGCACCGGGCACCGGTTACGGCCTGCAGATTCTACAGAAGCGTCTTCGTTTTCGCCTGGAGCGATCCGCTTGCGAGAGCACACTCTTTGATCGCACTGGACGCACACTGAAAATAGAGCCGCTTGCGACGGTGGGACAACTGGCTAAATATCTGCTAAAAATGGTGGCCAAGCAATGGTATGATCTCGATCGCTCAACGTTCTTCTATCTGAAGAAGTTGCGCGAGCTCAAACCTGATCTGCAGTTTACGCACAGCTTTGACTTTGACGAGGAGGGCTTAATCTATTACATTGGATCGAATGGCCGCACCTGCGAATGGGTGAATCCCGCACAATACGGCCTGGTCCAAGTTACAAGTTCAGAAGGTAAAAATCTGCCCTATGGCAAACTGGAGGACATATTGTCGCGTGACAGCGTCTCGCTCAATTGCCACACCAAGGACAACAAGAAGGCCTGGTTCGCCATTGATTTAGGCGTTTACATTGTGCCCACAGCTTACACTTTGCGACATGCTCGGGGCTATGGTCGCTCGGCTCTGCGAAATTGGTTATTGCAAGCCTCAAAGGACGGCAACAGTTGGGTAACACTTATCACTCATGTGGATGACAAGAGCTTGGTGGAACCGGGCAGCACAGCTACTTGGCCCATTATTTGCGCTGCGGAGGAAACAAAGGGATTTAGGCACATTCGCATACAACAGAATGGACGTAATGCCTCTGGGCAGACACACTATTTGAGCTTGAGCGGCTTTGAGGTGTATGGTCGCGTTGTTGGCGTCTGCGACGATATTGGTAAGACCATTAAGGAAGCGGAAGCAAAGACGCGACGCGAGCGTCGCCAAATACGAGCCCAACTCAAGCACATCACGAGTGGAGCGCGTGTTGTGCGTGGCGTCGATTGGCGTTGGGATGACCAAGATGGCGCCGGTGAGGGAACCATCACGGGTGAGATACATAATGGATGGATTGATGTGAAATGGGATCATGGCGTAAGGAATTCATATCGCATGGGTGCTGAGGGCAAATACGACTTGAAATTGGCGAATTTGGAGAGTGTTGCCTCCGTGTTTGAGGGCGTCAACTCGATGGTGCCCATGGCATCCAAGAAGAATGACAAGGGCAACGTGTTGACTTCACGCAAATCGAGTTCGACGCCATCGTTGCCAGAGGCAACGGAGATCAACAAGAACGCTGAGGATGCTTCGAATCAAACTGTTTCAGCGGATAACCTTGCCTGGAAGCAGACGGTGGAGACAATAGCAGAGAATGTTTTCATTTCGGTAAAGTCACAAATAACCACGAATCAATCCAACACTGCTTTAACCAGAGACACACAAGCCGCATACAGTGGTGAATCATCAGCTTCTGGAGCGGAACAAACGCTTATCGCTAAGCCAAATATTCCGTCGCCTTTGATACGCGAACTGGAGCACATTGCCGATTTATCTACCATCAATAATTCCATGCCCAGCAATGTCTCCGACCTGGCTACAATCACTGAGAGTCTTTCAATTGTTGAGATATCAAAGGAAGGCGACGTTGCTGTGAAGCCCGAAGAGTGTGAATCCTGTGACACTGTTGTTGCCAGCGATGTGAAACGAGTTGCACACATTGAGGAGAACAATAAGATGAATGCAAACAATTCCGCAAAGGGATTATTGATTAACCTCAAGCAAAGCAATTCAGGCAGCTCTTCTTCCCAGTTCCCAGGCGAATCTCGCGAGATTATTGTGGATACTATGCGCAATAACAGCAACAATATATTGTCTGCTGACGAGCTGCATTTACATCGTGCAAATGTCTCGGGCGGACTGAAAGGCAATCCCAAGGTTTCCGTCATTATACAGTCTGGCAATCTGCCGAAGAACGAAACTCCCGATGATGCAATGAAGTCAGCCATGCCCACACCGAATCTATCGAGTTCTGATGATGCTCCCGCTGTCTCAGCCTATCAGGGACACATTGAGAATATGAATCCGCAAATCTCAAATGACGTTGTCTCCGTTTCCAATCAAATGAGTATTAGTGTACCCAATCTAACAACAACAAGCTCTTCAGAAGTCTCATCCACCTCGGAGGCTGCCGTGCACAGCAGTTTCCTGGAGACATTTGCGGCCATCGCAAGACGTCGCACATCGCAGGATACGCACAACGAAAGCGGCGGCGGCAATCAGGCTAACAAAACTAGCGCGAATAAAAACGAGCACAGCAACCAGAATGTCGGTGCCAGCTCCTTCTTCCCCAGGGGACCCAATTCGGTGACGAGTCTTGTGAAACTCGCTTTGTCCAGCAATTTTCATTCCGGCCTGTTGAGCACCGCCCAGAGCTATCCCAGCCTGTCATCCAACAACGAAGCGAATGCTGCTCCCAATCCCACAAATATGAAAGTCAGCCAGCAGCCAGCACCCTCCATAAATCCGACCCTAACAATGAGCTTGACTTCGACGTCGAGTGACAGCGAACAGGTATCGTTGGAGGACTTTTTAGAGAGCTGTCGTGCGCCCACTTTGCTGGGTGACATGGAGGACGAAGACGATATGGACGAGGAGAACGATGAGGAGGAGAACGAGGACGAGTACGAAGAGGTTGGCAATACTCTATTGCAAGTGATGATGTCTCGCAACTTGTTGGCCTATGTGGACGACGAGTCGTTGGAGAATCGTTTGGCAGGCGTCAGCAAGCGCAAGTCCTGGGACGATGAATTTGTGCTAAAGCGCCAGTTCTCGGCACTCATTCCAGCGTTTGATCCGCGTCCTGGACGCACCAATGTCAATCAAACTTCGGACTTGGAAATCTGTCCTCCCGACACAAACATGGAGAGTTTCCATCAAAGCCGGCAGCCCAATAATGAGCAGACAATGTTGGGTTTGAAATTGCGCGGCCCGGGAGTAGGCGGAGTTCCTGATGTGGAAATTGATTTGGACAACAGTGAGTGGACCATCTTTAGGGCTGTTCAAGAACTCTTGCAGAACAGTCAGCTTAACAAAAACGACAAGTTCCGCAAGTTGTGGGAACCCACATACACGATTGTCTATCGGGAAGTCTTGCCGACAGTGCAAGAATGCACATACCTGGAATCGGATGAGGGGCAAAACACGCCGGGAGTTTCTTCACGAAGCGGTGCATCGACGTTGTCGCCGAATTCACCAGTGCATGGCGGCTTAAATGTCACCGATACAAACTTGTGTTCGGTGGAGGATGTGCTGGAGTTGCTTATCCAAATTAATGGGCTAAATCAACAGGAATTGGAGGCCCAGGAGCAAAATGCTTCGGAGAATTCCTTGCTGCCGGCTGAGCTGTTTTTGAGTAAGAAAATTACCAACAAGTTGCAGCAACAAATACACGATCCGCTTGTGCTCTCGAGCAATGCTCTGCCTAACTGGTGTGAGGATCTCAATCAATCGTGTCCCTTCCTGTTTCCGTTTGAGACACGACAATTGTATTTCAATTGCACTGCATTTGGAGCTTCGCGCAGTATTGTTTGCCTGCAATCTCAGCGTGACATTACCACGGAACGCCAAAGAATTCCAATCATGAGTCCACGGCGCGATGATCAACATGATTTCCGTGTTGGACGCTTAAAGCATGAGCGTGTGAAGGTGCCGCGCAATAAGGATCTGCTCAAGTGGGCCATTCAAGTGATGAAGGCGCATTGCAATCGGAAGTCGGTGCTGGAAGTGGAATTTCTGGATGAGGAAGGCACTGGTCTCGGTCCCACCCTGGAGTTTTACGCTTTGGTTGCCGCGGAAATTCAACGTTCAGATCTTTGTATGTGGCTGTGCGACGATGAGCTCAGCGAGTCCTCGGAACTACCTCTTGCTCGGGATGCGTCGGAAGATCCCACTGATGATCAATCGAAGCCTATTGGTTATTATGTCAATAGACGGGAGCAAGGACTCTTCCCGGCACCATTGCCGCAAAACTCAGAGATCTGCGAGCAAGCATCGAAGTATTTTTGGTTCTTTGGCGTCTTTATTGCCAAGGTTCTTCAGGATATGCGACTCGTTGATATGCCGCTTTCCAAATCATTTTTGCAGTTGCTCTGTCACAACAAACTTTTGCGCAATGATTTGAAGCTCAAGACAAACACACGCTTCCAGGATCTGACAAGTTCAGCAGGGTCTGAGTTGACCAACACGTTCTCTAAACTGTTTAATGCCGATCTAATACAATCATCCACCAGCTGGTTCAGCGGCATTCTAACCATTGAAAATCTAAAGGAAATTGATCCAACGCGCTATCAATTTTTAATCGAATTACAAGATCTTTTGATGCGCAAGCAGGTTATCGAAATGGATGCCAGTCTCAGCAGTGATAGCAAAAAGGAATTAATCGATCAATTGAAACTATGCACCAAGAATAATATTGAAGTATCTTTGGAGGACTTAGCGCTAACATTTACCTATTTGCCCAGCTCATCAGTGTACGGATATACATATGCCGAACTATTGCCCAATGGCGCTTCGATTGAAGTGAACATCGAAAATTTGGAGGCGTATTGCGAGTTGCTGCTCAACTTTATGCTGCAGGATGGCATTGCCAAGCAGATGCAGGCGTTCCACGATGGATTCTGTGAAGTGTTTCCACTAAACAAATTGGCAGCATTCAACCCATGTGAAGCTCGAATGATGATTTGCGGCGAGCAGTATCCGCAATGGACCCGCGAGGATCTGATGGCGTACACTGAACCCAAACTGGGCTACTCCAAAGAAAGGTGAGACAATCATTGCCATATTACTTATTTCCAGTTACTAATTAATTTTATATTTACAGCCCTGGTTTTTTGCGTTTCGTTAACGTTCTTTTGAGCTTGTCGGGTGCTGAGCGCAAGGCTTTCTTGCAATTCACAACCGGCTGCAGTAGTCTACCTCCTGGCGGATTGGCCAATTTGCATCCTCGACTCACGGTGGTACGTAAAGTGGATGCCGGACAAGGCAGTTATCCATCGGTGAACACTTGTGTGCATTACTTGAAGCTGCCTGATTATCCGTCTGAGGAGATAATGAAAGAACGATTATTAACTGCAACGAAGGAAAAAGGGTTTCATTTAAACTAAAACAAAAAAAAACAAATATGTATTTCTTTGTATTTTTTATTGAAATTTGAGCTGGTTATAAGCGCTTTGCAAACAATATAATGATATGTAAATACTAAAACACATACTAGCAATTAACAATTCCACTTATCCAAAATAATGTAAATTACTTATAACTTAGTTATCACTTTGAACTTTTCAAAAACAACAAAAATGATGCTGATAATATGTGGTAAAACTCAAATCGTATTTTAATAAATTGCCTTTGATGTTGAATATTACTCGCAAATACTGTATTTTGTTTTAGTAGCAGCAATTAAATTAAAATCAAAATAGTGTGTTTATTAAATGCCAAAATTTCATTTAATTTCGGGAATACGACTTAAAAATATTTTTCCTTTTAAATAATAATAATCGCCTTCAATTTAAATATAAAACAGTTATCGATTTTAATGAATCAAAAGGTTCACCCACAGCAATCCAAGGTTTAACTATCGGAGTGTATGCGAGTCTATCGATATTGTTTCACATCGCTATTAACATTTTCTTTTTGTTATTAGTCAGCCTTGTTTTGGACATTAGTTATTTCTATTGGCTAATGTGTTGGCGTTTCATTTAAATGGACTCTAATTTCAACAATTATTCGAAATATGCGCTAATCTTGCGTGGCGCTGAACTCATTACATATGCCAACGCTGCTAATTCGGAATATTCAACAGACACCCCACAATTGTTTCAACTTTTTGTAGAGGCTGGCACCTTTATAAAAGTAATTGAAACAATTGAAGGTGAAAAGTGCATTGTGCAATTAATAGACTTCCGTAGCAATGTGAACACGCAGCTCTACGAATGCAAAACATGTGATGTGCAGCCAGTGTCAGAAGATTTTTGGCCGTATGTGATAAGTATTGCCAATCCGGGGCGTCGTTTGCGTCTGGTGCGCAATAGGGACAAGTGCCGTTGGATACTCAACTTAAAAAAGAATGATATCCTAAGTGTACCTGGCGAGTTGTTTAAAAAGGACACACGCTTCGATTGCATTATACGCTACATTGGTCAAGTGCCGGAATTGAATGCCGTTGGTTATTTCTTTGGGCTGGAAATTCTGGTATGTTAAATGAGTTTTATTTGGTTTATTCGATTATGTTGCAAGGGAAATGTAAACGGCCTCTGCCTTAGAGTGCAGATGGGAAATGATGAATGAAGTGAAACAATGAGAACTCTATTTGTTCATTAATGACTAATTGTTTATATTCTGTATTTCCCCATTTGCGATATTCGTGAATATTGTTGATAATACTTAATAGTGTTGGGAAGCGCTGTCTATTTGCATTACATTTTGGACAGCTGAATGTGGCAAATAAGCCTTATCGATATTGTTACCGTCCCTGGTAACATGGATTTTTAAATCAGTCGACCAATCGAATCCGTTACTAAGTCTTAATCGATTAATATGGTCGATATGAATTTGAATTTTCATATGTTTCCAATTTAAAAACCACGAATTGTTTGGAAAGACAATCATGTTAATAATGTACTTCTCAATTATTTAGCTAAAAAATAAAAAAAATTATTACTTTCTTTTAGGAACCCAACGTTTGTTCACCACAAATTGATAGTATTCCTTTTTGTAAAAAATATTTGGATTGCGCAGCTCGGCTAACAATATTTACCACAGCTGATCGCATAACTGACTATTCAGATGAGCAAAGCAATAAACTATCTCCTCGAAAATTAATCAATGACACTTTTAACAAAATCACAGCTATTGTGCCAACGGTTTTAAATATTCCGAACAGACATCAAGGCGGAAATAACAAACCGTTGTACAGTAATGATAGTGCGGCTAATAGCCATAAACAATATAGTAATAATAATGAGTTATCTAATAACAACAACAACAACAACAGAACTTTATATGTGAAAGCTTCAAATCAGGCAAGTGACAATGATGCTACACTTCGAAGTAAGAATTCACAGCTTGAACAAAATATACGCACTTTAAATAATTCGACCACAATGAGTAATCTTAAAGATAAGGAAATCATTGTTATAAACCAGAGCGACATTGAAGAGTCCACCAAAAATGAGAATGTTATTGTGATCGACAATGCTCACGAAAATAAAAACATGGATTTGGCCGAGTTGCTGGGTACAAATTGGCCTGCTAACGCTGGAGGAGCTGCTGGGATTTTAAATGGCAAAGCACTCGAAAACAAATTTGAGAAACCAGTTTCGTATCCTAAGAAAAAGGAATTTGCCGAAAAAATTATTTCACCGATCGAACAGAAGGCTGCAGTGGGCAGCAATACTGGTAAAAATAAATGAATTCCTTACTAGATTAAGTATTGTATTCAGCTAGCCACACACGTCAGATTGTTTAGCCAGAGTTCAGCGTACTGCAGCTGACTCTAAGTTCTCAGTTCGATCTAAATATATATAAGCATTTATTTTTAGCAGTTTAGCGATCGCAATGAATAACATTGCAAGTGTATTAATAAGACTGTGATAATAAGACTAAGAGTCAATAATATTATTGTGATAACAAGAAATTGTGCTATGCATTTAACAATGTTTGAGTTCATATAAATTTGTATGCATTTCTTTTAATTTTTAGCTAGGGTATAATGCAGGCAGTCATAAAGTTTCTCTTCTGCATCTCGTTTAGTTATAGATACACATATGCTCGTGGTAAAAATAAAATTTGTCGTGCTCAGCATCCGAGAGAATAAGTTTGTACTTTTTGTTGCGTGTAGTTTCTCTATTCGAAAACAATCTATTCAAATTAGCTCTTTGTTTTGAATAAGCGCATAGAGCATAAATACATTCATATATTAAGAAAAATTCGTATAGGTATTGGTTTATAATGGATAATATTCCGTTGACAGTTTTGGAGTTCAATATACCGACAGACACCGACGATTATGACTATGATTATGAAGGTATATAGTGTTGTTTACAGATTGTCGAAATGTTTTTTAGCTTGACGTAACTCACATTTTTTATTTCATTTATCGTTACTTTAGAACGAAGCAGCGCAAACTTTCAGTCATTGCATGAAATACCCGGCACAAAACTTGTTGTTGGCTCATTGGTTGAGGTGATCGATGCTGATTTATGTTCTGATTTATATGGAGTCATTCGATGGATCGGTATTACGCCCGATTCGCAGCACATTACGGTGGGAATTGAAGTTGAAGATGATCCCATTTTACGCAATTTGGCCACATCCGATGGCACTTACAACGGCGTTCGGTAAATATTATATATATTATATGCGTAAATATTTATTTGATGTGTTTATTTCTCTGATGGGCTGGCTGCAAGGTGCTTAGCTCTTTCACTACCTCTCTCAAATTCAATCGATCTGTAGCTGTTTTCAACAACAGTGTTGCGACATAGTCGCTGCTAAACTACAAATTTGTGGCAAATCTTAATATTTAGTTCAGAAGCAGGCTAGATAATAAAAAGCGAATTTTTTTTCAAAATTTCTTTTTTATTGCTAAGGCAAACCCATGCGGAAAAGGTTAAATTGACAGCACTGATTTGCATACATTGTTTCATGCAACACAAAACATTTCTTTAGTTTATTTCAGTGTCGCGAAGGTGGCGCTATTTTTGTGCCATCAAACAAGTGCACCAACGATCGCAGGTTTATTGAATCCGAGGGCAGCCAATTGGCCAGCATGATGTCAACCGATACTAATGCCGTCAAATTTGGGCATGTTGATTGCCCGACTGTTTTAGGCGCTATCGCACCATTAAGTAAGTAATAATGCTAAATAATGCTAAGATATTCTAAATGAATTTGATTTTTAGGAATACATAATACGGAAGAACTTGAGACAACTTGTGGCAAATTTAAAGGCATTCAAGGACATCATAATTCCTGCTACTTGGATGCAACATTGTTTTCCATGTTCACATTTACAAGCGTTTTTGATTCTATACTGTATAGACGACAAGGACCTCAGGTAATATTATTAATGCATTATGCAAATATAATAATAATATTTAATAATAGTAATTTTAGGACATTTCGCACTATAGTGATGTGCAGAATGTTTTGCGGGATGAGATTGTTAATCCTTTGCGCAAGAATGTCTTTGTGCGTGCCGATCGAGTGATGAAACTACGCAAATTATTGGATCAATTGAGTTCCGTCAGTGGTTTGACTAGCGAGGAAAAGGATCCCGAGGAGTTCTTAAACAGCTTATTATCGCAAATAATGCGGGTGGAGCCATTCCTAAAAGTATTTTCAAGACATTCTAATTGTTTACTTTTGGAATAATTTAATTTATTTTTTCTTAGCTGAGCTCTGGCCAGGATTCGTATTTTTATCAATTGTTTGTGGAGAAAGATGAGCGCTTGACATTTCCGACAGTGCAGCAATTGTTTGAGCAAAGCTTCTATTCGTCCGACATCAAGCTAAAAGAAGTGCCGTCGTGTCTGATTATTCAAATGCCTCGATTTGGCAAGAGCTTCAAAATGTATCCACGTATTTTGCCATCGCAAGTACTGGACGTTACAAACATCATTGAAGATTGTAAGAGTACTGCAAAAATATATAATTATTAGATAACTACTATTACTACATACTTTTTTTTGTAGCCCCTCGTAATTGTGCGGTCTGTGGAAATCTGGCTGAATTCGAATGTCGCGAATGTTTTGGCTGCTTACAGACCGACAGTGGTCTTGAGTCGACCGCATTTTGCGATCAATGCGTTAACACTATTCATAAACATGAAAAAAGGTAATATTATAACTATAATATTATATCATATATCAAGCATATACATTCTTCTAGAACTAAACATGTGTGGAAGGAGCTATCCATACCAAGGGATTACAAAGCAATGGCCAACCACATTAAACATGTGCCACGTATATTCATGGAACTATTTGCCGTCGTCTGTATTGAAACATCGCATTATGTGGCATTTGTGAAGACAGGATCGGGACCAGATGCGCCATGGTGTTTCTTTGACTCAATGGCTGATAGAAAAGGTAATTTACTTTTATCAAATTTATATCAGTTCATGATTATGATATACTATTGTAACACACAGGTGAAAAGAACGGATACAATATACCTGAAATGATATCCGTTCCGGAGTTACCACAGTGGTTATCTGACGACGGAGCGAAAGCTATTAATGAAAATTATTCAAAGGACAAAGACTTACCTGAACACGCCAAGCGTCTTTTTTGCGACGCCTATATGTGTATGTACCAAAGCACGGAAGTTATGATGTATCACTAAAAACACACATTTGTTAGTTTCTAAAAAGATATATAACTTTGAAGTAATAATAAAAGTCTATGAGAATGATACAAATATTCAATGATGATAAGAATTCTATTTCATTGCGTGAAAGTTTATTGCAAAACAGGCAAGTAAGCTATATATTTATTTTGTCTAAAGTATAAGCAATATTTTGGAAAGCAAATTAAAGTGGAACAGGATTTTTTTGAATATAAGTGAATATATATTAATTATTATTATATTAAAAAGCACATACATTTCATTAATAAATTAATAAAAAAAAATAATCGATACCAAATATTCTTAAGAACAATAGACATTTTTAGGTGATTCAAAATGTTCGTTCAAAATATTTTTAAAATCAAATTTCAACATACAAAATTATTGCGAGCACCGCCAACATTGTCAACAGTCCAAGGTATAATGATTAAGATGCTCAAAGTGGATGAGCAAGTGATTAAATTGGATGGCATAGAGCACGCCTCACACATTGAGTAAATCTGATATGAAAACAACCCCAAGTTGCAGAAGAGAAAGTCCAATATTTGCTCTTTTTGAAAGAGAAAATTTCCCAAACCCCATTCAAAATTATAAATGAATTTAATTAAAAGTCAAGCTACCTATAACTACAAATAATATTTTTTAAAGACTTTATATTAAATAAGTCTTAAGAATACCTGAAAAATTAAAATATGAGGTTTAGTTTTTGATTTTTGCTCACTAGATTTCAACACTTGATCCACCCTTAAGGAGCCTGTATTTATTAGTATACATTTATACACTGAATAAAAACTACTGCATATTTTAAATTTTCTTGTTTCAAATATGAATGCATATTTAAGTAAATGCAAAAGTTATTTCCATTGCATAGAATTTCTTCATAGCTAAATTATAAATAATGAGTATGATATCAACTTATTAATATCAAAAACAATAATTCTTTTATAATAATAATATAGCTTAACATAAAGGCACAAAAATAAGTAAATTGAAAAATTTAAATAGTATGTAATTTAAAAAAAATAAATAAATAAATTGTCCTTTTGAGATGATCCTTAATGAGTAGATGTTTTTGCCTCTGTGTATTTACAGCGCTTGTCGCATGTCGCTGAATAAAAATCCTCTCAGTGCGGTACATTTCTGGCCAGCAAAAATTTTTTGCAATTCTTAAAACAACAGTCGAATGTAGGTTTCAGTCCCGGGTTGCCTGTCGCTGGGTAATGGTCTTCCATCAAATACTACTGCAATCCCAGTGTTGTTTGCGTTCTTGGCTATCATTGAAGTATGTATGTTCGTGTGCGTGTGCGCTGTGTACGGTGCGTGTGTGTGTGCGTGCTGTGTGCATGTGCTGAGCATAGTTAGTGTATGTGTGTATAATATTCTGAAGGTTGTGATTTTATGTGCAGGAAAAAGAGATGTACACATACATATGTATTTAAATACGTATACACAATTGTTAAAAACATGTCTAGGTGTGAAAGTGCTATGTAAACCGCCTCTAAGTACACATTACATGTCTCTAAATACCTATGTACATATGCACAGTGTATGAGCACAGATATGTATATATGTATGTGCATATACACACACCTACATGTAGTTATGCAAAAAATAAAAAAAACGACAACAAATCTTGGGTACATAAGCACGGTAATATCCCATATATCAAACAGTTTAAATTAGTGCAATTTTATATGTGTGTAAAATCACAGTTTTAATATTGTATGTATGTATGTGTTGGCAAATATATTAAATAACTAATTTATTGACATTTGCAAGTAAGTGTGACCGAGGGTAACGTATACGTAATGTATGTATGTAAGTCATGTACATATTGTAAACATACAACTACATATGTATGCCTGGTATTTAAATGTCAAATTATACCGCTAAATACCGTATGAGAGTGTAAAAGCACACACTTATTCAAATGCCAAAGACCGCATATATGCATGTGTACACATATGTGTGTGTGATTATACATGTGTATATATGTATGTGCATATTATGCATGATTTGACAAAATAGTTTCGCTTGCTTTTTTCATTCCGTTCTTTGAACGTCAACGATTGTTACCTCATATTAACAATTATATCCTTAAGCGCGTGCCAAGGCGCAACGGTCAGAATCTAAGATTATAAAAATACCAAAAAACACACCTATACTCACACACACAGTTTAACGGTGGACTTAACCGTGTTTACACGCTGCACGCAAAAGCAAAAGCTTTACCCGAATTGCATAGTCTAACAAGTGCTTGAGTTATGTGTGTACATTAATTACATGCTTGTGTATTTCTTTTTTGGCCATTTTGATTAGCAAAGTGGGAAAAAGTTGAGCAATATGTAGTAATGTGTAAACTTAAAGCCCAGAAAGTATGCTTTATAGATCGATAAACAGATATGTGTGTAAGTAGATTGCTGGTAGCGATAATTGTCTTACGACATAAAAGGAAACTACTTAGTGCGATAAAATCGGCTTCCTATTTATCTGCCTATCGGTGCGGCCTATCTGCACACACAACACAGACTCACAAACGCACGCACGCACACATCGCCGTGGGCGCAAAATGGGGGTCAATGTAAATTATGAAAATACAGAAAGCAGAAAGCAAAAGGAAGGCCAACAACACAAGCGTTTGACATTGTTCGTTAGCATCTCTCTACCTCGATAATGCATCGCATCTCATTCACTTCCGAAGGCTGAGTCCAAGTGCTCTTCACATTATCTCTTTCTGTCACACACATTTGACAGTTGCGGTGGGAAGTTGAGTTCGATCAGACAGGTTATTCACCACCCCTTTCACATTAAAACTCAACTCACTGTTGGTATAGTTTCCACTTGACTCCCACAGCTCCGATTAGAGAGTAATTATCACATATATTAATTATTAATAAATCACATAATTACTGCAATATCGCGATAATTGTCATTTACTTAGCGTTTGGCTATTTCTAATTTGCCCGTTATGAGCACATTTTGCGGAAGTGTAATTGAGAACAAGGCTGTGTGCTACGCTGTTACAGTTTACAGGTAGAGTATCATTTCAACTTATGGTGGGTTCATCTAAGAAGGTGACTTATGAAAGGAGAAGGGTGTACTTGATAGATTGAGCCATAGAAAAATCAATACCATTTCAACCTGAAGGGCTTTTGAAGGCTTTGCTTTGTTATGCTAACGATGCAAAAAATTTAATGACGTCTAATTTTACGGGAAGGAACAAAATAATGTAGACTAGGTAAATTACTGTTTATTAAGTTTACAAGACAGCGCTGAGGTACAGAGTATAACGTAGTCGCTATAGGAGATTAGACGAACTCTCTTAAGCAAACTAATGTATGTATAGTTAGATCTCTTTTATGGGCAATTTGCCAAAGTGTTGAGAAACACTGTATGATTTACAAAAAATGTCTTATCAAGAGTAGTGTTATTAATCGTTCAATTTTGCAGGCTGCAAAGCTCAGATTCGTTCAGTCTGTGATCATATTTTCAATTTCGTGGTGGACAAAAAAGATGGAAAATTCGTTGGCGGCTATCAATGCTCTAATTGTTGTGCCAACAATGTGAAGGATATCAGATATATAGTACATACATATATGCATGTCAATATATCATCAATGTACATAGGTAAGCAATTTTTTTTATAAGACTAAGAATACTTATATATTATTATTATTATTTTCAGGAAATACCAGCCGATGACAAACAAAGTTGGGGCATGATGATTAATCAAAAGTAAGGTTAAAACATTAAAAACAATATAATTTAACTTTGTTACAACAAACTTACATTTAATTGGTATAGCTTCTTACTTCCGAAACCGTCCGAAGCACACTTCGACTTGAAATAACTTCAATTCATCGACAATTTGTTTTCGAAACACGTACCGCTTGGATTTTTAGAAAATGCATGCGAATGCAGCTTCTGATCGAGGTGGCGGAGGCGGCTCCTGGAGACTGCCACCCGATGAGACTCTACAGGTGCAAGATCCCAAACAGAAGGATCAAGATCTCGATCTGGATGAGGGACACAACTGGCGCAGCATTATCTTCTCCTTACTAGTTATTAGTTTTGTAATAGCTGGTATAATAACTGCTATCTATTTATTGGGGTAAGTTTAATGAAGTGTACCAAAGAAAATATTGAGATAAAAGGATTTAATCCTGCATAACAATAGAAGTATTAATATTATTGTAAACTTTTACAGATATGTGGATGAACTCTTGTATTGGTCGGGACGCCGCATGATACTTGACGAATATTTACAGGGCGAACTGACGCCGACTAGATTGCAACCCTCTTGGGTGACAACGAAGAAATACGTATTTCAATCGGATGATGGGGGACTTTCCGTATTGGACACGACGACGAACTCAATAAATATTTTAGTAACAAATCACACGATTCGTCAACTGAATGTACGGGGATATCATTGCACACACGACCTTAAATATGTCCTCTTCAGGCATAATGTAAAAAAAGTAAGTGCCACCGCATTTGCCACGAGATAATCAATGCAAATTAAGTTATTCATGTGGTTTTTTTTTTTGTAGATTTTTCAGAAATCGTTTACTGCGTTTTACACAATCTATGATGTAGATAATGATCATCACATGCCAGTCAAGTTAAAAGACTCATCGAAGGTACAAAGAACGCGTCTTCAATATGCCGCCTGGCTGGGGAATACAACGTCAATCATTATTGTTGCTGACAATGATATATTTGTACGACAATCGCCCTCAATGGAGGAGGACATCAGGATTACGACGACGGGCCACGATAACAATATATACAATGGTGTGCCAGATTGGCTTTACCAGGGTAATGTTACCTTTATACCTAATTCCTCGTTTTTTTTATTAATATATTATTACAATTTCAATTTTTTTAGAGGAAATTTTTGATATGCCGGAAGCAATTTGGTCGTCCACGGATGGAAGTCACTTCATGTTTGCCTTATTTAATGATACTCATGTCGGGGTGATGACATATCCATGGTTATCATCTGGAGCCATTATCGCTGGTAGCGGTATGACATCGGGCAGCTCATTTCCCGAAACGAAAAATGTTCGATACCCAACGCCAGGCACTGCCAATCCAGAAGTCCAGTTGTGGATAGTTGATATTACAAATTTTATGTCTATAGTTAAAATGGAATTGAGACCACCCCCCTCTCTAATTGGACAGTGAGTTTGCTCATTTGCTTAAACTTTAACCTATAAACGAAAATGTAAATCCTTTCGCCTTTATTTTTTTGTACAGAGATTATTACCTAACTTCAGCGAGTTGGGTCTCCGGTAGCAATCATCAAGTCTCTGTAGTTTTTATGGTACGATCTCAAAATTATAGTATAATTGCGACATGCTCAAAAGATCAAAATTGGACATGTACAGAAGTGAGTATAAAAGAATATATTGTATTATATAGTGCGATTGATTGAAATAATTTATTGTATTTAGATTCATTCTGAACGCGCTCCGGAAGATGAATGGCTAGACATCTTTCCGCATCCCGTTTTTGCACCTGATGGCAATAGTTTTCTACTGCTAGCGAGTGTTCAAGAATCGGGCAACGATCATTTTACCCACATTAAACATATAACCATCTCGCAGCAAAGGATTTCAGTTATTTCTCATGGTCGTTATGAGGTAAGTTATTAACCATCCGCTCATGTGCGTCCTTATTATGAGTAAAATATTTTTGTTACAGGTACTGAAAATACTCTGTTGGGATACAGCGAATCATGTAGTGTACTATCTGGCCACACAGGATAAAAAGCCAGGCCAAAGACATCTATATTCGGTTAAGGATCCCGTTCATGACGATACTAGAAAGTAAGCTGCAATTCTTCTAATTAATTGAAATGTATCTCATTTTGATTCATTCTTGTTGCAGAAGTGAACCGCAGTGCATTACTTGCGACTTGGGCGAAGCTCTTTGGAGTAGTAGATATTATTATGTGAATTGTTCGCATTTTGACGCCTTCATCACACCCACGACTGCGATTGCGACGAACTATGGAATTGATTTCTACATACTTGAGTGTCAGGGTCCCGGATTACCAGTCTCGGGAGTGCATATGCAGAAGACTCACAGTCTAGTTAAGATCTTATACGATACTCGTCCCTTCTACACAGAAAGGCTGCAGAAACTCGCATTGCCGATTCAGCGATCTTTCGAAATTCCCTTGCCCCATGGAAGTCGAGCTCAAGTTCAGTTGCTTTTACCACCTAGCTGGCGTGAAGAACTCAGGGATGCAGCATTTCCTGTAGTCGTTGAAGTGTAAATATTATGAAAATTCATTTTTAATTACATATATAACATAATCATTATTATTATGTTGTGCAGTAACGGACGTCCAGGCTCGGAGTCTGTTTCCGAGAAATTTCGCATAGATTGGGGTACTTATATGTCGTCCCGCAATGATGTGATCTATGTGCGTCTGGATGTCCGAGGAGCAAAAGGTCAAAGTAAAAAAGCCTTATATCGCCATTTGGGAGGTGCCGAAGTACAAGATCAAATATCTGTATTAAGGTAAGCACTGAATGAATGCCTGCATTGAAAGCAATATATTAAAGACTCTATTTTTTATGCCTGCAAAGATATCTATTGGACACCATAAGTTTTTTAGATGAAACTAGAGTTGGCATTTGGGGCTGGGGATATGGGGGCTATGTGACTTCCATGGTTCTGGGCACCCAACAGGATGTCTTCAAATGCGGCATATCCATTTCACCAATTGCTGACTGGCTTTATTACAGTAAGTTTCCAGAAGTCTAATGCAGGGGTGCTCAAATTCGTCTTATGGCAGTGCGCTTACTAACACACACATAAGAAAACGTGTACATATGTAGCTGCGTTTTTGTGTTGGTCAGCGAAGCGTGTCGACGGAAAGAGATGTAATGGAGAAACAAGCAAAATTGTTTTTGTTTCGCATGCATATCGAAGCCCATATGCACGGTGCTTATGGGCGCACTATCCATAAGCACAGAGCATCTACAAAAACAAAAGTGCACCCCTGGTCTAATGCATTATTTGATCTCTTTCGGTAATTGATATTTCCTTGCAGATTCCGCATTCACTGAACGCATCTTGGGCTTGCCGGCTGAGAACTATAAGGGATATGTGGAAGCGGATGCAACGCAACGAGCTCGTCTTATCAAATCAAACTCCTTTTTCCTAATTCACGGCCTAGCTGACTCTACGGCACCCTATGTGCATGGCGTACAGCTAGCCAAGTCCTTGACAGAAGCTAATATATTATATCGATATCAGGTGTGGATTCTATTTAGTACATGACTCAAAAGAACATAATTGTCATTATAGAACTTGCTTTGGTTTATTTTCAAAATTTCATTTTATTCACTAATTTTGTTTTTGGATTTATTCACAGACTTATGCTGACGAAGGCCATGATCTCAATGGAGTGCTGGAGCACGTTTACTCATCTATGGAACACTACTTTGCGGAGTGCTTGAGCTTGGATCCGGATGATACCAAGCCCGATTTAGATCAAAACATGGTACCTGCCGAGTAGCAGACTTAGTAAGCTTCAATATTGTACATAGAGTAGGTTAAATATTCTAATAATACGAGTATTATATAGACTTCGAAACTGTTATACTAACTAATTACGTATATTTGTTGTATTTTTTTTCTTTTTAAATTATCAATTATAAAGTTTTTATTTTTCTGTATTTTTTTTTAGTCTCATTCGGCATTACAACGCTAGAACGCTATACAACACATAAGATATTATTATATTTACATATAGTATAAAAGGAATGTCATCCAATATCGTTCTAATTCAGTTGATAATTTTTGATGAGCATTCATATGTATACCATTTATAAGAAATGTCAATGAAAAGTGAGAAAACATAGTGAGATTATTGCTAGAGTATAACTTCCTTATATATGTACATTGCTTCCGTTAACAGATCTTCCGAGAGTGAGAAACTAACCATTAGTTTCTAAAGTTTAGATATTAATGAATGATTTTTTAATTATTTCCTTGTTCCCAAGCCCCCAGTTTTGTATGATATTTACATACGCTGAAGGATTGTGATCCTCAGTTCAATTTGAATACATAATTGAATAATTCGCAAAAAAAAAGAAAAGAATTTTGATAATAATGTGAAATCTCTAAATGTCATCATCAACGTTTTTATTCATAGCTTCAAAAATAATAAAAAAAAGAAAAATTACTAAAAAAAAATACAACAAAAAAATCAATACTGTTGATTGTCGATTGATTAGACTAGACGCCTCATCTGGTTCATCTAGTTACTTCCAATGATTTTTTTCAACAAATTATTAACAACATAAGTATTAAATTAGATAAGAACGTATAGTAAGCAATTAATTAATAATATACATGAATATGAATATATACTCGTAATCAGCTGATTAATAACTGCACTCTGCTGCCACACCCCCCTCCAAGATGTATAGACCCCCGATAATGTCCTAGCTACTCAATTTGGTTGTTATTTAGGCTTGCAGTCAAAACTAAGGGCGGGCGGCACTCAATCGGTTGCTCGATCGATTAACAGTCGATTATGAAACAATTCATTATTCTATTTAGTATTTATTGTTTGGCCAATTTTGTACATACCACAATCAGTAAATGCAGTAAAGCAATTAACGTGGCTGATATCCTGATCCCCAGTACAGGGTATATTCGAGTCGACCTCACTCGGACTCGACTCGGTTCGATTCACAATCATCTTTGTTTTCCTTCGCAATTATTGTACTTCTTGTTATTGTTATTAAAAAAGAAAAAAAGATAAAAACGAACAGCTAAAGTTAAACTACGGAAACTTTGTATTTCCGAGACATTAATCTTTAGATTGACTCTTGAAGGCGGGGAATCCCCCCCAATGAAACGAAAAAGTGTTGTCACATTATTATTATTATTGTATTATTATGATTATTCGCAAAAAAACAAAATCGGCTATAATGATTGCTTCACATTAATGTTTTGTATATTGTATAATAATATTGGAGCATAAACTGAGTGTTTATTAAATTTTACAAGCTAAAAAAAAAAGAAAACTCAAAAGAAATGTGAGCTTCGGATATCCGATGACGTCGTGTTAATTTGTTTACAATTATAAGGTAAACATGGTGATTAGAAATTTTACATCTAGATTGTACTCGTATGTAATTGTAATTGCTACGCAATTTGTTTTAATCTTCCTTATTTTTTAAAAATAAAACAATTCTATTTTATTTAGTAATACACAAAAATAAAAAATCCAACAAAAAAAAATTAAGCATTTCGTTTATTAACTACATATGTTCATGTAAAGTGATGTGGGTTTACAGAAAACAAATTCATAATATTTCGATGTTCCAATTCCAATTTGTTTCTAATTGAAATTAATAATGAATTGAATTGGAACTCATATTTTCTATTGCCGTTGTTCACTCTGTGGATATTCATTAAATTCCGAATCGGATGAAACCAGACAAAGAACTTTCTCTAAAAGAAAGTATTATGATAACCCTTAAAAAAGATTGTTTTTCCCATTTTTCAAACACCCAATAATAAAATGCAATCAACGTTTTTACTGTAATTATTATTGCTAAAATCAATAACAATATTCATAATATATAGAATATATATTTGAAACAGTGCCTTACTTATCTAGTTTTACAACAATTGTGTCAAATGAATCAATCATAATTTTTTCAAAATAGATCTTTTCACTGGTTGCAATGAGCATTCGATTACCACTGTAAAAGTTGGAAGTCATGTCTAGTACCGCTTTCGAGTCGCCGAAATTCGTGACTGAAACAAATGAGAATTTGCGCGGATAATTGCGAACTATAACTAATATTTTGGCATTTCTATTTGCTAGTACTTGAGTGTTTGACTTGTTTTTATTCGCCTTGCATACAAAGTTCTTGTAGATCGCTGGCGATCGTTGTCGCAACGCAATCATATTCTTAACCATAACCAGGCCATGGGATGCCTTAAAGTCCATTTGATCGATCAGATTATGCAGCTCTTGCGTCCAATCATCATCTAGGAACTGTTCTGTTTGATTCGATGCGTTATAATTTGTTTGAGCAATGGCAATCTGATGTGAGTGCATAATGTTCGGAGTGCCGGGCAATGTTAACTGCATTAATGTGGCTGCATATATCTTGCGGGGATTGTTGTCCACATCGAGATCATGCTCCCCAATCGACCAGTGTATCCAGGTGCTATCATCACCAGCTGGCATCTCGGACAACACGCTCTTGATGCGATCCATCATCTTTTGCGTATCACTTTCCACATCCAGAACAACGTCCACCAAATCAACGTGCTCGAGTACAGCTGTTAGATTGCTTTTAGCCGTGTGCCTCAACAGAGATTCCTCTACCATGAGCACTCGATCGGGACCCACAATGCTTTTCCATGCATCCAAGCACTTGGAGAGCTTCGCAAGCTTCTCTATAGATGCCAAGCCCTTCAAGTAGAAACCATTTACCCCCTGATGTATCCAATGATTGAGTGCGGCTCCAACAGTTTCTATCAGCTCATACTCATCACTACTTTTTGCAATTATCTGCTGTAAAGGCAAATCTAACAGCAACGACATATTGCGAGCATTCAGTTCATGAGCGAATATCTTTAGATTCATTAAATGACCCAACTCGGGTCGCATATCTCTGAGCGAGGAGGAGGAGGATTCGCCGGTGGGAAAAATGGAGTTAAGACGCACGCCTGAAATACCTAAATTTGCAAAATACTCAATGCCATTTATTAGGCCTCGGATATCACCAATGCCATCATTATTAGTATCTTTAAAGGATGTGGGATTGATCTCATAAAAGACGCCTCCTTGATACCATTCAGTTCTGCAAAAGAGATGAGAGAAAAAAACATTTTAAAAATGTACTTTCAAGAAACATTATTTCTCACTTACTTTGGGTTACAATATTTTGGCAAACTGGCGATTTGAGCCACGACAATGGAGCACATGGCCAAGATGCCGGAGATAAATACGAAAAATGTGCATTTCCTGATCAACGGCCAGTTCCATGAGACAAAACTGGGTGTGTCCTTGGATTTGCGGCGATTACCCTTTAAACAATGCGTGCTTGATTCCTAATTGAAGCGAAGGTATTAATGAAAATGTGTAGAAAGCATTTTAATAACAATTTTACATTCGCTCTCATTTCCATTTTGAACCCTACATCCAAAAGAGAGGTACCCCTTAGGGAGGGATCCAATTGACCTACAATGTGACACATACGTTAACAAAATTTAATGCCTAGGCACATCAAATGCAACTGAAAAGTGTAGCTCATTTAAAGACCCTAGCAGAGATACGAAAAGTTTATTTTATTAAACGTATGTCTGTCCGTCTGCCAAATAATTCGCTTATTTTATCGAAACTTGACACTTATCCGTATAATTTCTAATGGCATTGAGTTTTTACTATGAATAGCTGCCTCAGCAGTAAACGTTTTTGAAAATCTTGCATTTTTAGATATGATATTTCATCAGAAGTCAGCAACTATGTATTTGATACTCTCTATCATTTTCTTACAGTATTATGTTTATATTAGCACTTGTTTATAATTTCAATCTTCACTCTGCCAGGGTATTTAAGCATCGGCATGCCGAAAGCTAGCTTTTCTTGCTTTTTTTTTATTATTTATTTACTCTCAGAGAGATTACGTTAAAAGTCAGCTAACATTGGAAACATGAGGCCGAATCAACGAATTTTCACCGTAAATTGCGCTTTTTGTTTGTTTGTTTTGCGGAGCCGCTAAAGTGAAAGCAGCCAAGCCAAAGTTAGATATTAAGGGAATCCAATTGCATTTCTTACCTGATTTATTGTCATATTATTGTTCTGTAAATGATGATAGTTGACTTTATTAAACAGATTTGTCGACGTATCCATGGCATCCATTGCAATACCGGTACTACTTCCAGATGAGCTCGTTTCCGCTTTACAGTCGGTATTGCTAATATTCGATGAGGTAATATCGCTGGCCGCAATGTTGGGGCTCAGGGGATGTGACAGCAATCCGGTGCCCAGAGTATTATTGCTCGAGAGCAAAGGGCATATCGAGGCCTCTTCATCGGGTAAAAATGTGGACACCGAGGGGGACTCAAGCAGGGTTTGGGGTAGCTCAACTTCCAAAAAACTTGGCTCTGTAGAGATACCCAAGCTGTCCATGGCTCAAAATGGTAACCTTTAATAAAGTAAGCAAATAGAGATTAATTGAGTCAATTAACAAATTGCCAGAGACCTTGACAGTCCTTGAAGCAGAACAAAACAAAAATTATGGCAAAGTAGGGATCTCAAAGCATTTTCATCATGAATATTGCGACAAGGGCAGCTCATTGACGCTCGAATTCAATAACACACAACACAATTATTAAAGATATGTACGCACATGTAGCTAAAGATATATATGCATACAATACAATACGTATACAATTAGCAGCTATACTCGTATATGCATGAAAATGTGTGTACATATAATATTAGAATAGCAATAGATAGAGACACATATGAGAAGCTTTTGAGGATATTAACAGCATAATCCGAGAATAATGCACTGGTACAACACAAAATGAAGGTAAATGCAGCATAAATGAGCTATTAGAATTAAATTTAAATTACTTAAACTAGCAAAATGTTCGTTATATAAAACTTGCTCGCTACAAAAAGTCAATACGTGATGTCTGCTTGAAGCCCTCAACTTTTGAAATGCGCATGCGCTGAACGGCTTCAGCATGTTAGGTATCGATATAATTACGATTACCAACGATTAACCAATTAGACAGCTCTAATCGATAAGCGCACAAAACAGGTCGATTGACGTTGATAGTTCGATTGCAATTCGAAAAGTTGCTTCTGACGACCAATCACAATGTTTCTAAAATACAATTTTCGTTTCACTTGGCAACCAAACAGGCGCTTGATGTTTATAACGAATAAACATAAAAAAACAGAAACAGCAAACGGAAACCTTGTATAAATATATTTTTTGTAAACTCAATTTCTCTTCGCAATAATGGAGGACACCGAAGACCAAGATTCCTGCGATTTTGCTAACATATCGGATGCAGAGCCACAACCAGCTTTGGAACCGGAGGAAATGAGCATATTGCCGCCCAATCATCCGCTTTTGCGGAAGTTCCAACAATCGCTTAAGGAGCATCTGCTGCGCACCAAGTATAAGCTTGAAAATGAGATAACGGACATCAAATATCAAGTGAAACAGAAGGAAGATCGTCGCGAAGCTCAAGGATTGGCACTTTATGATATGCAAACTAAAATCTCCTATCAGGAACAGCAAATCAAGGAGATCTCATCGCAAATTGACGAGCACATTGAGAAGCGACAAGAAGAGGAAGCTGCTGTAGAAATCATTAAAAAGGAATATGAAGAAAAGTTGAAATTGACGCGCATGCAAAAATCATTATATCAGACACGAATGATGGAGCTGGAAGATCTACAAAGTCTGGGCAGCAACATCAAACAATGGGCTTACGATGTCGAGGACGAGGTGAAGAATGCCAAGCGCATTGTTAGTCGCGATGCGCAGTTGCAGAAGCAGCTATCAGAGGAGAAACGCAAGTCCGATATACTTTTCTATCGACTCGATATGGAGGTGAAGAAAAAGGAGGCCGAACTCGAATCAATTGTCGAAGATGAAGCGGCCATCCGCGAGGTGGTGAACGTTCTCAATATGAGCATTGCGGATGCAAACACCGATCTTGAGGCGTTGCAGAATGAACACAAGCGACTGGTGCAAGCTTGGAGTGAGGTGATCATAGCGATTCAGCAGCGGGATAAGATTCTATTCCATGTGCAGGATAATATTAAGTAAGCTAATAGTTTGACAGAATTTTAAATGCGTTTTTCAATTTGTAATTTCAATTGCAGAAAACAAAAAGAAGCCATCAAACTAAATATAAATGGTGTGGAGTCTGTAAAAAAGCAAATAGCCCGAGAGATGCAATTAAACAATAAACTAGAATCGTTTAAACAGCGAATGGTAGATGACATGAACGTTCTTAGTCGTGACTGTAAGTTTTTTCTTACCCTCAATTGTCACTGAGCGTATCTTAAGCATGTCTTATTTTAGGTCAACGCGAAGTAGAAACTTTAAAGAGCTTGCAAACCAAACTCGACGAGTTTCCCGACTTCTTATCGCGAACTGAAACCGATTTGCAAGAAGCCACACGTGAAGGTCATAAATTGATGTCTGAAATCCGTCGCCTTGATTTGGTGCTAGACAAAAATCAACAGAAGAAATTTAAAACCGAAGAAGCAATACTTAAACTGGCTCAAGAACATCTAATTACCGATAAAGCCAGTAGTTATCGCTTGAAGCTATTGAACAAGGCGCAGGAGCAACGTCGAAGTGTCGATTTGTCGCTGTCGAAAGTTCAAAACCAGTTGTCGCTAGCCATGCTGGATGTGGAGCAATTAAGAGGAGTGCTTTACAAGTCTCGCAATGAAAACGATATTGTCAAAGAGAATCTGAATAAGGCTGAAGAAAAATCCAATTCCATGGAAGACGAACTAAAGCGAATGCAAACTAAGATCGATATCAAAATGCAGCGATTCGAGAAATTAAATAGCCAAATCGAAGAGATCCAAAGTTCCTTTGGGGACGAAACTGGTAATCCAACTGAGTTAAAGGTGAGATTTGCATTAGATAGAACTATTTAAGTATTACAATATATCATATTTAAACAGATCAAACAAATTGAGAAATCCATTCACATTGGCGAACATCAAATTAGAGAGCATCAACAATTTTGGATAATGCTGCAGAATCATTACGTCAACTTGACTCATAAGCGAAGTGATCAGTTGCATGAGATTCAAGTGACTCGCAAACGTAAGTAGAATATGAAATTGCCATATAAAATAAATATTTCAATACTAATGCATTTACATATTTGCAGAATTGTCAATCATAAAGCAAAAATCATTGAAAGTTGAGCAAGAGCTGGAGATATCAGAAAGCAAAACAAGAGATCTGAAGCTAGATATACAGAAATTCACCTCTAAATTGGAGCTGCTCAACGAGAAAATTTACAATAAGCGCAAACATCATGACATCGAAGAAAGCGAGTACGAACATGAACAAGCTGAGCTGAGCCAGAAGCTCAAGGTTTGTACCATATATTTCAAACGATTCCAAGCTAAATAAACTCCTGTACCTTTGAATTTTAGGACACTGAAGCCGGCACATTGCAATTGGAAAAGGATATAAATGATTTGCAAAATGAAATAGAGCTCAACAAAGATTTGGTTCTCGACAGCCATCGAGAAGCATTGTCCTGGGAAACAAAGCACAAGCTAATTGAGGAAACTATTAATTGGTCCAAGTCAGAGTCATCGTTGAACGGTGAAATAGGCGCCATGAAAATCGAAATACACAGAATGAATATACGTCACAGTCAATTGAAGCGTGCTCAAGAGAAATTAGTTCAAGATTTAGAGCATTGTGTAATGCATCGGGAGCAAATATTCGTGAATGCTTCGGTCAAGGAGCATATCGATGCCAAGAAGAAAAGGTTTAAGAATTCATCACAGGCGCAAGTGAAACTTGAAGAAGTACGCAATAAAACCAAGGCGATTCTAAATGAAATCGCATTCCTAGCGGATAATCGTATCGTCGATTCTGTCAGCAATGTAGAGAAAATGATCTACATTCTGCGAAAGATTCAAGCTGATCTCACGGAAGTCACAACCAAAGACACCAAAATCCAAGCTCAAATTGAAGATGCCATTCTTATGAAACACGCAAATCTTGAACAAATCATTCGCAAACAGAATCGGGCTAAAGCATTCCGTAAGCTAAGCACTTCAAAGGGACAACTGAAAATTGTGCGATCAGAAAGTGTTATTCAGCAACAATTGGAGAATCAACTTGAGATGAATGACACGCTGATGGAAATTATTCAAACACTGACAAACGATTATCCCGAAAAGAAAACATTTTTCTCAAAAATTGTTCATTTTTTGAAAGAGTGAAATGTGCTTAAAACGTTAATAAATTGCTCTTGCATCTGCTCACTAATTGGCTTTATCAATTGAGAGCAAATAATGTAACATATTTTAGTTATGGATTTCGGGTATATGTATTTTGTTTGTGGGCTTTATAATAGTACATGAAGTGGTGCACCCGGTAAGACATTGAAAGAACTCCATATAGCATATAGTCTAGGTAAATAATGAATTTTGTGGCTTGACTGGGCCCCTCTTCATGTTTTTCCCCATATGCACATCTGAATAAGACTTTTTGAATGAAGAGTTTCCCTTGGGCAATCAACAAATGCTAATTATGACTTCAAGTTCTTTGGCTAAGTAGTTATAATACATAAAAGTCTGCCTTTCTCCCATATATTTACCAGATATTTAAATTATAGGCAACAATTTTGGTAGTTTTTCGTAAATTATTACATTTTTAATGATCCAAGATTTTCAACATAGTTTAAGGATTTATTAACAACGCGAAGATTCAAAAAAATACGTTTTTACTTATGTTCAAAGTGCATTTCAATTAAGATATAATTGTATTTAAAATACATATATACCTACAGACATATACACACGCATACAATGGAATGTGATGAGTATAGTATATGCTAAAATTGCATTCAATCTTCCTACTACAATAGATTTAATTGAAAGTACACTTCACACATGAATTCCATTGCTGAATTAAAGAATCTATGAAATGTGCAACTCCATCAAGTGTACACCGAGATACTCAAACATACAGACACATAATATTAATAATTATAATAATAATCAGGAACGAGACGAGTCAATATTTTGTTGTTAATAAATAAAACTTGATACACATCATCATTATCTTGGTATATCTATAGCTATTATCTAACTATCATTTGATTAGTAGATCGGTACAAACATGAATATCAACAAGAGATTGATCAAAATCGGAGCATTATTATATATTGGAAAGATGCGATCGAAATTATAATTTCAGCATCCCAAAAGATACAATCTGTTCTTTTTAACTTTCGTTTTTTTTTTTTGTTTGTTTAATTAGTTATTAGATGAGCAAGAAGATTTTTTGCTGTTTTCAAATGAGATTTGCAATACATAGATATTTTGTTTTCTTTTTAAGTTTTTTTTTTTTTTTTTTGCGCAGAGATCTAAGTACTAAAAAAACATTCTGGCTTATTAATACATCAATCAATGCGTTAGCGTGTAGTTTCAAAAAATTTAGTCTATAGACAAATTCGTTTTGGATTATTTTGCTATTATTTGAAATCGACAATTGAAATACGAGTTAATAATATTTTGATTTTCTTGTTAAAATACAGAACAAATAAACACACAAATATACAATATGCATAAATTGATTAAACTCTTCAATATTCTTAAGAGTAATAATGAACTGAGATGTAATTGTTAATGTAAAATGGTAATTATGTAAATACACATACATTTATATATATATATATAAAGAACGAACTCTCGATTGACATATATAATTATGCAATATGCCAAAGAAGACAATAGGCAAACAGACAGACAGACAGATACATACATATATATGTATGTATGTGTGTAACATTCGTTTTGGTACTGACTAATTGTTAGCTTACGTTTACAATGTAAATTTGTATACTGTTGAACATATTAAATGACATTTGTTTATACAGTACATGATTAAAAAGTGTGTGTTAATTGGAGAATGACAAACTTATTAACGTGTGTAGGTAAAACATGTTATTCATCTTATATCTTAATATAATGAGATATCGTAAATGCATTAGGTACATGCCGTTGTTTTTTCGCATGAATACACATATGATGTATAAATATATAATATATATAGTATAAGTAAACACATGTATTTATATAAAGTTTAATAGGAATTACCCACTATGTGTAAGAGAAATAATTTTTGTTTATACACAGACAAATGATATATACGAGTTAGTATTTAGTTCTTTTGTTATTTTGATGTTGGTTTTTATGTCTTTTCTATACTTAATTCAAATAAGAGAATATAACACCGAACAAGCTAAACGTAGCAAATGTGAAACATTCAAAATACGTGACAAACAAAACAAAACCGAAAAATAACATAACGGAAATCAAAATAAAACCAATATGTTTAAAATGTAAGTTATTTTATTTTGTAAGTGTTTTATTTTTAAAGCGCCTGTTCTGGTTGTCGTTCTTTAAATTTCAACGTTGCTTCAAAAATTAATGACTTCAATGCATCTCGAGATATATCATCATTTTCCATGTTGATGCGAAACGGTACTTCGGCAACGGGCTAAAGGTAATTGTTTACATTGAATAATTAGTGGTCTATCTAAATATATTTATATGTATGATTTGTATAATTCAGATTTTGAAATTACCTCATCGCCGGGATCATAATACTGTTCCAAGTATGGATGTGCCAAAGCTTCCTCGACTGGAATTCGTTTGTGCGGATTAAATGTCAACATTTTCCCAAGCAAGTCTAATGCCAAAGCGTCTGCATTTGGGAATAACCTTGACCATGGCACATTTGGTTTGAATGGCAATGATTCTAAATAATTTCTTGCCTGCAGTAAATCGTAAGTAAACTTATTAAGGGAATCAAATTAATTTAAATAGATGTCTGCACTTGCCTTTTCATTAATAATACACTCCAAATCCTCCTGTGATGGTGAGCCTAGTACACCAAGAATGTGGTTCAGCTGATCCAAGTAATGTTTGCCGGGAAATATGGGTCGATTGCTTAACATTTCAGCCAAAATGCAGCCAACTGACCAGATATCAATCGATTTAGTATAACCTTTTGAATTAAGCATGATCTCTGGTGCCCTGTACCATCGAGTAGCAACGTATTCAGTTAAAAACCCAGTGTGATCGTGCTCCGGATCGGCAATACGTGCCAAACCAAAGTCACAAATCTGTAAGTGAAAAAAAAAATCAGGTTAAAATGAAATTTAAAAAATTATTAAATATGATACAAACTTTTAAATCGCACGTCTTATTGAGTAATAGATTGCTCGGTTTAAGGTCGCGATGTAAAACGTTTGCTGAATGGATGTACTTTAGACCACGCAATATCTGATACAGAAAGTAACAGATATGATCATTACTCAGCCTCTGCAAGCAAAGAGAGTAAATATATTTTAGATAAGATTAGATGCACTCACCATATCAAGATGGTTACTCATTAACTGCAAATATGAATAAAGATTTGTATTTACCTGCGTTTTCAATAATTTATACAAATCAGTCTCCATTAAGCATTGTACAATATATACATCCCTCATTTGATCTATGCTATCTACTCGCAAGATGTCTCGAATATCAATAATCTGTAATAAATGAATGCCACCATATAAAAACCATACATTTTCAGTCAAATTATACAAATATTATTTACGTTTTCGTGTTTGAATCTTGTTAGAATGGTTATTTCCCGCAAAGTTCGTTGGCAATAAGTTTGATGCTCGAATGGGGAAATCTTTTTAATAGCAACTCTTTGGTTCGTCAACGTATCATCGGCAGATCTGCAGATAAAATATTCAAATGAGTGAACGGAATGAATTATTTTCATATGTAATCCGCTAGCTATCTTGTCATGCAATTGATAATAAAATTTTATAAAGGGCATGGGAATAGAACAGAAAATCTTATCATGTTGATTCATTTTCTTGATTACGTTTTCTAATAAAAAATGAATGAAGCCGTCTTGAAGATAAAATAATAATTAGTGTTGGACATCAAAAAATATTTATCACAAAATAAACACCACACCAAAAATAAGTTGGTTGCTGCAGTGAATATTTTATCTTAAAACAAAAACCCTATTTCTAGGTAATTATTATTTATTGTCTAAAGACTTTCAGTAAATGTTTTGAAACACCATTTCAGCGAATATGCAAAAATGTAGAGTATTTGAACTAATATTGCAATTCGATATGAAATGTATCGTATTTTAACACAGAATTATTGGGAATCTTTAATTAACGACATTAACTGTTATAATACAAATGTTTATATGATATAAACTGTAAGTGAACGATGATTAATCACAGTGTATTCTAGATGTGTTCCAACACGATTTTAGACAAAACAGAAGATATACTTACACCACCATGCCATATGCGCCTTCACCAATATATGTTAGTTTCCTATACCGTGGGCCAACTTCGAATATCTGGCCCCTGATTACTTCGGCATTAGGATTTGGGGCAGCCAAAGCGGCAGCTCCCTCAGCACTTACTCCAGCATTTCCCTCCGCCATTTTATGTACAGCAACTTTTTAAACTGCAAATATAACAAAATCATATCCATATTTTCATAAGATCACAAATGCTGTAAAATTGTGGCGAGAATTGTTTAACAAAAATTAGACAAAATAACAAAATATAGAATTTGTGTAACAGTTACTTGAGAATTTACATGAACTTATAATAATGGAAAATGTATATACTACTTAAGAGGGACAACACCCGTCGTGGTCTTTTATTAAAACGGTTTGTCTAATTTGACGAACACCAGTTGCGACTTGCAAGAGGAAATGAATTTAGCACGATATTACACATGTATTGACACTGGTCGCTTTTAATGTGATAAGCTCAATAAGAATCGCAAAATTTTCGTATTTAATATTCATCTACACAGTGCGATTCATTTATATGTACATATGTATTAGAGATGTACAATAGATGGTTTAGCGCAGCATTGTTGCTTTTTGACCTAATATCGATAAGCGAGGATAGCTCAGGTGTGCGATAGTTTGGTATAGATGCAAATTTGTGCGATAACATTAAACTTTGCACCAAAATGAATACATTTTTTTTTTGTATTTAATAAACATTACAATTTTATATTAAAAATTTACAATATATTAAATTTTTACATTATTTATGCGTAATTTTGCATTTAGTCTATCGAATAAAACATCGTAAGCAAAAATATCGCATTTGTTTCCCATACCATCACCTATTGGAAATCAATTTATCGATGCTTTGAGCCTTGGCGCATCACTAGTAAAAAAAATTGAGCAAAGTGTGCAAGTGTGTTTTTCCGTATAGAAAATCTTCAACCAATATTAAAAGTGATTCATATATTATTTACTTATCACCTAATCAGCCCAAGGAGAAAGCGCGTTGTGTGAAAACCAATTGGCGATAATAATTAATCAATAAGCAATCAAGCAATCAATACATAAGTGAAACTACAAAACGTACAAAAGCAAAATTATCTAATATATAAATATGTCTCGTTCAATGGATTCTGAACATTTATTTGATTACTAAGTGTTGCATTGTTGTTATTTCCGGATATACAACGATACAAAAAGATTAGTGGAGTGGAGCAGAGCATCGAAAAAGAAAGAAAAACAAAACCGACGCGCTATACGCAGAATATTTGACGCCATTTTATATTTCTGCGTATATTCCTTAATACGAAGGTCACACTTCACACATCCATACACAAACACACACCCATTCAACTGTTTGTTCGTGTGTATACACACACACACAAAGCTAACAAAACAACTACATACAAACGCATCATTTAAGTGTGTGGGTGCGTATAAGTAATCCAGATACAAAGTTATACAACAAAAAAGATATATTTGTGAATACAAAGAATTCTGACTGCAGCCAGTGCTTGTTGTTGCAGTTAAAACAATCAAAAAAGCAAAAGAACCCAAGAGATCAATTTAAATTGTGCCAGCAATTGTGTTAAAGTGTAATGTTAGTAAAACAGTGCAGACTCCAGCATATTTACAACATCATCGAGAAGAGAGTCGCTGTCAAGAAGAGAATCGCTGTTCATCCGAGTACCATGTTTAGAAATTTCAAAGTCGTCCACACTATTCCTTTCTGGGCCATACATGGAGCAAGAGCTGTGCAAACGAGAAACATTTTAACGACGCCGCAAATATTGATAAACAGCTATTGTTGCGCTTAAGCTGCTGCCTTTTGTTTCGCTATTGTTCGTTTTTATCGATCGATATTTGCTTAAATCTGTGGAGCATACGCATATAGAAAATTTACTCGATCGTTTATAATACATATAACGAAAACGTCGTCGTGTTCTCAAACGTTCGCCTGCAATTCACAACATCTCATCGCGAAAAATATATACATATATAAATTGCCTATAAGTGAGATCCTGAATCACGGAAGCAGAGAACAAGTGGAATTACAAGATGAAGTTACTCGAGAGCTCGCGCTTCGAGGCCATCAACAATGCGATTTCTATTCAAACTGGTGGCGTCACAATTTTCGGACGCATCGAAAGCTACTCATGGTAAGCAAAATACACGAACCTCACTTATATAATTACAATTTCTTATCAGACAACTGAATTTTTAATTAGATGATCTGATTATAATTCAACATATAGTATATTAAGAGTAGGTTTGGGTTCTTTGTATTTTAAAAAGCTTGTGAAAAGCTCAATTCCAAACTGATCACAATATTTAATAACTTATCAATTTGTTTGTGCCAAACCTTAATTATATAATCATAATTTCTTATCAGATTCCCAAAACTTTTTGTGACTTGTATGGAAATTTTATAGATTATTTATTGACTAATTGTGTTTATAATAATTTAGCAACCCAACTTTTTATTTATATAAACATGTTATGTATTCATTGTATTTACAAAAGCTTTTTAAAAGCTCGAATCAATTCTGAGCTAAATATTGATGAACTTTCGCACTATTTGATTCATTCTTTTATTCCTTCTTTTAAGCTCAATCTTATAGTGTTTTCTTGAGTTATTTTCTTTATATAATAAGGCATATTAATTTAAGCAGAAATGCTCTAATTGTCTGTATAATATTAATTCTCGTATCTGTGAGCTAAACTTTATTTGATTTTTAATAGTCTGTTTAATGTAAAAATTACGAGGTAACTCTTTTGTTTATAAGTACAATGATTAAGTAATTCTTGATATTAATCAATTGTGTAAGATCAACTTCAACAGGTTCAGTGGAGCTTGGCCTTAAAAACAATATGAAATATAATAGTTTAAATATATATTCAATTTTTTTAAATTATCTAACACGATTTCGATACACATTATATACTTTTTTTTTTGTTCTTTAATAATTTTAGCAAAATGGTAGCTGCCGAAAAGGTGTTGTACAAGCGATTTACGGCCGAGACTCATGGCCATGATCTGCAGGCATTATCGCCACCCCAAACGCTATCGGACATTTCGCCCAATTTTCATCGGAACAACAGCCAGTCTGGTGATGAAGGCGTCATTCTGTGTGACACGATCTCACGCAAAACTCTTTTCTACTTGATTGCCACGCTGAATGCGTCTTTCGAGCCCGACTATGATTTCTCTGATGCAAAGGTGAGTCTAAAAAATACGATTTCTGTGATTTTATAATATTTACTAATTGAATTTTCTTTGATATTGCAGTCGCATGAGTTTAGCAAGGAACCTTCCTTGCCTTGGGTTATGAATTCGGTTCATTCGAACCTATCTGCTTTGGCTGGCGATCAATATCAGGTGTTGCGCCAGCCGTTATGGTCTGCTGTCGACGATGAGGTTAACTTATCGGAATGCGACATATATAGCTATAATCCGGACCTTAGCTCGGATCCATTTGGCGAACCTGGTTGCCTCTGGTCCTTCAACTATTTCTTTTACAATAAGAAGCTAAAACGCATCGTTTTCTTCACCAGCCGAGCCGTAAAGTACGTTCAAAACTCCACACTTTATAATTGCATTCAATTAACAAGTTTATTCTTTTTTCTGTTTTCAGCTCTCTTTATGCTGGCGAAACATCAGACTTTTCAATGGAAGAAGACTTATACTAAATATATTATTGATTGTAGTCTCTTTCGTATTCATATTTTCATTACGCTCTTAATTTTTTTTTTGTAGTCTTACCAATTAGTGGGCAAAAAATAAAGGTAGGCTTCAGTCCACACTAAACGCACTATATAAAGTGAAGAATTCAGAACAAAATGTATAACTCTTCTCCAATTGCATCACTGGCATGATTTTCAAAGTTTCTGATCTTTTTGAAAAGTAAACATGCAGATATATCTTAACATTTAATCAAGTATTTTATTCAACAAACAAATATTATAAAAAGAAATCGTTAAAAGCAAATAAAAATAAGTTTGTATAAAAGTGTTTTGTTGTTATTTATTCTTCGATTTGTTTCCCACACAAGTTGTGTTGTTGATGATCATGAATTGTGTCACCTTGAACTGTATAGTATTTAAAAATACGCATCTACATACATATATCTTGAATATTGCGAAGACACTGTCGATTTGGCCATGAATCAAAAACACTGAAGAAAACGTCCAACTGGCTGCAATCAAATTGAATACTAGAATATCTGTAAGAAGGACTTTAGATTCAAGTTGAATTCAAAAGAAAATAAATAAATAAAAATGTGTGCTACCTACAACTTGTGTATTTTTTTATCGTTCATTTTTATTAATCCTTTCTTTTTTTTTAAACATTGAAGTAATTTTCACGAATTATATAGGCTAACGCGGTAATTCCCATAACGCACAACCCAAGTTGAGTGATCTGGTGTATTGTGCCGTCTATGGTATATTTTAAATGTTAGTATCACATCGTTATACCAAATATACCATTTGGTATATTTTTAGTATTTTGCAGTATTTTTTGGTATATTTTGAAAATAATACCGCAATATTTTGCTTTTATTCAAAAGGGGTAGCGGGTATCTCACAGTCGAGCACACTCGACTGTAGTTTTCTTACTTGTTTTTTTTAGTGATAGCTAGACTATATGGAAAGGCTTTAAAACAGCATATTGTTAAAGTTTTCATGATTAGGGTACACAAAAATTAAAAATTAGTAACAAAAAATCGTAAATGGTCAAAATTACACGAAGAAAATAGGCAACAAATTCCTTGTACTAGAAAAAGATTATATTTGTTGTTTTAGGGGTTTAAAAGTACCCGGTTTTATTTTTAATTCAAGTTAAAAGTCAAGACTATACATTTGGGAAGCTGTTTGTAGCTATATTTTCTAAAATATTAAAATAGTGTTAAATCCTGTTTATATTTACAACTTCTTAGATTTACATACATTAATTCTATATAGGATGGTCAAAATTTTTAAAAATGCTATCGTCATAGCAAATGTCTTTATGTTATTGTATTATCAACCTTTTCTGAAGACGTAGAGTTCACTTGCAAAGATTTATTGACACTTTGAGTAGTAGAGCTTGCTATTGTCGCTTTAAGTTTCTGCAAAAGTTCGGGATCCTTTAGTGTGAGTAGGATTGAAGCATACTGAAAATAAATAATAGCATAAATGACTTATGGGGGCATGAGAAAGAAACTTACATCTGTAAAAATGGGAAACGAGGACTTCTGCATCACAGTGTCGCCGATGATATTCGATGTCAACAATTTTGCCAAGTTATGAAAGTCACGCGTCAACAAACATTTACGGGCCAAATTCAACTTAATATATGTTTCCGATCGCTGGACGCCACCGCCATAAACAATATCATTAATTGGCGGTGCACACGATGAGTTTTTGTTTAGCCAAAACTCATCATTAGGATCATTAACAATCTCCAGAGTTCGTGTCAACGCTTGTTTTGGGATACCGAACGGTGGAAATTTTGTAACATTGAACTTTTGCTCTGTGTTCTCTTCGTTTTTAGCTTTTTTAATAGCCGGTGCTTTAAACTTCGCCAGATTGGGTTTTCGCACCACTTTTCCTTGATTTACTTTTCTACTTCGTGTTTTCATGATTATTTATTTATTTTTATTTTCCTCACTTTGCATGGTTCTCGTTAGAGATGCGCTATATGCGCATTACCTTATCGATAAAAGCAGCAAACGGTCGCATTGTTTTATTGACTACTGCGGTTGAATGTGCCATCTCAAACAATATTATATTTTGCGCTAAAACACATCAAATGTGTAAAGCGCTACTTCTGTTTCGTGATATGTTAAATAATAAAACTTCATGATGTATTCAAAGAATGTTTCATGTTATTATTATTATTATTGCGATATTTATTTATATTTTATTTATGCGATATTTAAATACTAGATGTATCGGTATAACTAAATGTCAAGCTATCGCCGCACAATTATCTCCCATCCTTATTATCAACAATATCTCGAATTTTGTTTTTTGAGCAAGTGCATTTATTCTTGCATCCAAGATTATACGAGTGAATCCCCATATTTAGTAATGCATTTGAGTACATTTAAATAACCGGATATACGTATATGTAAGTGGATTTGTGTGTGCTTCAGTATTCATTTAATTGATTAATTAAAATCTTTGCTCATTTTGTTTGCAGCAAACAATGAGCATGAGCTGTGAATGGCGCACTTTATTATCAGATGCAGAAATGCCGGATGTGAAAAATACGTCGAATGACGCTATAATGGAACAACAGCTAATCAGTGAAATAAAATTTGAGCCCGAGGAAGTCACGGAGACCACATATTTTGAGGGGCAAGGCTATGCAGAGGAAGTTGTAACCACTGTGGGGTGCATCGAGGACGCAATTGGCGAAATGTGTGAGTTGCAGGAGGAGGATGATGATAATGATGAGCACAGTAGAACCCAACTTTCGGATGCATTAAATGACCACAACTACACGTCACAGGAGATTGTGCTTAGTCAACCTAAACTGGGTAGTGTTAAAGATTTGCTCTTGAGTCAAATTGTTTCGTCCAGCGACACGGTGCCAACGAACGTCTCTAATTTTGTTGACAACACCATTAACAAGATCAAAATACTACGCCTGGAGAACAGCAAAAGGGATGATGCTGATGAATCTGTGTTGGCCTTCAATTGCTCTGAACCCTTAGAAGTGGAGCCCAGGGATGAATACTTTGAAAGTCTTTACAAGAATTTTAGTGAGAATGGAGCAGGGTTAAGTAAACGATTGGCGGACACACTGAGCTGTGCCAAAGACATACTGAATCAATGCAATGCGGAAACAGTGCAAACGGAAGAGGAGTTGCAAGTGTTTATTTCGAGTAAAATAAAAGAATTGCAAATGATAGCGAATATTAAAACGATAACATCGACTGAAGCAACGCAAACCAACTCAAAAAGCTTCTTTAAGAAGCGGCATCGCATCAATCACAATGCTAAAAGGAATCTATTGAATTCCGATTCAGATTCTTCACGCTACGATTCGGATAATGCGAGTAGTTGTAATGAAGCTTTTAGATCGTGTTCTGTGGAAACTTTAACGAAACAGGTGGATAAAGAGAGCGTACGATGTCGGAATCTCGAGTACAACGATGGCATTGATCTCTCCAAGTATATTAAGTTGGATATAACCAATAAGAAATTCCGCCAAGCGTCCTGTGACATCAAGGGCGAAGGGGAAGCAACATGTTCATCTGCAGACGACACAGACAAGGAAATTGAAAGGTTTGTGTTAGATAAAAGCATATTTAAATGAAACTAATAATCAATGCTCAATTCACAAGGCTAACCAACTTGAGTGGCTTAAAGAAACGTCATGTGCAGCAGCGACAGGTGAAGCTGAAGGACAAACCGAAGACCAAACCATTAAGTGTTAAAGGTATCGAAGCGCTGGACGAGTCTGACGAGGATATGGAAGCTTTTGACAGTGATCGTAGTTGCCAAGAAGTGAGTATGTATGTAGAGTTTTCAATTTTCACTATGCAAAATTGTGACGATCATCGAAGAACAGGTGGGCGGGCATTTAGTATTGAACGGCAACCTAATCTTGACTTATATATATGTTATAGACCGACGACGAAGCCATCACAGAGAATCAATATTTATCGCGGTTCAACGAGCAGATCAAAAAGGAATTACTGGATGACTCCAACAGTGATTCCGGACTGTCAGATGAAAGCGATTACAATCAATTAAAGGATTCATCATCGTCAGAGAATGAATCCAAATCAGAGGTAGTCGACAAGTTTCTGCAAGTCTTCAAATGCGACGATGATGGTGGCAATATTGAAGACATTGAAGTTAAGCCCGATCTAGATGGCATTCAGAAGGAATCCGATAGTCATGACGAACAATCATGGCATGACAATATTGTGCAGCCGAAGAGATCGAAAAAGTCGCTGGAGAAACGTCTGGCCGAGGCGGAAAAACGCAATCAAAATGAGGAAATCGTTGTCAGTTCCGAGAGTGAATATTCGGAAGCGGAGCCCGAACCCGTGGAGGTGAACACACGTGTGCTGAAGCCAATGCTGCGCATGGATCAGCTGGCGAAAGAAACGCGAGCCGCACAGGAGACGGAAACCGAGCGAGTACGTCGATTGGAGCAGAAGCAGAAAACACTGACGAAAGCACTCAAAAATAACAAGAACACACAAGCAAATGCATTCATACTCGATTATTTGGAAAAAACGAAGACTTTTGTGCAAGTCGATGAGGATCTTGTCAAGCTATTGAAGCCACATCAAATTGATGGTATTAAGTTTATGTATGATTCATGCTACGGCGGCATTGATCATAGCAAAAAGAATACGGGATCTGGTTGCATTTTGGCCCATTGTATGGGACTGGGCAAGACTTTGCAGGTAATCAAAGTGATAAGTATATAGAAACTTATTTTTTTTTGTTATATTATCGTTATGATTCTGTTTGCAGTTAATTGCACTGTTGCATACAGTGATTTCCTACAAGGAACTGAATACATCCAAGGTGCTAGTGCTCTGTCCGAAGAGCACGGTTATGAATTGGGCTGATGAACTTCAACGATGGCTGGGACCACTTAAAAGCAAAACCAAATACAAAGTCTACGTCTTTCCCGATCTATCGTAAGCAATACTACAAAATACTGTAATTATATGATTACATATTTTTCTTATCTTTAGTGACATTTCCGATAAACTAAGAGTCTTGGAGGAATGGTCTTTGTCATCGTCCAGCAAAGCGGGCTGTTTGTTGGTTGGCTATGAGGCATTTCGAACTCTAGTGTTTTACAAGAATCGCGGCAACTTGAGCACTGCGAAATTGGAGAGTATACGGGATAAAGTCAATAAATATCTACTTGAACCGGGTAATAAATATTTGGCAAATACATAAAGGTTTCTTTTATATAAAAGGTTTCTTTTAGGTGCGGATCTTGTGGTATGCGATGAGGGACACATCATTAAGAACAGCAAGTCGGCTATAAGTTTGGCGGTGTCCAAAATTATTACACCTAAGCGCATTATGCTCACTGGCACTCCAATTCAAAACAATTTGAAAGAATGTGAGTAAACCTTTCAGACTATTATATTTATTTATCGATTAAAATTGTTTACAGATTATAGCATGGTCAACTTTATAAAGCCACTGTATCTTGGTACTGAGAAAGAATTTGCCAATTTATATGCGAATCCCATCAAGAATGGACAGCACAAGGACTCTAGCAAAAAGGATATTACTGTGATGAAACAACGTTCCTTTGTACTGCACAAGAAGCTCTCGAATTTTGTACAGGTATTTAAAACTAATGACAAATTGTTCAGTTCAGCATTATTAATGTAATAATTGTATATATATTTTGCAGCGCAAAGAAGCCGAATTGCTAAAAACTTTTTTGCCGCAAAAGTTTGAATATGTTTTGTTTATTCCAATGACTCCAGTTCAGGTTAGTTTACTGACGTTAACTCTACAAATATTTGTGTTAATTATTGATTTTATTTCCTTTTAAGAACACCCTCTATGAATATATTCTGGAAGCAATTGCAAGTCGCGGCGACAGTCGAGGCAAAAGTCTCATTACAGATTATACCGTGTTGCGAAAGGTAATTTAAGCTTAAGCAGAATAATTATTACAATATTAAACATATCTTTGATTGACAGATTTGGACACATCCCAAAGTATTAGAGGATGCTTGGAAAAATGCGAATATGGTGAGTTCAATGGATGTTTTTATTGTTTCCCCATCAACAACTTTTGCAATTCTGTTTAAATTTTTTTAAAATAGCAAAAGAACAAAAAAGAAACGAAAAGGGCAGGAGTGCCGCATTCCGATGACGATCAACCAGATGATATCTATGACAGCCAAACTGGTACGATTTCGGTGACGAATGATTGGTGGCGAAAAGATCTTTCCAAGAAGGATTTGGAGACCATAATGCCCAGCAACAAACTGCGTACAATGTTTACGATATTGCGAATGTGTGAGGAGAAAGGAGAGAAATGGTAAGGCAATAAATTCTCAGAGTGGAGGTCTTATTATAATATATCAATTAATATTTTGCAGCTTAATCTTTTCGGCTTTTGTTGCCGTCTTGAATGTCGTTGAGTATTTCTTCAAGAAAATAACCGAATCCGATCCGGAGATCTTACAACACACGCGTAAGTTTAACCACAAATACAAGCTCTTCATTGTTTACAAAACTCCATTTCATTTGCAGATATACCCACAACATTCAAGTCTACAAATTCTTGGATAAATGGACAGGATTATTACAGGCTGGATGGCAAGACGCCCAAGAACATTAGGCACGAGATGATCAAACGATTCAACAGCGAAGCCAACCGAAGAGCTCGTGTCTTCTTGATCTCAGCCAAGGCTGGAGGTCAGGGCATCAATTTGATTGGCGCCAATCGTGTCATCATATTGGACACTTCATGGAATCCCTCGAACGATCAGCAAAACATCTTTCGCATCTTCCGCTTGGGCCAGAAAAAGAATTGCTATATTTATCGGTTGATTGCAATGGTAAAGTGACTTCTTAATATGATTTTATTATAAGAAATCAATCAAACAATTTTTTATTATGCAGGGCACAATGGAGGAGAAGGTGTACACGAGGTCCGTGACGAAGCAAGCGATGAGCTTTCGCGTTGTGGATGAGCAGCAAATCGATAGGCATTATAATATGGCTGAACTTGCCGAACTTTATACGTAAGCAAAACAATTAATTAGTCTTGGAAATTATATTATTAACCGTTTATAATAATTCGCAGTTTAACGAAACCCGTGCAGAGTGAAAGAACGATGCCTGTGCTGCCCAAGGATACGATATTGGCTCATCTGTTGCGTCAGTCGGAGCTAGTCTACAAATATCATGAGCATGACAGTTTATTGGAGAACAAGGTGGAGCAGGAACTGAGCGAGCAGGAGAAAGCCGATGCATGGCACACTTATGAGCGGGAATTACAAATGAATTTGGGTAATTAACCGAAGCATTCCAAGATAAATCAGCTAGCAACTAACTTTCTTTTTAACTCAACTAGCGCAACAAGAAGGATTAACTGCCGACAAGTAAGTTTCATAAAGTAATTACCTCAATAATATAAAGCTAATCTATTTCTCAACTTCAGAATGCCCAACGCAATGCCAGCGTCAAAGCTGAATCCATATCCGGGACTAGATGTGAGTATCTAAATAATAAAAGCCAAAATATTTTACTTAAGAAATTCGAATACCTTTTTTGCAGATGCAAACGCTTTTGAACTACAGTCTACAATCAGCCTCGTTGATACCACAATATGGCTACAATTTGAATCAAAACTATTTGGATACGTTATCGATGTACCAAAAGTATTCGGCTCTGCGGTTCAATGACATGAATCCCGATCTGAGCAGTTTTGCGTCACCTTTCGGAGTTTTGCCGAATGCGAATCGAATGCAGTCGAGTGCTCAGCTAATGTCCACAATGCAGAATCTTGCCAATGCCTCCAAGCCACATTCAAGGGATTTGGGTTTGCCCCGTACCGGGCCACCGTTAGCACATCCAACGATGCATCATCCACTGACCACAGAGTCGCCATCTCTTGCCAGCTTATCGGCCAATGCCAGTGCCAACAATGTGCTCTCCACTTTAGGGCAATACAAACAGTTTCTGGACAATCCGCTGTCAAGTTTGTTAAACTACTCCACGTCTTATTCGGCTTTAGCTCAAGGTGGAGGTCTGCATCCAAATCCCAATGAAATACTCGAAGCTGTAGACAGTCTGAATAAAAGGGATAAGGCAACGAAATCAAGAACATCTGTGGATCAGAACAAGTCGTTAACTACGCCGGATATTAGATCAACAATTGCGCCCATCGTAAGCTCTGTGGATCTGACGACATCGACGCCAGTGAATGTGCCTGTCAAGAATCCCGTGCCCATGAAGAAGCATCCAGGACCTCCGACAACATCGGTTGATCTCACCACAACGACAACGTTTGCTGAAACGTTGGCAAAGAAAGCCACCCAGCAAAGTGACATCGACAAAACCGTGAAATCCACAAAGCCCACAAATGTAAATTTCCCTTTGGGATTTCCCAGTGATGCAGCATCGGCATTGCCCAAGGATTTTTTGAAAAACAACGCTGCCATGCAGATAATTCCTACCACGAGTCCGCCAGGCACCAGCAGTATTACCAAGCAACTTAATGAAATTTCCCCTAGCATTTCGCTAACTGCGGTCAATCCACCCACCGATATCGCCAAATCTCGCCCGCAAGATGTGCAAAAATCGCCAAATATCACAGCGCCCAATATTCTCAAATCGAAAAAGGCACAAAATCCGAATGTATTTTCGCTATCAAAAACTGTGCGAGATAAAAATTTGCCAGCGAACTTCATGCCAACCAAAAAAGCACCAGACAATTACAATTTGATGAGTGGCGATTTGGGCAAGGTTTCCGTAAGCAGCGTTAAACCCGTATCGGGTGTTACTCAAAAACCAACAACTTCGAATTCGCCAAATATTCGACCCGTCGCAACTAATCAGTTGTTAAGCAATAGCTCCACGACAAATGCGACTCAACAGTTTCGACAACAACCATTAGCCAATGAGGCCACCAAGAATAGTAGTAATAAAGCAATAAAGGATGTGAATTTCCAAAGGTGCGTAAAACGGTAGGAAACTTACTTGTTATAATTACAATTTTGAAATCTAATTGCAGTGATAGCAGAAAGAGATTAGCAGACAACATGAAGTCGAATGTAAATAGTAAGCGAACAAAGTTACCTAATGACAACAATCCATTTGTGTAGTTTTGAGCAGCAAGTAAGTAGCCAATGCTCTGTATTATTATATTAATTAATTTCTCATTATTTTATGTTACAGTTATCCCATCTATGATGGCGCAAACCAAGAAAAATCTGTTAATTCCTGCTAATTGCATGCTCAAGTTTATCAATGTTAGTATAATAACAATAAACTTTTTTTAAATAAAAATTGTTTGTTACAACCTTAATTGATTCTAAGAGTGAGAAGTAAAGAAATAAGTGATATTTCATCTGGTATGTGGAAAGTGTCTATAGATTTGTACCAATGTGCAATTTCCATAAAAGTCACCGAACAAACGTGTTTATCGGACAATTATAGTTTTAAGTAAGAAATGTATTCAGCCATTTCAATATATTTACAATTCAAGAAACTGCTGTAAACTGTGTAATAAAATGAACAAAAAAAAAAGAATATTTTTTTAAAATGCTGTTTTGATTTTCTTAAAGTAATGCATAATTTTGGAGTATATGCTAGTAAATGATAATTCTGTACTTTAATAATTTAAATTTGAATAAATGTGATGATCTGAAATTTATTATTTTGAAGATAATGACTATACACTGAACCGATTCTGCCAATTATTGCTGTTATAAGATGACGAAGTCAGGAAACTCTATATTTATGCTGTGTTTTCAATTTTATTAAATGTGCCAATATTTATGTGTTTTGTTTACCTAATTACCGCGGCACGCTGTGTCAAGTTTGCGAGGGATTTTTACACCCACACACACACACACATATAGACTTACGTACAGTTAAACAGATGCGCGTCTGTGTTTGTGTGTGCGTTCATACATAACATCATAATTATTTGCTATTCAAACAGATGATTTCTTATCAGCAGAGGCACGACAAGTCCTCAGCTTACGCATGCTTTGCTTTGCTACATATGAAAGCTCTCGCCATGCGATATATTTGTTATACTCAAGTGCGCGAGATTATACAGCATCTGCGCAAAGCTCACGTGCACACAAACACCCGCGCGTGGATATGTGCGTGTGTAAAGTATATACATCCGCTCCGGGATTGCGCTGTCCACCAAAAAAAAGCTTCTTATGCTTGGGATGCGAGTGTTGGCAGTCATCGTTAACTCGTCGGAGGAGTCAGTCGTTCATCTTGAAAACGCAACGCGCGAGTGAAACAACACACAGAGCACACACAACATGAATTCAATACAAATTTTATGTTTATAGAAGGCAGTAGAGCCTTTCCATCTGAGGCAAATATTACATACATATGTACATACATCTATACACACATATACATGTACAATGTGCATTGCATTTTTGTGCTTCTTTTTCTGTGGTTGTGAGTGAACAAACACATCTAAAGTGACATCTCCAAATTGAATTTTAAGCTCACGTCGCGAAATCAATGAGAAGCAAAAAAAAAACACCGGCAACGTCAAAGGGCAGCTTAATAATTTACTTTATTTAAACGGCATCTCTTTGGAAATTCATTTTAAAATTAAGCTGGGTAAATATAATATTAAATGATAGTTTGTTTTAGCGAAATTTCAATGTTCACGAATGTCCTGCGACGAATTTTTGTTCGTATTAGTTTTATTATTATTATTATGAATACATTTGATAAGAATTATGATAACAGCATTTTGATTATCATATTGTCACATGCGATGCATAACTAATTATTATAACGGTTTCTGCACAAACATTTCGCTCTCTCTATCGTTCTCTTTTGGTATCGCGTGCGCTCTTTCGGCTTGCTCTCTTTGCTAAGAGCGGCAATAATTGTGTGAACTCTGTATTTACGAGTGCTTATTATTATTATTATTTGTAGTATAATCACAATGAGGCGCGACAAGTTAGCGTGTAATAAGAACACGCATTCTACTTCTTCTGATTGGACTCGTTGGCAAAGCATGCTTATGCTGACTTTGTATGGGTGTGAGTGTGTATGTATATATGCGTGTATGTATTTCTATTTGCCTCTTTTGACATTTTAAATCATTTAGCAACTGATTGCAAATCAATTCCCAGCGCGCATCATAAAATCAAGGAAACTGATTCTATTCAGATTTATTTGCGCAGGAAACTGTTAAATTTTTAATGAAATTCCAAATCTGAGCTCCAATAATGCATACTTCTTATTGGTAAAATGCCGCCTAAAATAGCTTTAAATGTAGTGTGGAAATTCCTAAAAAATAATTTACGATAGAGTAAATTCGAAAATAGAGATAAAATGGCAGCTAAACGATATTCAAAGGTTTTGTATGTGCAATGCAAAAAAGTAGGCAACACTTTTTATCAATTTTTCATATTTACTTATCTAAATATAGCTAACTTAATTATATTAACCTACTTTTGTTGGATCGTGTTTATAAAACAAGAATATCTTATTAAATTATTTTAGTATTAGCTTATTCACTTTAACTAACAATGTTTTTTTTTTATTACAGAATAATATATTGCAGAAGCTAAGCTTGAACATTATTCAGAGTTAGTGACAGCTAACAAGATGACTTGGACAGCACAGAAGAAGAAGCGCCAAACGTTATTATTATTTAACATTATAGTTGTTGTTATTTTGTGCGCGTCTTCGGCAAGTGCCACAGGTAAGCCACAATGTATTTATGTAATTGAAAGATAATTTGCTTTATTGCCCTGTGTGGGCGTCACGTGTTGACCGTTGCTTGCTCTACTCCCTCCTAATTCTCCCTCTCGCTCATGCTGTCTGAATAAATGGCTTGGCTGGCTTACCTCTCACTATATTATTCATGCCATGCTATCTGCTTCTGCTCGTCTCCTTTATGTGCGGCTATTTGTTGGTCCAATTTGATCGAGTGCAACAGATAGCGAAGTGTGTGGGAGCAAAGCTCACAGCTCACAAGTGCAAGCGAGTCGGAAATAGATAACCGATGGAGCTTGCATAAAAAGGAGATAGCATGTTGAATGCTAAACTGCGAGTACTCTGCGACTTCTGTTCAGGGTATTTGCTAATTCGAGACATTTTCTATGCAGACTTGGGGCAAACAAATGTGATTCAGCGCTGATGAAAGGAATTTGACGCCCGTGTTTGTTGAGTTCTCGTTCAGGCAATTATCTCAAACTCCCGACACGCCGCCTATACAAATAGCCACCCTTTTTTTACAGTTGCCTCTTTTTTTATGTTGCTTTAAGATTGCCACAGCGATAGCGCCTTTGTGTCACAAAGTGTAAACGTGATAAACGCTGTGATTTCGTATCTAAATTAATCGCAAATTCGCTTTCATTTTATCTCTTCGCAGAGATATCAAATTACTACGAGACACAAGGGCCAAGTTTCTCCGTGGAGCCGCCAAGTAGGATAGAATTCATGAACACTGTGGGCAACACTGTCAATTGCATTGCCCATGGCAACCCTGTGCCCAATATTCAGTGGCTGGACAAGGAGAACAATCCCATCACATCGATATCAAAGGTAAGCTTAATACCGTATTTGGTATTTTTATACGCCTTACATTGATATCGAAGCAAATCGATAATCGATTAATGATCACCATGATTAACGATCTAATTGGATGTCGTATAATGTTTTCGCAGGTTCGTCATATCCTGGCCAACAGTTCCTTGCACTTCCCGCCATTTGCTGCGGAGGAGTTTCGACAGGATGTTCACTGGTCGGTCTATCGCTGCATAGCCTCCAACAGCATGGGAAGCATCATCTCCAGGGATGTGATTGTTAAAGCAGGTACGTTGATTAAGAAATTCTCTTGCGTATTCTTTGCATTTGGGCACACTGTGCTATGGATAATGCCTGGAATGTGGCCAGGTTTCAATCAGCCAGTTTCCTTTCTATATATAAATGTGTGTGTGAGTGTGTATGCGTGTGTGTCTATCGGATGTACATTTTGCGGATCTTATATGAGTCTCCGATGGGTGTTTATGTGACCTACTGTTTTCATCTAACGGGTTTGCCACAGCCCAAAAACACGAAGCAATTATACGGGCATATGTTCACACACACACACACTTACACATATATATATAGCTGCACATATGTAAGCCAATCCGTGTGTGTGTGTGTGTGTGTGTAGTGTGTGTGGTCATGTATGTACTTGTGTATGTAAATACACTGTGCTCTACGCTTAACAATGAAGTTGCCATAGCAGGCAGTTGGGCGCATGACCAAATCTTCTGCATTCGCAGTCGTACAGTGGGCCACACACGTCGCTCATAGCATCATATTCCCATACTGACAAAATATTGCAGTTTTGATTACGTGTTTCGTTGAAACGAGCAAGTAGCAAAAACATTGTTTGGTTTTTGTATACCCCTTAATCAAAAGCTAGATGGGTATTATAATTGGAAGGCAATCGAAAATGTATGTAAAACATTTCTTGGTCAGCAATACCTTTGTTTTGTGTATTTACGATTTAAGATACTATACAATTAAGTTACATTTTTTCAAATATATAGAAGTAAACATCGGGTAGTTCGCCGTCGAGCATGCTTAGCTCATCAGTTTTTGCTCACTTTTCGAGGGCTTCGACCCCACGTTGCAGTGGTAACAAATGCAGTTTTTTGGTATGGCTGTTATTGATGCTTACACTGGACATGGAAAATGGACATGGACATAGAGAACGATGGAGAAATACAGATGGAGTTAGAGTGAGAGATGGAGACGGGCTAGCTTGCAGTTAGAATATTTTTTGCATTGCACTTTGTATTGGATTATTTGTGTGCACTTCTACTTTTTTGGCTTTTCTAGTTTAGTTTTTGAGTTTTTTGTTTACAATACCCCGAAATTACATAAATAGTAAATACATACATATATATGCTACAAACATGTATTCATAAAAATGCGTTAACAAACTGTGCATACATTTGCAATTGCAAAATTGCATGGTGAATGCAATTATTATGGCAAAACCCAGTCCAATTAGGCCAAGTCCAATTCCAATTGAAGCAGCGTGCGCTCAAAGCTTAAAAGAACTGGAGATAACACAAATTTGCATTGTTCTTTGTGTGTGCGAGAAGAGCTCAAGTTGAATTTGAATTGTAAGAGAGATTTTATCTAGGTAAATAGAGATAGGTAGAGTATCTGCAATTCGAACTAGCGAGGGTTTGTTATTCTTGCAACCTGAACGGTTTGTGTTGATGGACTTTTAATTAAAAAATATGTTCATCCTCTGTGTTGTTTTTTGGGGCGCCAGTGGTTTATCAGCACTACGAACCGGAGGTACAAAATCCGGGCGGATTTATTGGCAGTAACGTGCTGATTAAATGCAATATTCCGTCGTTCGTCAAGGAGTACGTTACAGTGACCTCTTGGCTGCAGGAGCCCAACTTTAACATCTATCCATCACTAGAGGGCGGTAAGTTTTGCAGCACATACATATGTACGTAAATCATAAATTATGATATATTGTTTATTTCTACTTGTTCATAGATGGCAAAAATCATATGCTGCCCACAGGAGAACTTTTAATATATAACATCACCAAGAATGACTCACAAAAGATTTATCGTTGCCGCACACATCATAAATTAACACAAGACTCCATAGTCAGCAGCAATGCGGGGAAAATTCAATTAACTGGTAAGTTCAAATCAAAAATTTATATTTTGTATGATTGGTATATTTACAAAAAACAATGGCAATGCAGACATGGCAGACATTTTCTACGCTCCTTATCTAAACTAAAAGTTTTCATAACTATAGCAAAATCAACACAAAAGTAATTCAAGAAACAATTTTCCAAAGAGCAGAGCAGCGGAAGCAATGCTGGCGCCATCTAGTGTGAGGAAGTTGTATACATATGTACATGTGGATGTGTGCGTGTTTGCATATGCTTTAAATGTGGTTGGATGCATGCATGTATGTGTGTGTATGTCTCGAGCATTCTCGACTGCAAAGTTTCTGTTTGTAAAAATGTTTGCAAAACATGTAGCCGTATTATTTTAATATTTGCTGTTTTATTGGCTTTACAGAAATGCGGGAACTGGTGCCGCCCATAATGAACGATAAAACAGTAGCGTTGACATCTAGAGTCGGGGATCCATTGGTGCTGGCGTGCGTTGCTTATGCAAATCCAAAGCCCACTTACAGGTAAGACAAGGACAACATCATATCAGTTGTGTTTGCAAGATGATGACCAGTGTAACCTAATAGGTGATAATTGGTATATTTATGGCTTTTTTAATAGTATATTTTATAAATGTCTGCAATGACAATAATGTGGGATCTCAAGTAATAATGCATGTGAAATGAAGATTGCAATTAAAAAACAAATTGCACAGAGATGTTACATAATTAACGTATTATATGTAAGTGGTTTGTGGCAGATAAATGCGAAATTATGCAATTGCTTCTTGGTAAATTAGTGAACCTCAGCCCTGACCTTTAATAGGCACAGACTGTCTCCCCATTTTATCATCATCAGTACTCATTACTAAACGAAATGATTTAATGGGCATGGTGGTAGGTTTGGTCTTGAGGTACTTAGAAAAAAGAGTTGTGCATAATTGTTCTGTTCTTCTTCTCTTTTGGTCTGTCGTACGTGCACGTTTACTCATACCAGCGCAAACATGTTTCCCCCGGCCCCATACACATGCACATGTCGTATGTAGATGTGCGCAAGTGAATGTGTGTGTGTATTAAATTCAGCATGTCAATGCACTCAAGCATATCAACTGAATTTGTTTCGTTGCTTGCCTTCTTCTCTCTATGTGTCCTTATATAGTATGTGTGTGTGTGTGTGCTGGGTTGGGGCTCAGTTTGAGTTGAGTTGGGCTGTGCTGGGTTGGGTCCCGTGCAGGCGGCGGCGGCGTCTCCGAGCCTGAAAGGCTATGATGATGGCCCACCTCTCTGGCAACTTCACTTAAATGATGTGGTGGTCTCCACTCCTGTACACACACTCACACACGCACACAAGTTTATGCACATGTGTTGCATCGTACATGTGCACATATCTGTGTGTGTGTGTATGTACTTGTATGCCATGCTTGTACTCATATCAAACACACTTACACACCCACACACTCACATGTATCTACTCTACATACAAGCGTTTAGTCGACGAGTCGTGAACACAGAGCACAGTGAGCTCAGAACGGAAACACATTTCCAAAGTTGCGGCAAATTAGAAAAAGTTACAACTCTTTACAAGTTGGATTAAATGCGAGTCGAGCAAGCTACATATGAGATGGGTTAATTAATTGAAATAGTACATTGTAGATTTGTTATATTATATGCACTTGAAATCAATTAACAGATTTACATCATTGTTTTTTTTTAATACTAGTTATAATATCTTTTTAGTTATAGTTTAGAAAATAAAATAAATGTCAGAAATGCTTCATGTATTTATTTATTATAAAATAGCATTGAACTTTTAAATGTTCAAAATTTTATTAAATATATTAGTAATCATTTTTAATATGTATAATCTTTACGCACTTTCATAAATTTAATTTTTTTTTTTAATTAATCGTTTTATCCTATTTGTATGCAGCATTTTTTGTACTTATTGCATGTGTCATGATTTTAGGCGCAACAAATGGCTTTGGCCTCAGTGTGCGATGTTAGGGTTTGCTTTGTTTTATTTGCGATGTTCTCCTCTTGAATTTTTCTGCATGATGATTTTCTTGGGTTTGTGACTTTGTGGTGTGTGTTGTGTGGTGTGGAGCGGTATGTTGTGGTGTGTGTGTGTGTGTGTGAGTGTAGTTGCATATGTATGCTTGCATGCATGTGTTTGTATGTACTTTCCAAATACGTTCATAGACAAATACATATAGATGTATGTATGTACATACGTATGCATGTAGATTCATTTATTCCTATTTATATAGAAAAAATATTTATATGTATTTTTTTTTTTTAATTTTCAAATGTATATACGAATTGTATTCACATACATATTGTCCGTATGTGGAAATGAATATCTGCATACGGAGAGATGTTTTTTCGTCTGCTTTTTCCGTTTCTAAATACTGTACTCAATGAAGATATCTAAAAAAAAAGGGTAAACTATGTGCATATTGCATAACTAGCAGTTCCGCCAATGTTCAAGTTAGTCTCACATGATCAGTCGAGTAATTTCTTTGCCTTTTCATTCCGCATCCAATTGTATAGAAGACTATTATACTAAAGCGACAATAATTTGCCCAACAGGCGGAAGGAAACCCTCTTTTATGTATGTATGTATGTACATCTGACCATCTGTATTTCACTCAGAGCAATAAAAACTAATCCTTTGGTTGTACGTAGTTTAAGTTGGTTTCAGAGCTTGACCACACCCTTTTTCAACTCTTTAATCTTTAATACAAACATCTAGAAGACAAATTTGAATAAAATTTTTATATATTTCAATTAGTGACAATTTCTGAACGATTTCTGAATAACTCAACAACGTTATTTTTACATGATAAACTAATTAATTATTATTATTATTTTTAGATGGCATACCACTCGATCGAGTACAGAGGAATCTATGCAGCATATGCTGGCCACAGGACGCGCCAAAATCAAGGATGGCACTCTAATCATTTCGGCTGTGTCGAAGACAGACAATGGCTTGTTCTTCTGCACTGTCACAAATTCCGAGGGCAGCGAAACGTTGGAGGTGGAACTGTCTGTTTCGTCACCATTGACGGCCAGCGTGCAGCCAAGAGTACAGACCGTGAATCTGGGCCACACTGCAGATTTAGTGAGTAAAGTGACCCAAATACTAAATGTTTTCGTCTTTGGGGACATCTCCTAATGCCTTTAGTAGATTTGCAGCACATCGGGATTCCCAAAAACACAAATATCTTGGTTTAAAGATGGCAAAACTTTACGCTCCGGAGCTCGAGTGCGTCTGTTGTCCAAGGAGCACATTCGCATCACATCCATCGTCAAGGAGGACAAGGGCATGTATCAGTGCATCATTAAGAACGATATCGAGTCAACACAAAGTTCTGCCGAACTGCGTTTGGGAGGTGAGTAAAGAGGAAGAAATTGTAGTTTAAATTCAAGGCGAACAAAATTACCTTTTAAAATTTGGACTTACTTTAATTTTGAGATATTTACTCAAGAACACGTATTTTATTGTCTTAGGTATGTATATTTTTGACAATGACTGACTTTGACTTCAACTTCAACAACTTCAATAATTTAAATATCGATTCTCTCTTTGACTTGGTAATTAATATTTTAATGGCAATTCAAGTAATTTAGATAATAGAATAAATAAATAAAATGATTAGTAATTTTCTCTATACTATTGTACTTGCAGAGGTTTCGCCTCAGTTGCTCTACAAGTTCATTGAGCAGACAATGCAGCCAGGACCTTCAGTTTCCTTAAAATGTAGCGCCAGCGGAAATCCTACGCCCAAAATTGTTTGGCACTTGGACGGTTTTCCGCTACCCAATGTAAGTACTTATAAAACGGTTCAAGGATAAAAGATTAATTTTATTTTGAAACCACAGAACGATCGTCTAATGATTGGCCAATATGTGACCACGTTCGGTGATGTCATCAGTCATGTGAATATATCAGCAGTTAAATCGGAGGATGGCGGCGATTACGAGTGTAAAGCGATTTCTCGAGCTGGCGAAGCTTCACATTCGGCAAGACTTAACATCTATGGTAGATCAATGCATATCCTATAAGATGTATTCAAATTTGACTTATTTAAATTATCTATTAGGCATGCCTTATATACGACACATGCCCAAGTTGTCGGCAGTCGCTGGAAAAGTGTTTTCCCTCAAGTGTCCCATTGCTGGCTATCCCATCGAGAGTGTGTATATCGAGAAAGGTGGGAGAGTTTACAATAATACATCATGAATATATTAAAGAAATATTTTAATACTTCTAGACGGCATGCGATTGCCCATAAATATGTGACAGCGTGTTCAAAATGGAACTCTGGTAATCGATAATGTGCAACGAGCTGCCGATCAAGGCACTTACACCTGCATCGCCCGTAATAAACACAATTACACTTCGCAGCGATCCGTTGAAGTCAAAGTGCTGGGTATGTACGATAAACATCGATTTTTGAAGAAAATTTTACATCCGCAATTCATTTAATGCAAAAGAAAAGCTGAAAGTTTGATAGAGTTAAGTTAATAATTTTTAATGCTAACAAATCAGTCAAAGCTAAAGTAAGCTAGTTAAAAAACAAGTGTTAGATTCAAGTGATAGTTAAACATCAAAAGATAAAACATCAAAAAATATTACTTGCAAATTACGTATACGCAATATATTTTATTATTAAAGTAACTTAGTTGTAAGTTAATGGTATTGATTTTGGATTAATTTAACGGTGGGAAACTACGCTAAAAGTCGGAAAACTAATTTATGCAATACTTATAACATTTAAAATAATATTTTTTTGCATTACGTATACGCACAAGTAATTTTAATATAAGTTAGCCTAACATAATTTCCACTGCACATAAGCATGCACTTGCACTTAAGTTCGCGATAATCCTTGTGTGACCTCTTAAGCGAAGATTTATGTATATCTATAAGGCCGTCTTGAGACTATGCACAATGCACGTGCTTAGATATAATATGCATTTGAATGCACGAAGCACGTTCCTCTATTTCGTTTTCCTATTTCACTTCCATTTCCTCATCAGGTCTCAGTGGGGATGAAGTAAATGATATAATGCGACAATAATATAAATTATATTCATGGTTTAATGCATGCTCTCGGCAGCTGGCAATGATTATTTAAGATTATGAGTATTATATAAATTAGGTCAAACTTTTTTTTTAATAAAATAAGTATCTCAACTAGTTAAGATGTCTTTTTAGGAATATCTTTATATCAATAACAATCATTGCCAAAGCCTTACTTTATATATACTCATACGGTAAATATTGCGAAATATAAGGTTAAGAATGATGTCCTTGATGCACAAAGGATACTCCTGGGTAAATGCATTATTCATTGGCGAGAATGTTAACTGTCGTACATATGTCTTGACGCAACTCAACTTGCAACTTGTTATTAATAATCTGAACTTGACATAGTTTTCCATTTTTTATCAACTACTTGTACTATTATAATAATACTATTCAACTCTAATTATAATAATAATTATAATATCTGCACAATTCGATCATTTACACTACTGCACTTCTCACTTGTCACTTGTATTTATATAATCGCATTTTGCATTCGGTATTCCTCACGTATTTGCACCTGCACTTGCTTTTGGCATCCGCGCGGTATTCCTACAAAAAAAGGTTCTACAGTCGCCACAGTTGTGAGTTGTAACAGCTCCAAACCTCTGAACTGTCTTTTAAAACTCTGGACTGGTTTCTAAAGAGGGCGAGTCGCAAAGCGCGGTTTAGAGTCAATTTGGCGTTTTGGGTTTTTTTTCGGGGTCAGTTGTACATTCTTTCTATACTGTGTATTTAGCAGTTGTCTTTTTCGGCAAAGTTTATTTTTAAATTTAAAGCAAAATTTTGTAATTTTATCAATCAAAAAGTGGGCAGGGTGACCATCTCTAGAGGAAACCTAGATCAGTGTGGCTGCGCGTATGACAAGTTCACACGCACAGTATACCAACTTTGTCGCTATCGATATCAATCGATCGCGGCCACACTGTCAGCGGTCCTGAGTGGTCACACCTGCAGTCATCTAGCACCAACAATTTGTATTCTTTATGTGTAATGGACAATGTTAAATCACAAAGAATGTGAAGCTTTACTGACCCAATCACAATAAGTTATTGCCGTCTACCTTACCGCTGGTGGGAATGCAGGAAATACTTGATTTATTACTATAGAAATTGGAGGAAAAACTTATGAGAAGGGTTTTAGGATTGTAGTATTTTAAGGCTTCACAATTTATTTCCTTTTTTCTCATGTATCTCATAAAGCTATTCTCACTCGATTAAGTTTTCGCAATTTGAATAAGTTGTGGGAATAATGTGATTTCTAAACTGTGTGTTGGCTTAATTTAATAATGTTACCCATACCAAAAACAAAAACAACACTTATCTGCGAAATGTTATGGATTTGTAATTAATTGTAAAAATCGAAAAAAACATTCAGTTCCACCCAAGATTACACCATTCTCATTCGCACGCGATCTGAACGTCGGTGACCGCACAAGTATTCAGTGCGTTATTGGCACCGGGGACCTGCCGCTTTCATTCACTTGGCTCAAGGATGGAATACCTTTGCCACAGGCAGCCAACGCGGCCACCACGGCCGCGGTCGACAGCGGTGTCAGCGGTGGGCTTAAGGGTACCGGTGGCGCTGCTGGTCTATTGGGTTCCGGCACCGGATCGCACTTATCGACCTCCTCGTCTTATGCATCGGCATCGTCAGCAAGTGAACAGCACGCTATTGCCCACACAATGAATGATAATGGTCGTAGTGGTGGTGAAAGTAACGGCCAAGTGACAATTCGCCAAAATGATGATTTTACCAGCGCCCTCAGCATCACAAGTGTGACGAGAGACCAAAGTGGCACGTACACGTGTCGCGTCCAAAACGATGCCGCTACTGTAACGCACTCTGCACAGCTCAAAGTTAATGGTACTTGTAATGGCTTGACTTTTCGTTACACTCTTCTATGCAAACTATTATATGTCAATATATACATATATGTATTATATGGTATAGAAATTAGCTGTTATTGTTATGTTAATGCATGTTTCTTATCCGTTTCTTCAAAGTTTGTCTGCATGCTTTTTTTGTATTCTATATTTTTCTACAATCTTTTTACAATTTATATATTGCACATTCCAATTTTCTTAAGTCTATTTAAATTAATAAAAAAAATACTAATACTATAAAATGTATTGTATTTTTATTTGCATATTTCTTGTAAGTTATTTATCTTTCAAGGACTAGCTTTACATTCCGTATATTTGTATTAACAGGTCGCCGAACGCTGACATTCTGCGCTATAAAAGTTTTTTATTTAATATATTCTGAAAATATTGAACAAAACTCCATTGCACAATGTTACTTCATAGGAATGGGAGTTTAACAATAAAATAAACATGATATTCAAGTGATAAAAGCCTATATCTGTTAATTCAATTTCATAATTTTGATTTTAAATTAAAAAGTTAATTATTATTCTATGAATTGAAATTAATAGAAGGTTTTTTACTTAACTCTATGAATTAGAAAGTGTTAGGTACTCTTTCAAGAATTTTAAAGGACGTATTTGTAATGGGGATCGATAGTTTTGAAGACATTAGAGTTATTGGATAAATTCTTAAATAAATTCTTTCCTACCAAGTTTTTATTATTAAAACGCCTTAATATTACTTAATGGTTAATAATTATATTTATTTGGAGTGTTTAATATTATTTTTGGATTTCTTGTCTTATAAAGTAGCATTGAGTCAATGAGAGTTTTTTGATTTTGGTGTATGTGCTATACAGTAATTATTGATTAGAAAAAAATGCAATATATCATAAATATAATATAAATAAATAAATAAATTAAGTCACTCGAATATTGGAAGTGGCTTCATCTGTAAATGAATTATTTATTAAATTAAAGTTTGAAGAACAACGTCGGTATTTATTTGTAATCTTCCCCAATCAACTTAAAATTGGTTATTTTTTTTTTTTTTAATATTTTTATTGATTTACGAACAAACCAACTGGTTTGTCATGACATATTTATCAGTTGTTTGGATTTAAGTTATTTCTAATGGTTACTCCTAGACTAAAAAAAATGTAAACTACGAACTTATTCGTTCAATTAGTTGAACTGGTTCCTAATTCACAAATTTAAACTAAACGCCGTTTTGAAACTGTATTAACGCTTTGTAGCTTGCTCGTGAAAAACCAAACATAATTTAATTTATTTTGTTATTTTCAATTGTTTAGTTCCGCCGCGTATTTCTCCTTTTGCGTTTGAAGATGAAATAACTGAAGGTATGCGCACACAAATAATGTGTTCGAGTAGCCAAGGAGACCAGCCATTCAATATCACTTGGCATAGAAACAATGTGGCCATATTAAGCAATGCTCCCATGCCAAATGCCAAAACAAGTTCGGGCGCCAGCATGCTGACCAAACCTGGCGAAGAGTTTTTGCCGCCGGATCCGTCGTTGACAATCAATCAGTATACCCCATTTTCCAGCATATTATCCATACATAACGTCTCCTCATGGCACAATGGCAACTACACGTGCAGTGTGACCAATCACGCTGGCACTGTTGAATATACTGCCGTTCTTTCGGTTTCGGGTAAATCAAGAGTAACTATTGTTTTCTAGCAAGAGCAGCCATTAAAAACGGCAGCCGTATTATTCTACTACCATACACCGCATTATTGACAAATGTACCTTGCACTCTCGAACACCAATCTCACCGTAAATATCGTAGATTCTGCACTAGGAGGGAACCGCACATAAATTAATTTCAATACTCGGCTTGATCTGAAGCTGACCAATATATGTATGTATATTCGGAATATGGTCATCAGTGTATGTACATATATTTAAAATGGTTCTCTAATGGGATCGCTAACTCAGAAGGTATAAAGCAGGTCCATATCTATTCTTTCTTGAATCAAAATAAATTAGGATTAGGATTTCCCACTTTAACTTTCGTTTTAACGAGTAAGTTTCATATACTCTTCATTCTTAAACTTCCTCTTTCTATAATGCATGTTTCAATGCCTTATAAAATATGTTCAGGAGTTCTCTAACATTTCCTGTTAAGTAAATGTATAATTTTCACTCAAAATATACTATTATTTAACCACTTTCAGGTACATAATATAATAACTATTTTTGCCGATTGAAATGATCGGATGTTTTGATGATGGTAAAAATATTTCCTTACACCCCGATAGTATTATATATAGATACATACAAAATATATATGAAATTTGTTTATACTCTTATACAAAATGCTCAAAGCTGAAATAAATTTTTTGTAGAATATGTAGAAATAATTCCCTTCATTCGAATTAATTCAAAGTTAAGATCAGCTTTTATTAAAGTAAATAATAGAGTAGATATAGCTAAAATATATCAATATAGGTCCATTATTAGATAGCAAACTTTGATGAAGTCCAATCGTCCATTCATTCATTGAAATACTTATAATCAACTTTAGAGGAAATATTCGTAGTCTAAACTTCAATCTTAACTGTAACTATATATTCAGGACAGGAATCTAGAGCACTGAGCACAATGCACACAGCACTTCCGCACAAATTTCGTTTACTAACAGCTAAGCAGTATCTCAAATCGCATGTAAAGCAACAGTATCAGTATTAATATCAGTATCAGTAACAGTATCGGGAATCCTAATTCGCATGACTAATAAAGATATAAAATTGAATAACTAACGAAATTGCAATACTGAAAAAGGAATATTTACTAATCATTGGTCTTAGCTGGGGGAGAGAATATAGTTTTTATTTTGAAGGCCAACAGTAGGAAATTAATTTTTCGGTTTTAATCGAAATTTAAAGGTTTAAATGATAATATAAATTTTAAAGTGTTTTCAGAAAAATATGAAATATTTTTTTGATAATCAAAATTCTATACTTAAAGAGTAAGTTCAATTACAAGTTTTACTTTCTAACAGTCCCTAGAACTGTTCTCAACTGATGTAAAATAATATTTTTTTAATAACAATAAATATATAATGTATATACATATATTCTTAATAGATCTATGTTCTAGTTGTAGTGTCGTTGATGCATGTAATTTAGTTTGCATGATAGTTGAGCTTGCAAAAGTTCGAATTTAAATCGAGTTGCAGATAATAAATTGAATATTCGACCACAAAAAAACTAGTACCACCGCGATGGATTGTAAAGCCCACCGATCAAGATGCCATCTTGGGAAATGCAGTAATCGTATCGTGTAAAGCCGACGGATTTCCTCTGCCGACCATTCAGTGGAAGCAGTCAATAGGTAAACTGATAAACAATATAGATTTTTATTATTTTTTGTACACTTAGTTCAAAGGGTAGTAGGGCCAACTTGTTATGATTTCATAATGTATTTACTATTTATATGAATATGTATTCATTTAGGCGACACTGGGGAGTATCGTGATCTCAGCTTTGCTATGGACAATGTCAACTCGCATGCAGTTTTAGTGGTGCATTCGAATGGATCGTTAATGATATCGAAAGTGAGTCGAGAGCACGAGGGAAGTTATCTGTGCCAGGCCAGCAATGGCATTGGAGCTGGTCTCAGCACGCTGATTAAGCTAACAGTGCATGGCAAGTCTTATATATTCTAGTGATCTTCAATGAATTAATAACAATTTTTGTTGACTTTTTAATAGTTGGTCCATCGGTGACGGTGAGCAAGAAGCAGTTGTCAATTCGTCGCGGTGAACGCATCACACTTCGCTGCGAGGCTAATGGCGATCAACCCCTGGAGATCTCGTGGCGATCGAAGGCTATACGCATCGATCCCTCCTATGATATACGTTATCATATCAAGAATTCGCCGCTGGCTCGTGGCGTCTCATCGGAATTAACCATTCTGCAGACTGTGCTAACCGACAGAGGCGAATACACTTGCATCGCGAATAATGCTTACGGTCGCGATCGTAGCGTTATCCATGTCCAAGTCCAGGAGCCACCCAATTTCCCAGTCAATTTGCATGTGCGTGATCTGGGCAGCAGATCGGTCACTTTGGCTTGGTCACCGAATGATCAGGACTCGGTTATCCTAGGTGGTGGAGGTGGCAACAATCGCGATTCACAGCCAATATCCAATTACATTCTGCAATACAAAAAGGCGGGCGGTATGTAGGGGTTTATAGTTTATTATTTCATTAATAATTATATTTATCTGCTTTACTCAGATGTCTGGCATGAGCACAACAATCAGAAGCTGTTGCCTGGCGACAGAACCACAGCCCAATTAGGCTCTCTTCGGCCTGCTCAGGTCTATCACATTCGTCTATTTGCCGAGAACCATCTGGGCACAAGTGCACCCAGCGATGTGCTGTTTGTGCAAACCGATTCCGAAGTGCCCTCTGCACCGCCTCAAGATGTCACCTCAGAGCCCCTGGGACCACAACAGGTGAGTCTCTAAACGATTACCACAAACGCTCTGTTTACTAATAGATCCTTCTAATTAGTTACTGATTACGTGGCGTGCTCCTGTGCGCGATTCGTGGAATGGCGAGCTGTTGGGCTATACGATCTCCTACCAGAAGCAAAGCACTCCCGACAGCGTGGCAAATCACACAAAGGTTGGCAACCTCATCACCGAGGGACTCAATGATTTTCGCCTCACTGGACTTGAGAAGTATACGCAATATGGCATCACAGTGTCAGCCTACAATGTCAAAGGAGATGGACCACCAAGTGCGGTAGCTTTGGGTCACACGCTCGAGGATGTGCCGTCAGCTGCACCGCGATCTGTGACCTGCATAGCATTGACTGCTCAGAACATACAAATATCTTGGCAATCGCCGCCAAAGGAACTGAGTCATGGCATCATTCAGGGCTACAAGCTGCTCTATGAGCCGGGACTGCTTGAGAGCGAGTACAGCGTGCGGGAGACGAAGATTACGTCCGCATTGAGCACAGTGCTGCACGGTCTGCAACCTTATACGAACTACAGTGTCCAGGTGCTGGCCTTCACCCGAGCCGGCGAAGGCGTCTCGAGTCCTGCGGTGTCCTGCATCACCGAGGAAGCGGTGCCTGATGCGCCAGAGTTGGTTAAATCTGCCGTGAGCACCGAGACCTCAGTGATAATCAGCTGGTTGCCACCGCGGCGACTCAATGGCTTAATTACCAAATACAATGTCTATATACGCATCTTGGAAAAGGGTCAAGAGCTGAAGATCCTAAAGGAAATGTTGCCCGCACACAATCGTCACTTTGAGGCCAAGGATCTCAATTTCAGAGAAACCTATGAGGCATGGGTCACTGCATCCACCAGAGTGGGTCAAGGACCGAGCACACCGGTGATTAAACTTGTGCCCAGCACCTCGATACCCGCTGCTATCATTTCGTTTAGTCAGACGCTGCACGTCAACTGGAAGTCGGACATTAAGTTGCCCTGCGTTTTTGTGGGCAACCCCAAGGCTACTGCTGAATGGAAGATCCTCAATAATCGTGGCAAGAAACAGTTCCCACTGGAGGTGAGCAACGATAACACGCTCAGTCTGCGCAACATTCAGCGCAGCCACGAGGGCAACTATTCGTGTGTAGCGCGTAATCCCACAGGCTCCGATCACATTGTCTATCAGCTCTATGTGCAGGGTAAGTAATTGAGGATTGATAAAATTAGTATTGAGTATCGTAAGCGATGGAGTTTTCTGCTTATTAAAGTTGTGCCTGAATTTATAAAATGCTGATTGATTGATCATTTTTCTAGTGCCACCTGCTGCTCCTATTGTCTCGGTGAACTCGGTGCAAAAGAATTCGGTGTCCATTCAATGGCGAGTCGACGATATTGGCGGCTCGCCCATCAAGGGCTACACTTTAACCTACAGGCGCGACGCTTCCGACTGGGAGGAGATTCAAATCGATCGTCGAGTCACCTCCTACATGTTGGAGGATTTGCAGTGTGGCACCCAGTACAAGTTCACCATGAATACCTACAATAAAATTGGTTCCAGCGCCGCCAGCTCAACAGTCTCAGCTCAGACAAAAGGTGAGTTTATTGGTAGAATCAAAATATAACAACTGAAATCATTTAATTGCTTTGCAGGCAACAAACCATTTGCACCGCAGAAGCACAGTTTCCTGCGCTCCAACACTACATCAGTGATCCTGGATCTATCCTCGTGGCAGGATGGCGGTTGTCCCATACTCCATTACAGCATCGAATTTAAGCGCTACAAATCGTCGAGTGATTGGATCATTGTTTCCAATAAAATCGAAACCAATGTGAGTACTTAAAGTACGCTATATTCCTTAATTCCTAATCGAATTGCTTCGCTTCTAGACTCGTTATATCATCGGAGATTTAGAACCAGGGACCGCTTACAATTTGCGCGTGACAGCAAACAATAATGCCGGTTCAACCACAAAGGAATTCTACTTTGAGACACAAAATCTGATCGGATTCAGCGGTGGCTTGGGCAACGATGAGATGCCCGATGATCAGCAAACTGTATTCAGCGATGCGCATTTGATTGCCGTGATCATCTCATCGATATTTGGCACAATTTTGGCCTTAATTGGCGCATTCATATGCTTCAAGAACTGTGAGCAATTAGTTTATGGATAATGATGTGAATGTAATTAAATACTTGTACTTTTTTTGTCGTAGATCCACGCACGTTGTTCACTCGCAATCTTGATTCACTGAGACCGCAGAACGGTGGGAGCGATGGCAAGGATATTCAGAGTCGAGAGCACTTTTATGGTACAGTACGAAAATCTTGCCAGCAATCTCCGCCTGAATCGGTGGCTGGCCTTGAGCGTATACCAGAGTACTCAGAAGATATCTATCCTTACGCCACATTCCATTTGCCAGAACATGAAAACCAAACTGGAAACATTCCTTTAAACTATACAGGAAGTTCCACCAAATACGATGACAGCACCCTTTGCAGCTCCGGTGTGAAAGGGAAACGACAGGGCACGACAACAACGAGCGTGGGCGGAGGCAACTCCAATGCGAATCTGACCAGCATGATGGTTGGCTCACCCGATGATGGCAATCACTTGAACACCACCGACAAGCGACACAAGCGACGCTCCAAGATCATCAAATCGGAGTCCGAGGAATACGATAGTCTCAATAGTGACAGTGAATTAAGCGGGGAAAGAGAACGCATGCGTGATGACAACAGTTACTTGGAGGATGAGGAAGTATCAGGTAAGCTTGACAATAAATCATATTACTAGCAACTATATAAGTGATCCATTCATTTTCAGCTCACAACAAGAAGATGCGCAACAGTGGAGGAAATAGTAAGGATAGGTCTTCTGTATTTAGCAGACCTCAACTGCATAGTAAGTTAGTACCTAATCTTAGTCTCATCAACATTATCATTTCCCATGCAAATCAATAAGGCATACAAAGAGAGAAAAATTCAATTCATTAACATCAACAATTTTAGTAGAAAAATGCTAAAACTTGAGCAATATAATACTAAGAGCAGTTAACGTTTTAAAATCAAAAATCTTGCTTAATCTAAATTTTTATTTTTCATTTTTTTTAAATGTTTATTGTCAACTATATTTGTATTTATATATATATCTGCATGAGTGGCAAAAAAAATCACATTCAAATGCACAATGCTCAAAATGAGTTGAGTGAATTTGAAAACAAAGCCAAACTGGAGTGGGTGAGTTGACTCGCTTACGTACGACTCAGTTGCACAAAGAATAGAGAAAGAGAAACGAATGGAATGAAGTGAGAACTCAGAAAACTGAGACGCTGAATTCGAACGATTCAAGTTGCAACTGTAAATTCGGGAAACGGTTGTTGGATGTGGTAACAGCTTATTAACGTCGACATTTACACCATATGTTGCTCCACTACAAATACATACAGATTCGTCGGTTTCTTTTATTAATAAGGTGTCCATAAATGCGTCTTTGAACTGCAGGCCTCAGAAAAAGAATGGACCGAATTTGCACGCAACAACTCGAATTTCTCGAATAAACTACGCAGTGCCAAATTTGTCATTTCCCTTTTCGCTTCATTCGTTCTCTTTCAACGTACCAAGCTATGAAGCAAAATGCGAACTTATACTGACTGCTACAATGTCGTTTCATTTCTTGCATTCCACTCATTCCATTCTATTCCGTTCCATTCGAGTGTATTCAATGAGACATACATATGTTGTAAGTGGTCTCATGCAGATGTCTATTATATATATTATATAGGAGATTTGAATTGTACTTTTTCTCTCTGTGTTCTTACTTCAACTTTTACTCTCCGTCTAATTGTGATCTACTTTTGCAGCATCTTGGACCCCGTTCCCATCGACTACCGGCTCTTTGAGCCGACAGCAAAGCAGCAGCGCAAATCAACGCATTCTGGCGATGCCCAGCGGAAAGCTCTCGCAATTGCATCTACCAAAGATGCAGCCAAATGTGCAGATCTGTCCCGAAGTGTATCCGGTCGTCAGCGATACAAAAGTGCCGATAATAATGCCAACAGCGGCACCCTTAATCGCGATTGTGGGGAAGCCAACAAGGGCATCACCCGACCAATTGCACAGCCGGGGGCATATATTGAAAAACTAAAGCCGCAGAGAAATGCAGATCAACATGGTTGTATCTCATCGATAACATGCTACAACAAGGGCTACGGTGATAAGAATGCCAAATTAATTAATCGAGTAGGTGGAGGAGGAGGATCAACAGGAGGCGGAGATCAACTAGAGTTAATCGGTTCACATCGTCACATCTACAGCATTGAGCCCATGGAACTGATGGCCATGGAGTCGCTGAGCAACTCCGAGACCTTGGCCATGGGCAGCACTATGATGGATAACAATCAGTATCAAATGGAAAACAGTCTGGAAAATATATCGAATTGCAGCGATCACATACTCAACGAAAAGCACGTTAGTCCGCCATCGGCGTTTATCGATAGAATTGGACAAATTTGAACAATAGTTGAACAACAATAGAGCGTACATTATTGTTAGCAATAGCAAAAGGAATATATTTAGTCATTTAGATGTATGTATGTATTTAACTTGTATATTGCAAGGTTTCCTTCAAATTCGACAATTCATTTGATGCTTCAAGTTGCCCTGAGACTGAAATGTTCCTTGATCAGAACTGCAAGTCGATCTACTAAGAGTATTTATTATACATACACTGCCTAATACATACAAAATGAACGCAAGATCAATTCTCACACTGAATTCAAGATCAATTATACTTCAATTTCACAATTGCATATATATTTTGTAGTAGTCAAAGGAATATCAAATGATCAACTACTTGCATTTAGACTTAAGATAGACAATTATTGTGAGATCACCTTTACAGTGGTTATTAGTCAGTTTTGGGGATTAAAGATATTATTATCATTATTATTATGAATACTATTATTATGATGGATTATAAATTTACTTAATTCATAAAACGTATAGCTATAGGCATAGAATTTGCTAACTGTCTAATTGGTGTACGAGTTCAAATCGAATTCATAATTGTTGCATTTACTTGCAAGCATTTTCTGGGGGACAGGTAATTTGGATCAATGTCAATATATATAGTATAATTAGACTGAAGCACCAATGCTATCAAGATTCAAGAATATTAATGAACATATAATGATATCAATATCTTAACATACTCGTAACATAGATAACTGACATTCTTAACATTAATATAAACATTAAAAAAAAAAAACAACGTAGCATTAACAATGGTAATAACTCGTGCTAACATTTAAGTATACACTAGTTTTATACTGTTACAAGCAATTATTGCAATTTTAAATAACATATTCATATATATTATATTAATTCATCATTACGACAAATACTTATTATAGCGACTCGCGACAAATAGACCGTTATATATTGTATGTACATACATAACATACGAACATTCAATTATGTATGTATGTGGAGATATGCATGTATTGTGTAAAACGTATGTTATAAGAGATCTTACATATGCTAAGCATGAATGATGTATGTGTATTCGTTTTAAGATATTTTAAACTCAAGCTCAATTTGTACTGTCAATTGAAATAGGAAATTAAAAGGATGTTGTGTAAAAATTTATAAAGTTTGACATTTTTATTTCTTTTTCTTTGTTTTCTTTGCTTAACTCTGTAAAATTGGCAACTCGATTTGCATTCAAGAATAGTAATTATCCTTCTATAATTTTTTACAAGGGGTAAGTATAGAAAAGTATAAATAAATCGGTGCAATATAAGAAAATCCATCGTATCTCATTCACTTGAAGCTCGACCTTTATGTCCTTTGACGAAAGAGATGCTCTAATAAATACAAATTGATTGGCATATCGTGTAAACATCTAACAAAGACTTTGTTGTGAACAGATGATGTCACATATATCAGCCGTATCTCTAGGAAACTAAGGATCTTGATGAGACCTTGTATCGCAATAAAGTACATTATCTTGTTTATAGTTCTCCAGGTATCCTGCAATTTCCAAATTTTAAGTTTTTCCTTTTCATCCGCCAAATTACAGGTGTTGGTTTCCGAGATGACTCCATGTTTCTTTGATGCAGATTGGTAGAGTTGATCCTGGAGATTTTAACAATAAAAAACCCTTTAAAATGCGACAGGATATGGCTTAACTGTCTGATTTTCATGTACCTTAAATAAATTGCATACATGCTCCTAAAAGTATGCAATGCGAACGATGCAGTAAAGTACGTTTTTAATTTAAATTCAAAAAAACGTTAATTCAATACACTTCAATACGAAAATTACAGTATTAAGCTACACACTTAGTTGTGTCTGTTGTTGTTGGACAACTGTGGCTCATGCGAAGGGGTAAAGTTAACCAAGTCATTCAGTGAAATACCAGGCGAACATAAATCAGCAGCAAGCAATAATACAGAAAATCAATTGGACCACGTGCTTCTGCCTTGAGGGAATCACATAGCTTACTAACTTATTATGTTCGCTTGATACTTGAACTTCTCAAGGTGATATTTTTTTTACTTTATTATTATTATTAAAATTATTGTAATTCTTTAATATTTAACTAGGCCAAAAGAAATGTTTAGGAGGTGGCTGTTGACAAAGTTCCTCTGACCAATCAGATCCACGCTTCCAAATTCCCGCGCTTAAGCTCAACACACAGGAGCACACGAAATTGACCAATGGCAGTAAAGCTGCATTTCCAGATCAATCCACTTGCTATTTTAATATGTTTGCCTGGTATTTCACAAGGAATTTTGACGAGATTGGTGTAGATTGGGACTCCAACTTATTACGAACGCCCAAAAGAACCAAATCATCAGGTGAAATACCAGGCGAACATAAATTAGCAGCAAGCAATAATACAGAAAGTCAATTGCACCACGTGCTCTAGTTCTGCGAAGATCACCATAGTATTCCTAGTAGCTAAGAAGCAAATCCACTTGATGCTTCAGCAAAATCGCTTGGTACTTCACTTGCTCCAAGTGGCTTTTTACTAGAATTCCTCATTCCCATTCATTCATCGACAATTTGTAAATTTTACTAGGCCAACAGAAGTGACTAGTAGGTTTCTGTAGATCAAAGTCACTTGCCTTTAATTCTGACCAATCAGATGCAAGCTCACGGACTTCCTCTCTTAAGCTCTCTCTCTCTCTTTCTTAATATACGAGAGCATACGACCTGAGAAATTGACCAATGGCAGCAAAGCTACATTTCCAGATCAATCCACTTTCTACTCTATTATGTGCGCCTGGTATTTGAGTTGCTTCACGAGATATTTTGCAAGGCATACAGTACAAATTATCAAAAGAATGAGTTTGCGTTTTTTCTTAAGGCCCTACGCCTGTCCCCTTATTAAGGTTTTGTGACACAGTTTCTGCAATGCGCACTTTTTTCCTATGGAAACATATCCAATATTATTTACAAAAGACCAGTTGGCTGCATTTATTACTCTATCGAGTTGTACATGGGCACGACGATAGCTCCCATCTAAGCATACTAAAAAGGACGAATGTCCTCCCATTATGGAAAAGGACATTAAAATCGTCCTTAAAGTTTTCGAGTTAATCTGTAATTTGCCAATTTTACCTTTGGATTATAAGATGACCCCATTTTTTTTTTATGCATATCGATAGAGTTAATCCTGGCGATCCTTGGATTAAACGTTCTTTGAAAATAAAACAGGATATGGTGAAACTATAGCTGATTTTCACTTAGTTTAATTACTTTGTAGGATTGCCCCTAAAAGTATGCAATACATTGGAATATTGAGTAACACACTTATGTCAGTTGATCGTGTTGATATATCAGGCGAAGCAAGCATTATAATAATACAGTCAATTGGACGACGTGCTTTCAATCGAAGAGGATCACACAGCTCACAGTTGCAGCAAAGCGAATCGAGTGATATAATGAATTTGAGGCCTACTCTAGTTACGCTATAAGTATTTTGTAAATAAGTTTCTGCAAAGCGCACTTTTTTCTGTGAGAGAAATTTATTCTCAGCTGCAGCCACCTGCTACTCTATTATGTTCGCCTGGTATTTTAGTTAATCTGCGGAATAAGGTAATCTTTGAGTTTATTATGATCGTATAATATTTTATTTGCTTTAATATGAATTTTACTAGGAATTTCGTACTTCGGAAAAGAATAATATAAATATTGCATATTTATATTGCGCATAATAAAGAACTTACCAAACTTATATTATCCGTTGTCACTATAAATGGTTAAATGAAAGCTATAGTCTTCTGGCTATGCATTTTTAACTTTATTGCGTATATACGAAATATGGGTGAACAGTATTTTGTGAGCATATATATTTATTTAAGAGCATTTCTCTTAATTTGAATTTATATATTGTAAAAATCCATCCAACGTTTTCCTCTGCAGAATTCGGTTGTGTTAATTTTTAGGATAAACTTGCAACGATGTATTAATAGATGATCCAAATGTCCTTAATGAAATTCAAACGTTCTTTTATGGAATTAGTCCTTACAAACCAATGAATTAAGTATTTGCATTCGTTCTAGAATATGTCTGAAATAATAATTTTCAAATGAACAAAATTTTGATTACATTCCTTATTAAATTTTTTAATTGTATTATTTCTTAATATAGTTTAAGCTATTGCGTTAGCTATAAAATCATATCTAAATTCTTTTCTATTTATGCACCTTCGATATCAGGTTTCTAATTTCACGTTGTTAGCTAATCATATTAGAATCCCTTCTCCTTGTTTTTTTTTTGTACTTTCGATGTGGTATCGAAAAGGTCATCACTAAACGAGCGAGAACTTCCGGCATATTTAGTGGCAAGCTAATGTGTTTGCTGCTAGAGACAAGTTAGAGATAACGATAAAGAGGGCAAACACACTTTCGATTGCCACTTTGGCCTCTCACTCAGCACTCAGATCTCAGATGGCACGATTCATCATATTTATCATTGTCATTGAGGAAATTTAAGAAAAGTGCTCACTTTACGATTCGCGTGTAAGTGGAGATTTGTTTATACGCCTAATGCTTAATAGAGGAAGCGTATTGAGTGCGGCATTCAAAAAGGGAGTGATGGAAAGTAGCAGCTAGTAAAGAAAGCATTCAACGCTGCAGCGCAAAGTTAACATTTAACACAGTTCGTGGTGCTCGCTTGAAACAGCTGACTTTAGCAGCTGTTATTTTAACACTAAACTGTTAAGTTAACATTTTAGGTATGTAACATAGCAGATTGATCATTTCTTAATATGGAAACATTGAACAAACGGTAATTCGCATACTCGCGAAAAATGAGTTTTGGCCACGAAAACGGGTAAAATTCAACATAGTGCGCTGTGTAGGTAGTCGTCTGTGCATTATTATATTTAACAAACTAATTTAAAATATGTGATGAGAACAAAAGGAATTCTTGCGTGAACTGAATTTTGAAAACATTGGGAGGAAGCAGCCACGCAAACCATAATAAGCTCTGTCAGCGTGACCAGCGGCGTAACCCCCCACTTTCAACCCCTCCAACCCCCTCTCGAACCCCTCCCACCCGTTTTGTTGCTCAGCTATGAGGGTGCACAAAGTTTACAAGGTTTTCGTGAATATTTTCAATATGACGACATACATGTGCATACTTCAACATCAGCAACATGGTTTTCCTTACCTGGCGCATACTAGAAGCAAGCATAGCAAAAGCTCGGGAAAATGTAAACCTTCTATGTGTGAGTGTGTGTGTGTGTGTGTGTGTGTGTGCTCGACAAATATTTGAAGCAGAAAATGCCACCAAAAGAATTCGTATAAGAGGGACTACATAACATATTTTATTTTACTGTTTGTTTCACATTACTCGGCATTTTGTGCCAAGACTCAGCAGAGAGGCGGACACACATAACTTAGACACAACACCAGCCAAAACACCAAAAACCATCATCATCGTCATCCTTATCCTTATCCTTATCCTTATCGTCAGCGTCAGCGTCACATCTCTCACACACCGTTGAACCCTTCTCAGTGTCTTCAACGATGCCTCAACTATTATTGCCCGATATTAGCTGAAGCTTATTCATAAATTGCAATAAATATAACACACACAACAGACATTCCCTCATCACATCACAATTCAACTGACTGACCTACGACAAGGATGCTTAGAATAGCCTTAAATAAACTATATGTTGTGTAAAGACTATTGTGAAGTATAAAAAAAAACTATATAAATTTTAAATTGTTTAGAGTGACCATCTAAACATCAAAGCACAGTGTAAATGGTAAGAGCTGGGAGGTTGTAGTTAAAATGATAAATATTTCAATCAAATAAATAAATAGTAAATCTAAATTTTAATATAATGGCTTATATTTTGATAGTTATTTCTGAAAGATCAACAATAAAAGTTGTTTGACTGTCATACCAATTATTTGTCTGATTGAATATCATTTAAATGTAATACGTAATCTACATACAGAATTTATAAATGTTAGATTCAACCAACAATTATTAAGTATTAAATTAGGGCAAGGTAAAAAATTAGTATCTATATGTACAGCATATATTAATGTGATTGCTATGATTGACTGATTGATTGATTATTTTGATTGTCTTAAACACATATGAAAGTCGAGTCTTAGTCATTTTGTCTAACAATCCAATATGTACATATATTCTGTATATTTGGGATATACATTAAGAACTATAGTGACACCTGAAAATTTGATTGCGATCAGATACAAATTGTGGAATTTATTAAAGAAATACTTTTGTATGGGCCAAAACGCCCACTGACTAGGGGTCTTAGTTTCTTTAGTATGTATTGTGTGTAGTATGTACCATATATAAATACCAAATATACAATTCAGTATATTATTTTTATAGTATATTAATTTAGTATATTTTGAAAAAAACCGCAATATTTTGCTTTTATTAAAAATGGGTAGCTGGTATCTCACTGTCGAGCAAACTTGACTGTAGCTTTCCTACTTGTTTTAATGTAGTACAATATCAATACACCAAATATAGAATTTGGTATATTTTAGTGTATTGGAGGTATATTTTAGGTATATTTTAAGAATATGATTTTCTTTTAAATTGATAACGGGTAACTTTTTTACTCGTTTCTATTTAAAATTTCCTAGTTTTATAAATGTTTTTTTTTTAGGGATTTCTATATACTAAACTTTTTATACACAGAAGAATACTTTTGTGTATTTCAGGCACACACACAAGACGTAGGAAAACTACTTTAAATGTGCATTTAAATTCAAATCGAAGTTTTATTTTATTGATTTTGATTCAATTTCCTTATCCGCATTTTAAGGATATTGTGTATACAACATACGCTTAACGCCGGAGCATCGTGGCATTTTATTTATTTCATGTGTGTTTCCGCTTAAAGTGTGCGTGGTACAAAAAAAAGGATAGCCAAATACGGCGGACATTTAATATCCATATTGACGACGATTTTATTTTATTTGATTTTACATCTTGCCAATTCTTAAATAAGTATTTAACTTAAATCTTGAATTGAGTCTTTATTTTTATTTTGAGCTTTGGGGAAGTTCTCTAATTTTGTTTATTGACTTATTGACAAATTTACTGCTTTATTTGCCTAAAACGTGGTTGTTTTGTATTTAGCAACTTAGTAGAATTCGATTGGTTGACAATATAAATATTTTACAGTTATTTGACTTTTAGTACATCCCTCCAGGCATCTGCTTTCCTCAACTATTCTTTGATTTTCTTGATTTCCATTTCAATTGTTATAAATATGCATTTCTATAAACAAACGCGGAAAGCTGAAACCAATTTTGCGCCCTCAGGGTTGAAAACTCATAAGTCAAAAGAACTTTATGCATTGTGGTTTTGCATTTGAGTCTTTGAATTGCAAATTTATATCCAAAGATGTGCAGCATAAAAGACATATGATGTATATTTATATTCCTGAAGTTGCTAATTTTATTGGAGTCTTATGAAAAGTGGGTCACAATCGCAATTGAAATAAAAATCAGTGGAAATCAGATTAGAAATAAAGTAAAATGTAAGCCTCTGTTTACGATTGTTATTTTCTTTCCGTTTTTTCAACTGTTGACTACAATAACATATGTAGCAAGTAAGATTGCTATAGGTGAGTGTACTCGATTCTTAGATACTTGTCAACTACTTTAAATATAATAAAATTATAAAAAAAATGACTGTAATTGTCACAAAATTTTTTTTTGGAAATACTATACTAATTTTTCAAGGTTGTTTAAATAAAATATATGACTAATTTGAGTATCAAAAAATTTATGGTATGAAATACTGAATATAATAAAATACTGAATATATATAACTGAATTTTTATTAATTGCACATCTGCGATAATTGCATAAAACTGTAAGTGAATCGATATATTGAAATTAGATGCTTAGTTCACTATTTCATTATTAGAGCCATCAAGAATTGTATAAATAAAATGAATACAAGGATAAATAAACCATTTGGTATTTACACTTTGAATACATGTTAGAGATAATTGTATTATTTTTTATAAAAAAGAATTGTATTCCATTTAGTTAGTTGACTTTTCTTATTTTTGATTTAAAAATCAACTTTTAGGGCAACTCATATTTCGGTTCATATTCCTTCTATTTAGTTAGCTCAAGCAATCACCCCAAGTCCCTCTCAACAACATCCCCCCATCCCCCATCCCCCCCTCGTTTACTCTCCCTCAATCGTATTACGTGTATGTCATTGCAACAGAGTGCTTGAAATTCCGGCAATTTAATTCTTGAACGCTCCATTTGATGCAGGCACGCTAATCAAAATTCGATAGCTTGACCGACCAAAATACGCGTATGTAACTGTTGTATGTGTGTGTGTGTGCACACACTTACACACTCAAACACACACACACACACACACACGGAGATGCATGTGTGGAAGTCTTATTCCTCTGGGCAAACATTTGTTTACTCGTTCGTTGAAGTAATATATCATAATTCATTAATTCCGTTTGTTCAATTTTCCAAAGCACAAAACAAAAAAAAAACAAATACGGAAAAATAACCTGCCTGGGACATTTCATAACTAATGTTGCGAAATGATTAATATTATATAATAATAGCCAATTGTTTGACCTCTGAACTTGTGCATTTTGTTGCATTTGATATTTGAATTGATTTGTTTTTGCTGTTAAAAACATTTGAATTATTAAAGCACAATTTGAATAATGAATTTAACCTAAATGGAACTTTATTTATATCAATTGTGAGGTAAACATATTTAATATTAGTTTTTTGCATTTTTTAACAGTTGAATTATTAAAGCACAATTTGAATAGAGTATTTAATCTAAATTGAATTTTATTTATTTCAATTGTGTGGCAAACATATTTTTTCTTATATTACTACATGAATGTTAATCTTGTAATGAAAGTTTAAATATTGGTGTTTTAAAGTTTCCCTTGAAATAAAGATAAATATGAAAGTACTTCAGATATTTTTACACTTCAAATACAACTGCTTAATCAATATAAAAGTTATCTAAACCAGACCCATTTTTAATTAGATATTTCTTGTAAATTAAAAAGAACAGAATATTTTTAGAGTATCACCTTCTTAATCCTGCGTTTCTAGTTTGCTGATGAAAAAGTGGCAAGTTTATTTAAAAAAAAAAAAAAAATAAAGTGGATTTTCCGCGATACTTTTGTTGCGGAAAGTTGCTAATCTAGACTAGTCTAGTTTGTCAGCAATAAGTACTCGGAGGAGTTTGCCATCAAACGTGACTTTGAAACTTTCTAGACAACATTTACGTGAATGCTGAGCTATAGTGGCTCTTGGTCCTGCTCCTTGTCGTGTGTCCTGTATAGTTAGTTAACTTACTACACAATGAGTAAGGTACACGCCCAAAAAAGTCTACTTCAAGGAGTAGTTTACAGCATTCCATTAAAATGTTTGAAATGAAACTCAACCAAAACTGGCCTCTTTAACCCTTTGCAGAAGTCTCCTCTCCCCTCTCTCTCCACTGCCCCATTTTCACCCTTTAAATCAGAGGCAAACATTATGAATTAAATCGTACACACACATTTGGCATTTAATTAGAGGCATAACTCGAATACTTTGTAAATTTACGACTGTTTGTTCGAAAATTTAAAAGTTTATTTACTGAAATTAATTCACATTCCCCTTTTAATTATTAGTCAATGTCAATGGGCGACTCCGCCTCACGCCCACTTTCCACACCCATCTCGAACAACATCTCGAAGAACTCTTGAACTTATACAAACTGGCATAAAAATTAATGTTTATTATGGCAGACGCCGCTAGAGATGAAAGAAGTCAAGTTAGCTGCTCTCCAAATATACTCGCAATTGCAAGTCTGTTTTTAATTGGGGGTGGGCAGCAAAGGGGGTGAAAAGGGAGTGGAAAGAGTATTAAAAATTGAAAGAAATATAGATGTGTGTTTATATATGCCAGCATATTTCTTGATCCCTCTCTGTACTAAACTAGATCGCAGTGATAATGAGAGCTACAAAATGAACAAAAAGAGAGTTGTGAACCTTTATTCTAAATATATAAATATACAATATCAATATAAAATATTAGGTGGTAATCAAATCGAATTTTAGTAGGAATAAGTTATTTATAAGCAATGTTCAATTTTATTATATTTTTTTCTTTAGCCCTGCTATTTCAATGAATATTCTTTAGTTTTGTTATTATCCATATAATATTAAACTACCCAAAATGAAAAAAAAAAATGGTTCAATTATTTTGAAATAAATACATTCAGTTGTTATAACTAAATTTTAACTCGATGTTGTGTTTGTAATAGTATTTTTCAGTTTTAAACATGAAGTTCGAAAGCTATCTTATTTCAAGGATAACAGCTGTATACCAAATTGGGTATAATATACCAATTACCAATATATACCATAATATGTTGTACCACATACCAATATATACCAAATTTGGTATAATATACTAATTGCTAATGTATACCAAATAGGGTATAATATACCAAATACCAATACATATATAATAATATGCAACATACCAATATATATCAAATTGGGTATAATATACCAAATACCAATATATATCAAAATGGGATTATGTGCAATATACTAAAATATGTAATATTATTTAATACAATTTTTAGCTACTAAGGCATATTACAGCATTATCTTTGCCTATGCGGTATTCATACTTAATTGTACAAATATTAAGTAAACTGATGACAACACAATAATTAACTTCAAACATTTGTACTACTATTTTTAATATTGAGAAATTGCTGTTGAGTGCTCACTTTGATTGGTTATAATGTTTGGTAACTATTTCTCTACAAATATTTCAACAAATTTGAGCAAAATGCAATTTGAGGCAAGTATGCGAGAACATGACATTGACAGCAAATCATTTTACACGTCCCTAATCCAAGGCAAAGATTTGCAGCAAAGAGAACAAACGAAAATATGAGTTGGTCAAGAGAAGAATAATAATAGCATGACTATCAAAATACCCTGCATAGTTGAATGAAGAATAACATAGAAATGAATATAATAACAATTACAAATAGAAGCATATCGAAGTAGCAGTTAGAGGTGGAGAACTATCGATAGCACTATCAGGACTATCGATGTTTGGCCACTATCGACACGCTATCGATAGCGGCAGGCACTCTCGATAGTGATCGATCGCTATCGTCGATAGTGGTCGATATTTTTTCTAAAATTTTTTTTGTATACTAGCAACTTTCTTAGTGTGAGAGGGTCTTTAGCAAGGCAAGGCAAATAATTTCAAATAGGCATACAAAATTATTGGTTGAAATAAATATGTATATAAATAGCAGTTAAGGTAAACCCAATCAATAATAATTATTTATTATTTTCAAATAAAAATTGGAAAACGAGTTTTATACTTTCATACTTTCAACAAATATGGATTATCTAAAAAATTAATTAAATTATTTTTTGTTTAATTCACTATCGACAACCATCGACGATAGATTTTCCTTGCTATCGTCGATAGTCGATAGTTTATGGAAACTATCAAGCACTATCGATGGCGCAGACAATCGATAGTTCTCCACCTCTAGTAGCAGTTTTAACTCTTTATTCATATTAGCTGTAAGGATATAAATATGCCTTTCAGTTTACGTGGTATAGAAATTACAGTGACTGCAAATAGGAAAGATGAAGTACAAAAATACTTTTACACGCCAAGAAGATGCTAACACTACAAACGCATTAGAATCGAGTTGAAGAATGTTTTCCGCAGTTTGAAACATATTTTCTTTATATGATTTTCTTTTTCTTTTTTTTTTGCTGCTTCTGCTGACAAGCGTCTTAGGATTTCGCATGCTGACAGGAGACAGGAGAGCGAGGTAAGCTGCATATCAACACACACTCACACACACACACACATACAGTTACAGTTATGTATTAAGTAGAAACGTGAAGCATGGTAACCCCAAAATGACATACTAAAATGCCTTGGATCTGACACATCTTCTCGTAGGTCTGTCTCACAATGAAGCCTCTGGTCGAATCCCCAATCGTCTCTTCATGTGTGCCAACTGAGCGGAAGGGGGAAGCGGCAGGGAAAGGGATATGGCATTAAGAGACAGAGAAAGCCTTAGCATCATACTTCACCCCTCTTCCTCTTCCTCGCCCAGTTGCTGTCAAAACGCTGTCAATTTTTGTGCGAACATTTTAACGCTAAATTATTAAGTGCCAAATGTCGGAAATGTCTGCATTACACACAGTCAAGCATGTCCTGAAATGCCAGCTCAGGATGTACAGTGTACACTCGGCTGTGTAAACAAATACGAGTATATTTAACAAATGTAGAGACATTTATGTAAAGATATTAGCTTGATGGGTTCCAACTAAGCCACTATACAAATTAAATAGAATACTTGTTTAATTTAGGCAAATAATTGGATTCGTTTTTAAATGAATTAGGCTTCAGTTTACAATACATATAAAAATAAAAATACATTTTTATTATTTGTTTATTCAACCCTTTTAGGACCAAATTCAAGACCTGACATGAGTCGAGTCTTTTTATAAATAGTATAAAAATAAATTGAATGCCAATATTTTGTCAATGCTAAAGTACAAACTATATGTTAAACAGTCGAATAAACGAAAGAAAAACATGATGGAAAACTTCAATTGAATATAGCGCAGTATTATTCTTATAATATACCAAATTAATATACCATAAAAAATATAAAAATATATCAAGTGCCACATTGGATATATCGATGAAGTACTAAATTCAAAATATACCATAGATAGAAAAATATACCAGATTGTCAGAGGCGTAATGTGCCATACAGAAATATTTCTTAAAAACTTTCTAAAATTTTATCCGATCGCAATCAAAATTTCAGGTATCATAAAAATTGAAGAAGACGTGTCATAAACTTGAAACAAACTTAAAGGCAATTTTGGTCACAAAAGGGTTATATGGGCTGCAGATTACCAAGTTAAATAATTGAAAATGCGGCAAATAAAAGTATAATTAATTTTTTTAATAATTACACAATTCGTAAAATATTTAACAAATTTTAGAAAAATTTTCAAAAATTTGAAATGCATGCTAAAGATAATGACAACGAAAGTAAATTAAGTTGCCAGAGAAGTAAACTTCTTCTAGTATATAAAGCTCAGTGGCTCAGTAGTGAATACAATTTGCAGCTTTTGAAGCCCCTATTGCGAGAGTCTAGTAAACTTTTAATAGCTCAACTATGCGAACTTTATATGTACTACAGCCACCATGCGTTTAACAATTGACTAGCAACTGCTTTATAAAAGCCTCGAACCCCATAGAAAATATTCTAGAGCAAGTAAATGTTTTGTATTGTATTCTGCTTGTAGAACATAAGTTCTTAACAGACGAGAATTTGACGAGAACTCACATGACAATGTTCATCTGTCTGTTTTGAAGTTAACAAGTTAACTCGCTAAAATAACCCAAAAAATTTTGACAACTTTGAGCAAGTACTCAAGTATTTAGTGTAGTGAAGAGATTGCTTCAGTTTCTCTAACACCTAACTAAAATGTTAAACTAACACTAATTCTAACTCAAGAATTGTATAAATAAATGAATATAGTATACGTTACTAAAAGTCATCAAATAAATTAACTCAAATGAGGCAGTTAAAAAATTCCGAAGCTTTAATAGACTATTGGGGTTTTCTCTATTGTAATTTTAGATTAAATATTACACTAAAATATAATAGCTTTTCCATACATCTTTTTCCTATAGATACGTTGAAATTGATGAACTTTTTGGCAGCAACAGTTATCATATGGAAAATTTTGTAATGAAGTGAAAATAATAAATGATTCGAGTCGATGGACTTAGTAGCTAGCACTCCCTTCTTTTAGTTATTATATTATTTTGTATAATAATTAACATGTAAACAAATAAAAAATAATAAATTATTCTTTAAATGATATTGTACTATTTCAACATACATTGAGTTTATCTAACTAATATTTCCGCTTAATAATAAGTATTAAATCGACAACAAGAAAAGTTTTTATTTTCATTCATTTTCTATTATTAATGACATTTCTTTATACTACTTTAATAGGAAAAGTTTCCTAAATAATTTACCATTATATTAACAATATTTATTTGCATTTACATTTTAATAAATATGCAAGTACTATTAAACTTTTCTTTAAATTCTAAATCTTTTGCAACTGTTAAAGCTATCTATCTTAGTTACTTAAGCAATCATTCTGATAAGCATTATTTTTCTACTTTCTCCTACATTGTATTTAATACATTTTCAAGTACCTTTTTAGTAAAGTTCATTTCGTAATATTAAATACGTTTTCGCGTAACTTTCTAGTAAAAATTCATTTACTGCATCAAAGTTTTCCCATGAAAGCTGCTCTTTAACAAAAGAAGAACTCGCAGCGCAGATCGAATACACAAATCAAAAATATGAATACTTCAAGTCAATGCTCTCTATTCATGCTGTTTGGTATTCATGCATTACATGTTGGTTTAAGGCTGCTTAATAATATTAATACGACACGTGATGTTTGTGGCACTCTCCTATGTGGGAGCAGCATCGAATAAAGCAGAGAGCGGCTTAAAGTGGTGTAGATTACGTATACGCAGTGTGTTTGCAGTGCGCTCAATTGGGCTGATCACGTGCTAAAATGTATTGAAATACGAGAATATCAGCGAGTAGAGAGTAGCTGGCACACAAATTGAATTTGAAGCAATCAAATCATCGAATCTAATCGAATTGTATGCGATTTATGAATAAAGCGAATGATGCCACAGCCACACAAATTGACACCAAATAAAACATAAATTTCGCTCTGCTCGCTTCTCGTCTCCTAACAAAGTTAGCAGTCAAAGTTGGCTTTTGCCGCCTGCAAACAAAAACGATTTAGCTTGGATTTTTTGAAAATCCCATCACGTCGCAGTATTGAGCAGCTTTCTCCAGCTCCATCTCCAATCCCTGCTCCTACTCCCACTCCTACTTCTGCTCTGCCTTTTCCCTGGTCGTCGTGTGGTTTGCTGTGTTGGGCCCCCGGTTGATGGCAGTCGACAGTGGGGCAAAAGAGAGTCATCGCCATCGCCTGGTTGGTTGCCTGACAGCAGCAAGGGTCAAAGGGGGAGGGGAGGGGGTCAGTAGTTGCCGCCGGCTACAATTCATGTGCGAGATGAAAACTCATCCGAGCGTATGATTTATCATCAATGGTCTGCGATTGCAATTTTAATTTATGACATCAATAGCCAAGTTGTTTGGCCGCCAGCGTGTTAATGGACACTATTGTTACTGAACGTGTATGATGCGAGGTGTCTGTGTGTGTGTGTGTCTGTGTGTGATGAGTATTGATGCCTGTGTGTGTGATGAGTGGACGTGTGTGTATCACGGTGTTGTGTTCCGCATTTCAACAAAAAAAAGAAAACTATACTCCCAAAGCACTTTTTACTTTGTCAATCCTCAAAAGCTCTCCATCTCTCTCTTTCTCTGTGTCTCTCATTCTCTATTGATGTGTGTTGACCCAAGTTATCATCGATGATGACGTCACGTTCACTTTTGAATAGCAGTAAAATCCCGTGCTTTGTCTCCCCTTCTTTCTCTATTCACAATTCCAATCATCGATGCAAATGAACTCACACTTGATGCGCTGTCATCGGAATATACGAGTACTCGCCATGCTCTATGAGTACTCGCACTCGCACTCACACTCGTTTTCGTATTTGTCCATTTACTTATGTTATTCTGACACACACGATTCACTTAACAATTCAATGACAAATACTGCGTCAAATATTATTTACATTATATCAAGTATACGTTTCAACTTAAACAATGGCATTAATCAAACTCATTTTTCAACTGCAATTAAATGTGAATATCTTTAGCAAAGAATACTTCTATGTTATATATGTTAAAAAAGAACTAAATTAGTTTAATTTTTTTTTCCTAGTCGCTCTGGCTCATCTCATTGCAGTAAAGAATTCTATTCGGTATTAAAGAAAAAATTATAATAATAGTTGTTCTTTAATTTAATGAGATAAATTTACTAATCTGAGCTCTCACTTGAAAATACAAAACTATCAATGAAGACAAAGTACAACATTTCAATAGTTTTTATCATGCCATCCTTATTTAAATAAGCTGGTAGGAATACAATGTGCTCAAAAAAAGATTCTGGGTACAAATAACTTATTTTGAAGATCAAGTTTTTTGATTATTATTTTTCGAAACAATTTAAGAACTTTTAATAAAAAGTGTTTTTTCTCGTAATTTTCTACGATTTCTAATTTCAAAGCTACAAAGCTATACGATATACATATGTATATTTTGTTTCCCTTCGGTTTTCTGTAGTACCCTATACATAATTATGTCCTATTTAAAGTAGTAATTATTACCACAAAATCATTTGTAAATTAACTTAAGTTAGCGCTTATCATTATTTATACTATTACAAATATTTACTCTACACAACTAATAGAAATTTTTTCATTCGAAATTCCTTTGCCAATATGATTCATTTTATTTATTTAAATATTATACAATTCACAGGTAATGTCATCTAAATGTTTGAGACTGTTCAAACTTGCTGTTGTGGGAACTAATCTAGACTTATTTGTTATCGCAAGAATGAATAAATTTCAATACGATTGCTGCTACTTAAGGAGTTCAATTTGTGCAAAAACATTCTCAAGAAATGTTTGTAAAGTTTAGATAAAATAGCTGTCACTTTAATCCTTAAGTAGTATATTGAATGTATTTTGATATATGGGTAATACTCTGGCTAAAATGTGGCATGCAACACTTTTTAGCATGAAGCAAGTAAGAAAGCTACAGTCGAGTGAGCTCGACTGTGAGATACCCGCTACCCATTTTAAATAAAAGCAACATATTGCCGTGTTATTATCAAAATATATCAAAATAATATATAACAAAAATACTAAAAATGTGTCAAATGCTATATTTGGTATATTGGTACGGTACTACACTCAATATATACTAGAATGTCAGCTAATGAATTATAGACATCTACTAATTAGGCGTTTTTGTCTATACAAAAGTATTTCTTTAATAACTTCGACAATTTTTATCTAATCCGATTATGAGGACGATAGCTCTTGAATATATTATATCGTTAAACAGAGAAAATTTCCATATTAAATCTTATCTCTAAATATAGTATTAATCCGTAGCTATAAGAATGAACTTTACTTAATTTTTAAAACTTTTTTGATTAATGATTTTTTTATTGTAAATTACGTTGCACACGAAACTTTTCGCTAGACAATTAACCAAATTTATACAAATACTATATATGTACAATAAGTTAAAGAAAGATTCAAAAACTGAATACAATAAAGGGAAATATTATACCAAGCAACTCACATCTATTCATATATTTGTACTAGAGCAGAAACTATTGCAATTGCTGTTGTATTGCCGTAAAACAACACGTGAAATTTGCACCTGGAGCAATGCCTGAAGAATGCGATGAACGAACGATGAAGAGTGGAATGGAGGAAAAGGAGAGGAGAGGAGGTTGAAAACAGAAGCATTCATTGCAAGATTGAGCCGCTTCAATTGACTCTTGTCATACTCGCAGCCACTTCATTCATTCATTCAACTCTCGAGGCTGAAGTTGCGACTGAAGCTGAAACAGAAGCTGAGGCTGAAGCTGATGCTGAGACATGTGCAGACACGCACATTAGCGATATGAGCAGGGAGATGGCAAGAGTGAAAGACAGAGAGAGGTAGAGAGCAAGGTTGTATGACAAGACTATAGTCGGTAGTCATGAGTAGTATATGTATATGAGCTGGATATACACGGTAAGTAGTTGCGATGAAGAGTCAAAAAGAAGGCAGCTTCCCACTTCAAATACAATCGAAAGCCGATTTACTTTGTACAAGTCGAGTGTCTCAGGAAAAAATGTTTGCTTTTTGGTTTTGGAACGTAAGCGAAGACGTGCAAAAAGGGGAAGAGAATGAGTGAGTGAGAGAGGGAAGCATGGCTTACGGGTGGCCAAAAAACAAACGGATGTTGTTCCAGGCAAACAGCAGCGAAGGCTCCAGACAGACAGACAAACAGTCAGGCGGGAAGGAAAGCAGAAGAGGAGAGGTAAAGAGGAGTGGTAAAGAGGGGAGGCAAAGAGAAGAGGAGAAGCAGAGAAGCGCGGAAAGAAGGTAGGCAAGCAAGCACCCATGCATAAGAAACGACAACAGCAACGGCTTTGTCGGCAACAAAAAAAGAAGTCAGCAAGCTGCGGAAGCGTTGACTCAACTACGAGATACCCGGCACACGATTTTGGGGTCCAAAAGCATGTAATTGAAGCAGACGTATTCAGCAGAGAATTCTAATCAGTAATCATAATATTATATTGTATAATCGATCACTGATGGAGTTCAGTGCTGAATAACAACTTTTCAATAACAGAAATTAGTTCGATAACTTTTTGCAACTGTGGCAACTCTATCAGAAACTAGCGCATACAATATTATTGATAATAGCTGTATTATTTTTTCTCAGTGGTTGCTTTATTTTAAATATGTAATAGGTGTACAATATCAACAGGTGATTGTGATCAGTAATCATGAAACCTAATCACTATAATGCCAAATTTTGAATTCGGTTTACAATTTTTAAACCATATATTAGTGATTTATGATAAAAACATTGTATTCGATATATATGGTAAAAAGATTGTATTCGTTATATATGATAATATATGGTAGAAAGATTGTACACCGTTTATAAAATTTTACAATCTTGTGATTAGGTATTATGCTTCAATTCGTTGCTGATTGCATCTATTGTTTTGCATGCAAGATGCTAGTCAGGTTTCTAGACTCTTAATTCGTTTTAATCAATTTAAAACGACTGCAAGGCAGCTAGCTACATTTTAAGAAGATCTTCAGCTACATAGAAATGTTGTGGCAAATTTTGAACTTGCTAGCTGAAATAGTCGCTAAGATCTAGAAGTTCAAAGTGAAAGACGGACAGGCAGACAGACAAAGCTTTAATCATACTCGAGTTTACATAAGTGATACATTTACATTTTAAAGACAGAGCTATATTCTTCTACTATGCTTCATACATTATCAGCCCTCATTAAGTAATAATAACCCTTCTACACTTCTGATTGCCGGGTATGACAAAAAAAAAGAAGAAATGCCAGGCAACAGGAATCAAGAGGCAACAGCCAAAGAGCCAAGAGCCAAAGAACCCCGGCAAGATGGTTGCGAGAGCAAAGCGAATGAGCCCCTTTCGCGAATTGTTGCAGGCGAGTCGCACTCGCAAACACACCCATTACACACACTCATCCTCCACTTACACACACCCAAAAACACACACAGACACACAGCCACACAATGGGAATGGAACACAGTTCAGTTTCAGGAGATTTCACATCATTTATTGTTCAAAGTCTTTTTTGAAAAGCATCAGCTTCGGCATCAGAGCTTCAGCTTCAGCTTGAGCATCCCACTTGACTGACTGACTGACTGACTGATGGAATGAATGAGAGAATGATGGAATGAGTGACGGACTGACTGCCTAGCCGACTGACAATAATCTCTTCTGTTGTTTCGACGACTTTGGCAATGCGAATGTAATTATTGTTGTTGCCATTGTTATTGTTGTTGTTGTTGCTGCTGTCCAAATGCTCTCTAAGAGGGTTGCTTTGTTGAGCGATTGACAGTGTTTTAATGGTGGCGATTACAATGATTCTCTCTCTCTCCGGCTCCAGCAAACAATTAGCCCCGGCTGAATGACGAGCTTAAAAGCCGAATGAATGTCACGAGTATCGAGTGCCCCAATTGAGTACACTCAAGAGTGTGCTTCAACAGCAACGAGAAAAAAGAAATCCTCTGCATGATTATTATGCTAGTAAATTGTATGTAAAAGTTCGCTATATATATATGGATATATATGATTATCAAAAGTTGCCATCAACGCATATGCGAGCAAGTCAATTTTAATCCTGTGAGCGAGAGTGAGTAGTATTCATTGTTGCATTCCCTCTTAATCCTTTTAATTACAGAATTCTGTAATCCAATTTTAATTCCTCATTAGTTGAGATTATCATCATTGTGACAGAGAGAAGCATTTATCAAAGCATCTCCTAGCAATAACAGTTTGTTGTCTTGTTGTCTTCTCGTGTATTTTCTGTTTGGCGTTGCGTTGCGTTGTATTCTTCTTGGTTCTGTGTTCTGTGTGCTGTTATCCTTCTCGTTTGGCGGCTACGATGGCGGCAAGGACATCATTGAGCAAGACGCTATCTACATACGCATTCGCAGTCGCAAGACGCCCAAGTTTCAGCGGGCGAAACTCTTAAGGCGTCAGCTACTTGCTGAATGAGCCGACACTACACTGAGAGAAAAGAATTACCACCATCAAAAGTCAAGTCGAGAAGAAACACTTTAAAGGTTTTAAGATGGATTTTGTACATTTGTGGTAATTACAAAATTATAAATTACTATTCTTTTTAAATTTATGTGAAGTATGGCAGCTTCTTTCTGTCAACGAGTGGCAACGCCCGAATAGTAAAAGGATATGGCAGCACTGAACGCGACATGAACAGTTGGCCTCTTATTTTGTAGCTCATTATTTTCATTTTACTTCAATGTATATATTTTATATCAATAAACTACTTAAAGTACATTAAAAATAATTTCTTTTATAAATTATAATTCCATTCAATAAACTTTTAATGATTTGCTCACGATTCAGTTTGAAAAAATTTTATTAAAATAGAAAAGTTAATTAGGATTTTCCCTCAAATAAATAAGTGATAAGTTCATAATACTAATAATTTTTGAATATTACAGTTTCTCTTTAAATTTTACTATACAAATTATAATTCTATCTATTAACTTTTATTTTATAATGAATATAGAAACCAATATTAATAAAAATTTGTAAAGTTAAAGTTGAAATCTACCTAAAAGCAAGTAAAATCTTTAAAGTATTACTATTTTGCGTTCTTTATAGTTTATAATTCATCAATAATCAACAATTAATAGCTGATTTCTCTTAGTGTATACGGTTAAGAATGCGATAGAGCTGGAAATGGAGGCACAGACTGAGTCTAGGAATGAGGCTGAGGAATGCTGCTAAAACCCGCATTTATACCCAATGCACACACACACACACACACATATTACTACATGAGCAGCTGAGCAACTAAGGAACTGAGAAACTGTGGAGAAGCTGGGAGCTGGATAGCTGGGAGCTGAGAATGGGAGCCAGCGTTGTTCTAGTTGTTGGTGGAAGAAGGCATTTTGACTAAGCCGCTGGAGATTCACTCGGCTAATCCTCAACAAGGAACTCAGTAAATCCGAAAGTGTTTCTTGGATTTTATTATTTAAAGTGATTAAAAGTTATTGTTACTTGCTTGGCATTGATGTTGGTTGCCATTGCCTTTTGCTCAACTACAGCCACAGCTACAGCGATTGCCTTTTTCATTTGCTTCTTGACTCTTCATTCAATGAGCTGCGTTTGTTGCCTCACTTCGCTGGCTTTTCCCTTTGACTCTGGCTCCGCTGGCAAAGTGATTATACAAGCACAATAAAATCTTAGTTATTCAGTTCTACACTTGTCTTATTTATTGCTATGTTTTCCTTTTGTCTCTTTAACCCATTACTCTATAGCATCAAAACAAAAAATAAAAGGCTGCCTTCTAAATCATTTCATAAAATTTTCGAAACTTTTCCCAGCTAGATGATGCAGTCAAGAGTCAAGTAGTATATTAACTGCAAGCAAAACAATTTGAAGACTGTCTTAAATATATAGTGAAATTTGCCAGTTGTAATTAATGATAATAATTTCATTCTGTAATGGAAAATTCATTCAATTAGCTGCTTTATACTATTTGATCAACTATTCTTATTTATTTTTTTTTGAATGAATGACACAATCACTAAAATATAATATGATTGCGAAAACACAAATCTGACTAATTTAAATTTTAAAAGTTTTTTAAAATTCTTGTCCCTTAAACCGTTAAAAATATACTTTATATGGCAAACAGACTTCATATGACAGTATATTTTGTATACTATGGTATATTTATAGTGTAAAAGTGTATCGATATACTAAATATAACCTTTTGTATGTTTGAGTATTTTTTTAGTATATTAATGAAATGAGTATTGGGTATCACTCTCAACTGTAACTTTTTTACTTGTGATTTATAATGTAAAACACATTCACTGGCATCTTTTCATATTAAAATTTAAAAATAAATACCACAAATATCATTATAATGCATAAAAAAGAATTTTCTTTTCAGCAGCGATTGCATAAATTACGTATACGCATCTTTGAGATCGCCACTGAATAAAATATCTCTAGTCTTTTGTGGTTTGCAGCCCTGGCATACACTAGTATGCGTAAGTGTGTGCGTGTGTGTGTAGCAAGCAGCGAACTGACCGCAGCACATGCCACAGGCACATACTTATGCATGCACTCATGTACTATGCTCGTGTGTATCTAACAGATACTTCTGCAATAGAGTACGAGAGTGAGTGAGACAGAGAGAGCGAGAGAGATACTTACGCATAAAATGCAAAGCAACAGCAGCAACTGGGGGAAAAAAAAGAGCTGTGGCAGATTCATAGCTTTCACTGTGCGAGCAGCAATAAATAAACCAAAAGGACCTTGAAAATGTTGAATGGAATAATTTGAGAAAAGTATTTCAAAAATGCACAAACAAATACGAACACGAATACAAATACAAATGCGAATATGAATACGAGGGTGAATGTTGTTGTTATCATTGTTATTATTGTTGTTTTTGTTGTTGCCTCAGTTTACTTGCGGTCATTTATTTGTTTGTTTTGTTTGACCGTTTGTTTTCAGCTGTTTTTGCAAAATTTATGTTTTGTTATTTATTTATATCATTTCTGTGGTTGCATCCAAATTCTATATTCGTAAATTCATTTATGCCAGCATCTACAAGTATCTCGTGTAGTTCAACTCCATTAGCAAACATACTTCAAAAAAGGATGAGCAAACAAACAGCACAAAGTCACTCTCCACACACAACTTTGACTCCAAAAGCAGAGCAAGTTACTCGAATAACTTTTGTTTTAAAAACAGTGGGTACAAGTTCATCATACCATGATATATGATTATTATATAGATATATCTATAGTTAAGTAATAATATTAACTGACTGCAAAGGTTGACTACGAATAAACTTATTACTTATCAGTCAGAGCTCTTATACTCTTACTTTGATATTTGTTGGCAAGTTTATTATTTTTACTGTGTTTTCTATGCTTCCCTATAATATTACATCCACTTATGCTTATGAATTTAGTTATACACAATGTTAAGTATATAGTTTTGAAATGAAAAATAACACCCGCCCGAAAAGAAAAAAAAGCTATAACAAACAAATGAAAGCTTCTTATAAAGAATATGCCAACTATTTTATTGATATGTCATGAGTTCAACTAATCTTTCAAGACATTGTTTTTCAAATTTTAAATTTACATGCCCTATCTAACCTTAATTTCACTATAATCACATAACAAATAGCGAGATTAACCTAATAACTACATAAGTCTTCAGCAATAGCGGAAGTTGTGGTGGCGCCATCTAGCGTTAATAACTTGCATATAGCGCCATTGATACGCTCAAGTGTGCATTTATTAATGCATATCTACTGTGAATGGAAATGTGCATACATTCAGCTTTGTAATGTTTATAGGGCATATGAAAGTCGAACAGAGTATTTGTCATAAGCTAATAGAGTCTGATTAAAATAAATGAAATAAATTGGGCCTTTCGTTTGACCAATTTGTGATTCTAATCAACAATTTCTATATAGTCACATGTGGATTAATTTATAGAGTATCCGAAAATATCTGCACAACAAACACCTTCCACTTAATTTGTTGTTCATTTATTGTTCACATGCCGGTAGAGAAGCAAACGCGTTCCATAACGACACACGTGGTGGATGCTATTCACAGTGTTCTACATGCGCTCTCACGTCATACCGTCTGTCGGCCAGTTCACGGTACAAACTCTCCCACCGCCGGCGCTGGGTGACCAATGAGCGCGTCGCCTGCACACTCTCCGCCCAGTGAAGGGGCACGTGAAAGACTTCGGCTGGCACGAGGAGATACGAAGCTGGCACGACGATGCTGGCATCGGGCGCCACGCAGCCAAGACAAGTTATCAGGCAGCGTCCTGGCTTCAGTCCCAATCAGAGCTTGACGCGCGACGGTCGACGGTTGATGGTCGAGTTGCATAGTTTTTGTTATCGAAACGAAGAAGCTCGCTCGTGTTGTGTGTGCGGAGAACGCGATTAACGCATTGCCGTCGTTACGTTACGTTATGGTTAACGTTAATTAGCTTCGACTTGGTGCACAATTCTAAAGATTAACTATCGCTAATACTCTATCAATTGTTTCGCAGTTCACTTCAAAAATGTTTAATTAAGTTTCTATGGCGTATCGATAACTGCGAATGTTTGCAATGATAACGATCAATTGTGCTCGACAATTAATTTTGCTAAGCGTTTCAAGTGCTGCAACGCTAAAGCAGCCAACGCATTAAATGCCAACAAAATAAGCAACAGCAACAAAAAAATAACAAAAACAACTGCAGCCACGAAACGGCAAAAAAACAAAAAATAAAAACAACATCTAAACAAGCTCTGAATGAAACTGGTCTCCTTTCACTTCATTTTCTTTCACTTCCACTTCCACTTCATCCTCTGCTCGTATTCGTGTCCAAAATGTAAGCATGAAAATGTGTTTTCTATTCTCTATTTTCTTTAAAACTCTAGTTTAATTATGCACTTCATTTATTTTCCTCAAATGGGAAAAATGTAAATACTGCAACTGAATGCAGCATTTAATTTTGGGCAAACATTTTACCACTACTTCAAATACGGAAATGGGGAAATCCTGCAGCAACAATTAGCTACTGACTATCTATAAGCTATATACTATTTAATTTCCCCAAATATTGCCAATTATCAAGGGCTGATCGCTAATTAATTAGTTGGTAGATAAATAAGTTGTTATGGTTTTTGATTTGAAATTTTAAAATTTGGAAATAATTTTTTACCTATCTGAATTATATAAATTAAATAATATAATAACATTTTGAAAAATCTTTATAAAAGAAGTTATTAAAGATCGGACTTACCATTATACTTTTTAAATATTCAGCGCATTTCTGAAGAATCCAGCAGATAAATTATATGATAAGCGTGCAATAAAATAATTTCTGAAATATTAGAAAAGACAAGTTAAAAAAAAATTTCTTAATTATGAAAATAAAAGTTTTAAAGCATGGAAAATTAATTATCGTAAAAATATTTTTTTCTGAAATTCACATAATAATTCAAGATATAGTTCCATATAATCATTGTAGAAGTATTAATCCATATCACTATTCAAAATTTATCATTAGGTGAGCATTTTCAAATTTACTATGTTAATATTATATTATATAATATAGTAACATTGAAATCCTATAAGAACTTAAAATAAGAAGATTATCAAGAAAATCATATAATTATATAATTAAGAAAATCATTGAATATAATTATCAATTGCAAAGACAAAGAAATATATGTTATACAGAAGAAGATTCTCATATTGAAAAGATTTCTTCCTTCTTAATTTGAATTTCTAATGATTTAAAATCATTATATTCAGTAAATCTGAGTACAACTTTAATAAAAGACAATGGAATTCTGGATTACTCATAACTAAAATCAAAACAGAAAGTCTTTTAATAAAACATTTATAAATCTTTTCTTCTCTTATCAGATATCTGATATCGAATTTGAATTAATAGTATTAGTAGCATTTATTTCATAGATTTCATATATAACACAAATACACAATACTCCAAGAGAAGCTTCAGAAGAGGTGCATTTCATTGCGAAGTAAATGATGAATTTCCTGTTCCTACTTTGCACACAATATTTCTATTGTTTATTGCCTATTCTACCTCAATAAAATTTGCCAACTATCAATGCACTCGAACATGAGTAGTATAAGTAATTATGACTAATTATAATTGAATTGCAGTTTGTCTTTGCCTTTGTTTTGTGCCTCACAACACCATGTTTTACCATCAAACCCTTCAGTTTGTTTCGACAATTAAATTGATGTATTAAAAGCATATTGAGATGGAATTAAAAGCAGACAAATGAACCAACATTTGAGCACAAACAAGTAGTAATCAATGCATATATATGAGTGTGAGTATGAATACTAGACTACTTGGGTTTAGTCCTCATTGATTTGCCAACTCTGAGATTGGTCAGCTGAATAAACAAGGTACAAAGTTGGCTATAAAATTGAAATTGAAATGGAGAATGAATGCCTTTGGGCCTTTTGGGCAATTGGAGAGCATTTAGCAAAGACATTTCACAATTGACCTTGAGCAAGGCTTTTAATTTGTTTGGGTTTTTGTTCTGACATAAAAAATAAAAATTATATTAAATTGTGCGTTTTGGCCAAAGAAAAAGCAAAAGCAAAAGTACAACGCACAACGCGCGATAACATTTAAATCGAAGAATATGTAAATGGAAATGCCGGCGGCTATTAAATGCTTTATTTCTTTCCTTTCTTCTTCTTTTGAGAGGCATGCGGATGCCACAGTAGTGCGCTCAGCTGTCATCCGACCGCAGTTACAATGGGACTAGGACTGGGCCTCCTTTCAGATACACGATTGGAGTATGCAGAGGAGGAGAATAGAAGCTCAAACTCTCATTCTACTCGTATACTCATACATAGTATATTCTCGTCGTATCTAATGTAATTGAATTAAGTGGCGACTTGTTGATAAGGAGCAAAGTCAACAGACACGGCACGCTCCACAACTCAATTGGGTAGCTGCCAAAGCGGCCAGGGCGGGGCGGGGGTTGAACTCAGGGCTGGCGTCAAGGGTCGAGAAATGGGTGTGAGACAGCGTGCGGAATTAGTTTATGAAAAGTGGTATCACAGTTCGAGTGAATGAGCGCAGGCAAATGAGCTTTCAATGATCTGTCAGTGGTAGTTGATAGCACGTATAACAGTCAAGTATAACAGTTGATAGGTAAATAATGATAAGTGAGCGTAAAACGAACGACAGTCGTGAAATACTACCGCATTATTATTATACAGCGTGTAAAAGTCATCAAATAGTTGAAATTATACATATTATGTTATTTTGTGATATTAATTATTATTAGAAATAAAATATATAAATTTAAATATGAGAACATTGAGATCAGAGAAGTTGGAAACTAGTTATTGTTTATGTTGGTTTCAAATAATCATTGAATTATCTAAAAATAATCAAATAATTTAATAGTTGACAATAATCAGAGCCAGTTATCAAATCTCGTTTATAAACTATGCAAAAATGCGTCAGAATATTCCGATTTATGTGTATGTGCGATCTTCACAGTGTATGTTTGTGCATAACTTGCCGCAGTCAGTGTAAATGTCGTGCATTATTATTACAAAGTGATAACAACAATTGCGTAGCAACCCCCAAATCAGTGCTACGAAATGTTTGACTCAACAACACACACATATTCACACAATCGCCTTATCTATGTGTGTGTAAGCGCGTGGGTGTGTGCATTGTGTATTGTCTATTGTGTGTGTGTGTGTGTGTGTTGTGTGTGGCAACTTTTAGCTAAAAACTATTTCAGTTTGCCACTTTTGCACAGTTGCACATTGTCGTGTTCAGTTCTATGTGTAAGTACTGCCTGTCTGTCTATTTCACTCCCACTCTCCGCACTCTCCAATTGCAGTACACTGCATAGTTTACATACACCCACAAACACAAACACACGCAATCATATGTCATGTATGAGTTGGAGGGAGTAGGCGAGTGTATTTGTGTATGTTGTGTTTTACTTTAACTGCAGACACAAGTCGCTTGGCTGGGCATCAGGTGATGGACAAAAAGTCATTGCTTTGACACTCACCCCGATCATTACGTTTAACGTAAGACAAACAACGTAACGGCGAGCTTATGTATGTACGTGTTGTGACAAACTTCTATTGATTCAGAATGCGATTAAAAGTTCTTAATTAGTTTCATAAATGTTTGTAATTGCTGCCAATAATTCAATATACTTTTAGCTAATTATACTTGCATTACAATTTAAATGCTAACAAGGTAATTAACCTACAAAAAGCTTTGTTGACATGGCGAAAAAATTAAAGGGCAGCTAACCGAAGAGATTAATGGAGGATTTATTTCTGATGCCATTTTTTCAGTAAGCTAATCAGTTTGTGCTTTAAATGCAACTACTTCAATATAATATGTAGGTGTGGCTAGAGAGAGAGACAACGAGAAAATTCAATATAATCTTTTAACATTTTCTATTGAATTGTGGAGGAAGGCAAAAAGAGAAAAAGCACAGTAACATGTCATTTTGATTCTATGCAAATTTGAAGAACTTTGACTTCTGCACAGAGACATCTCAACGCTACACACACGACACAGCCATTTATGCAGAGCACTCATACGAGTAAGAGAACGAGTACTCGCCGTGTCACAAAATGGAACTTAATGCATCCTTGAGTGTTTTTGGGAGTGAATCACAAGACGCATCGACATGGAACGCAAAAGCAAATGCCAATCGCCTCCCCCCAAAAAAGCAAACTCATGCTTGAAAAAATATAAAAACGAACAAAAACTTTGGTTTTTTTTTTGTTCCTCATTTGTTACGTTGTTCAAGGCAAAAAACAAATAAAAGTGCTTTAATCGAAAGTGCTGGCTGCCAAAAGAAGCTGTGGTAAGATCTTAAGAGCAATCAAATCAATACGAAATTCGCAAAAATATGTTGGCAAAAATGTTAGTGTGAGTTTAAAATTCAATATTATATTTGCTACGAAATAAAATTTGTTTATTGGCTAACAGAAATTAGGAATTTGGATTTTGGGTAAATGCTAAATTAATTCGAAATATCAATACCAAATTCGGTAACAAAAACTAGTGAAAATATAAATACCAATTGATATATTTGCTGCATAAACAATTTTATATTTTAGCTAAGCAAATGTTCTTTAAATTGCGAAATAATTGAAACTCCCATTTGATTGATAAGATTTCATTTTAATATAATTTGATCTCTGAAAATATTACCACATCTTAGCTACTTCGCAAGATATGTTTCTTTTTTTTTTATTAAAAAAATATATATAAAGAATCCCCTTTATAAACGTAAAATGTAAAAATGTAACACTAATGTAAAAAATGCTGCATGTAAAGTGTATTCTTTTTCTAGGTCAATTCTTAAAGTTAATTAAAAAATCTCATATTTGTTCGCCATTATAAATTTCAACCAAAGCTATAAAAAGTCTCCAATTTTATGACCGTGCTGCCAACTCTTTGTGCTGATCATTGGCCATGCCACGTTGCCAGATCGATGAACTGCTCTGGGACAGCGAATAACGATAAATCATTAAACGAGTGCGATTTAAGTAAAGTGAAAAAACATAAATGTAGCAATAATGCACATCATTCAGCGGCCATCAAATGTCAAAGACACAAAGACCAACAAAAAAATAACAGATAAGCTACAAGCAGATACAATTGTGAGGGCTTGAAGCGTAATATGCCAGTGTTTAAAGTAACTAGAAGCGACTACTGCGGCTGCTGGGGAAAACTGAGGGGAAGGGGAGCAGCGTGTAGGCCTCTAACATGAGCCCGATTTGCCTTCGAAAACGAGAGAGAGAAATGACAGCGACAGCAGTAGCAGCAGCAGAAGCAGAAGCGACGGCAGCGAAAATGGCAGCTACAATGAAAACAAGAAGGGAAACAAACAATAAGAAAAACCACAAACAATTTAAATGGATTATGTGTTTACACTCAAAGTGGGCAGGCGATGGGCAACGGACCACGACTGATGCCGTGCTCCTGCTCCTCCTCCTCCTCTTCCAGCTTCTCTGGCTGTGGGAGTGTTGCAAATTGATGGTAGCTCTTCGTCATCAAATGGACAAACAGGGCGCGAGTTGCGACGACGACGACGAACTGACAAGTTCAAGGCAGTTGTTGGCTGCACTGCTGCGGTGGAAGAGCAGCTGAGATCTGGGACGTTGCTGTTGTTACTGTTGGAGCTGTTGCTGGTATTGGCAGTGGCATTGCTACAGCTGTAGGGATTACGCTTCCAACACAAGCAGAAGCAGCAGCAGAAGCAGAAACACAATCACAATCACAAGCTCTCCATGCTGCTCATGCATGTGGTGTGGATGGATATGTCCAATGTTTCCTCAGTTCCCAGTTCTCTCCTCGGTTTTTTGTTTGCGTTTGTTTTGCACACAAACGGAATTGTTTTTAATGAGATTTCAGACGCAAATCTTTTTATTTTGGCATTTTTATTTTAGGCCCGGCCCGGCCCGGTCCGGTCCGGTCGACGTCGGAAATGCTCTCGACCACACCAGTTACTTCTGATTAAAAATTGTGGCGAATGGAATTTTGTATTACCCGACAGTGCGCACAATTTCGAAATTCCGTATCCGGATCCGGCAACGCTTGCACACGCACACACACACACACGCACGCACACAATTGCATTTGTATATCTGTGTATCTCTTACTAGGCAAACCAGCAATCTGGTCATGCAAATCCACATGCGTAATGTCCAAATGTGTGTTTGTGTGCATGCATAAGTGCAAGCACAAACTCAGCATTGTAAAATGTGGGAGAGGGAAGAGAGCGGGAGAGCAGCTCCCGTTTAAATTCCACATCACACAGCAGTAGCAGCAAACGGCAACGGCAACAGCAACAGTTCTATGTGATTTTAGGCGAAACTGAATATGAATAAATGGATCAGCAGGCACTTTATGCTGATGCGCTCGCTCTCCAAAATGGCCAACTCTCCGCTCTCCGCTCTTCACTCTCCTGCATTCATTCTTTACCGAGGGCTGAGGGCAATGATGTCACAAAAGTAACAGAGTTGGGTTTGTTGTGGTCAACAGAGGCAGTAGCAGAGGCCGAGCAGAGAGCAGAGGCGTGCAAGAGCAAACATGAAATGTGGTTAAAGCATTTTATGCAATCGCATTGCTTCACATCCAACATCCAACACAATCCAACAATCCAACATTCAACATATCCAACATCCAACAAGCAACCGACAAGCAGATGGGTTGGTCATTTGTAAAATCCTTTGATTGCAGTCGTTGAGAATTAAAAATTCCGGCTGAATATTTTCTTTATTTTAACACTCTCGCAGCAGCAACATCAGCAGCAGCGCAGGCCCCCACTACCCCACCCACACTCCTCTCCTTCCCTCTCTCACTCTCTAGCGCTGCTCTCTTTCTCGCTGCCAGCGGGCGATTAATTGTTGATGGATGACCATTTACGCACATACAAACGAAACGAACGAAACGAATTCGCACCAAAATTGATGGCTCTGATTTCTGCATGCAGAATTACTACATACTTATATTTATATATATATATGTGTATGTGTGTGTGTGTGTACTTGTGTTTGCTTATTCGAGCACTTACATACATTATTGGTTAGCACTTCAACACTGTACTGAAATATTGCGCAATTCCGTAATTATATAAAAGCGCAATAAGATAGACTCTGCGGGATGTTATTAACTATTTTGATTAAAGTTAAACGCGGTGTGTTTAATTTTAATGTTTTCAGAATCGTCACAAGTCACTTGCTACTATTTTCTGCTCGCGTCCGTTACTTTGTTGCTGCTAAGCCGATCTACCTAAGTGAAGCCGCCATTTAACTCGCACTAAACTCTTTCAATTACTGCTCATCGTTCTTTTCGTTCGCTGTTTTGTCCATCAATGCAAGTCGTTCATCTAGTTCATGAATTTAGTTCGATTATTGCAGCCTGTCATTAATCTAGTTCGATTCTTTCTTCAAGTTCGTTTATCCACTTTCTTTGTCTCCGTTGCTTTTTCTGCTAAAGTGACACTTTGAGAGCTCTCTTAAATGTGTGTGTGTCTATTCAAACATAAGACAACAGAGTTTTAAAAATGTTGTTGGTAAATTATTATATTGAATTTATAAATGTTATGATATGGTTATTAGCATCTAATGCTATTTATACAAAAAAAACTTAAAAGCGACTAAAAAATGGAAGCTTATTTTCTGTTAATTAAATACTCCCCTTGACCGGCTGAAAGTTTAGTTCCCAGAGAGTAGAGTTTTCGTCGAAATTAGATTTTTACGATGATCTGTTCCAATTAAGAATCGATGAAACCAAATGTTAAGCTGTGAGTAATGAAATAGACTTGCATTTTAATCGAGAATAGACTTCGAAAAGCATGTGAATCTTTAAGTTCCGTTTTATGCCTTTCACATTCATTTGGCCCTTTTCGTTGCTCTTTTTCTGTAGCCGTTTTCGTTGCCCTTTTTCTGTAGTACGGAGGCATTGAAATGCCTGTTTCTTAATTTTTTGTGTGCATAATATGTTTGTCTGTTTGTTTAATTGTTACCACAGAGCAGCAGCAGCATCAGTAACAACAGCAGCATCAGCTCACCTCCCTTAAATTAGATGTATTATTCCACCACTTGTACATTTTTGTATACAACTTAAAATTTGGTAAAGAAATTCCAGTCGGCAAAGTGAATTGCGCGACGCATTCCAGAGCTTGGAATTGGGTTTTAACTTTGCTTGCCTTTTTTGCCTTGGCTTGGCTTGGCCTGAAAGTCCTGCCAAACTTCACTTGCCTTCGCCATGCCGCCTTTTTCGTTTTCCTTTCCGCAACGTTGAAAGTGAAATAGCTTTACAAATAAAGATAATTATTGCATTAACAACACGTAACATGAATTTTGGTAGAAAAACCTTCAAGTTTTTACAATATACTCTACATGTTCTTAAACTCTTCCCCTCTTTTTGCAGAATCAACTTGGCGTAAATCTACTCGTGATGATCTGTTAACAAATGACAATAAGAAAATGCTTCGATCGCACAAATAATCGGCGACAATAAGAACACACATACCAACAACATACATACATATAAATCGCCATCAAAAGGGATCAGCTCGAATAGCGAGATTTTTATGCATATTATAACTATACACATCTAAGATAGTAAGTTATTTGGAAAGTACCTGAAGATCCGACGACGATCAGAAGCCTATAATAGATTAAAACAACAACATAAAAACCAACAAAAACAAAATGAAGACTGCCCTCATGACTCAGATAAACATACGACGGGTCAGGACATTAGCGTCCGTGATGATTTTGCTACTCTCCGGCGGCGTGTTGAACACAAATGCAAGCCATTCGCTAACCAACACACAAAGTAAGTACTTAGACGTATAAATATGTTCGTAATCTGGGTGAGAGTATTCAACTGTCGTCGGGACAACGTCCGGGGATTAAATGTTCTTCTCCCGGGCAATAAAAGTTTTTTGCCGGAACCGGAACTCGAACAACAGCTTAATTTGCCGCATTGTGCGAGCGTATTATATGTAATTAATTTAAGTAGCAAACTAATTTTGCATTATCCCCAGTTATTGCTTATGTGCAAATAATATTCTAAGCGCACCATTACTTTTTTAATGCACTGTATAAACAGACTGCGCAACTTGGATAATGGTTTCATCCTCTCCCACTTTCTCCTCCTCCCACATTCTCGACCATTTTTTGGGTGGGAAGTTTTACAATTGCGTAATGCACTTTTCGTATTAAATTTCCCGTTTGTTTTATTCGCTTTGTTCCTCAACTTGAGTTATTTGCATGCACAATACACCTGCTACAGTTACTGCCGGACTATACTCGTAGTTGTGTGTCCACACACACACCTGTGTTTACATTACATTACATATTTTGCAATTATTTTTTGTACTTTTGTATTTTATGATGACATTTCGAACCTTTCACAGTTCACAGTGATCCCGATGAGCAGGGACCGCAGTTTTTGGCTCAACTCACGAATATCACAGTTCCACAAGGACGCGACATATCATTCACATGTGTGGTGGACAACTTGGGGCAATATCGGGTATGTATTAGATATATATAATATTTAGTTTTTCATTTATAATCTGTAAAGTATATATAAGATAAGATTACAATAAGAGTGCATATGTATTCATAATGTATTCATTTATATTATTATCAAAAGCATTCATATGCAATCATATCTGGCTTTCACTTAATACTCATGCACTTATTTAAAAAAAGTTTAGATTCTTCCCCTTCACTTTTATTTTCTTCTGTTTCTTTAAATATACTACAAACAATATATTTAACTTGAAGCTGATTAAATAATGTAATATAAATAATTAATACTATTGTTATATTTAAAAAATATATTTCACTTTTAATACTAAATAATTTGTCATTTCCCTTTTCGCTTCATTCGTTCACTTCCATTTCGTTCATACTAATAATACTAATACAATGTCGTTTCATTTCTTGCATTCCACTCATTCCATTCCATTCGAATGTATTCAATGAGACATAAGTTGTGAGTGGTCTCATGCAGATATCTAGTAAATCTAATCATAAGCTAATACTAACAAGCTGAGCTTAATATTTTAAAATTTAGGCATTTACTACATCAAATTAAAGTAATAATTTCAAAGACGTATTCATTAAATTCAATTGTCTTTATTCATGCATAAAACAGGTGTTCTACGCCTTAGATAGCATTATTAAGCAATATGTGGGAAGTTGTTAGAGGAAACAATTGTGGCAGCTGGCGTTAAGCTGGCGCCACCTAGCGCCTGTCTGCTTAACTGCGCGTAGAGAGTAGATCATAGGACGAACAGATGCGCAGTATTTAAGCTGCTTTCGTAAGCTGAAAATGTGACACAATTCAGCTGAAGTTGTGACCAGAACTTGGTTTAGCTTATGAATTAATGAGCACACTCGCACAGAGATGCATACGAGCATAACTACCTATATAAGTACTATACATAGAGTTCAAGATTTTCATACAATATACCCCAGAGCATAGAGAGCAGCTTTGCAGGGTGGCAACTGCGAAGCGAGTGCATTAATATGCCATAAAATCGTATTTGCGTTGACCAAACCAGACAACCTTGTCCTAATCTTATTTGTATGTATTTGAGCCTTAGTGACGATGTCTTTAGAGAGCGGGGATTCAGGTACAAAGTACATGCGAGTTTCTACCCGAGTACTTTAGTATCTTCCACTCGTGTATATGTCCTACATGCGCCTAAGTAATGGTTGTTTTCTCTGAAGTTCCGAGAAGCAACAAACTTATGCACCGAGAGAAAAAAGTGTAGAGTCTAAGATAGAGTCTTAAATTCTAGAAAAAAATTATAATTAACCAATTTTAATTTATTCCGAAATATAAATCATAAATATACGAGTATATATAATTAACACTTCTATATGCTTATCAAAAGAAATTTAAAATAAATTTGAAAACTGCAATCTTTGACTTGATTATATTAACCCTTCATTTTTAAAAACTTACTTTAACATATTTATAAATCTGATTTGCATTTGTTAAGTTCTAATTTCCAAATTAATCTAATATATATTTTTGTTTTTGTTCGAAATATTAATAATAAGTTCCAATCGAAATCAGTTTTAAGCTTCTACATAGATAATACAATCATTTTTTCCAGTGTACTATACTTGTACTCGACGTTACTACATTACTATCTTTGTGTTTGGTGTGCAATTTCAGGTGGCATGGATTAAATCAGATTCAAAAGCAATACTTGGTATACACACACATATGGTGTCGCTAAATCCAAGATTATCAGTGACACACAATGGACACAACACCTGGAAACTTCACATATCGCATGTGCAGCTAAATGATTCTGGCAGCTACATGTGCCAGGTGAACACGGATCCCATGAAGAGTCTGGTAAGTAGAAGTAGAAGTCACTCACACTACGCCCCACCTCGGACCACATCGCATCACACCATAAAGTGCAGCCTCCACCCATCTCCTTCTCCATCCCTGCCGCATCTCCATCCCTGCCGCATCTCCATCCCTAGCCCATTCCCAGATGACTGTCGTGGTTTTGCTTTGGTGTCCTGCTGAGACAGTAATCTTTACGCCATATGCGTCTGAGTCCTGGCTTACTTCAGAGATATGTGTGAATGGATTAGCCCAGGTGACCAGCAGCATTTGTCCGCGTATGAAGACGTGGACATGAACATGAACGTGGGCGTAGACTGCTTGCACGTACTGTAGCTGTAGCTACGCTAAGCTAAGCATAAGAATTCCAATCAGCAATATTAAACAACTGTTTACAATATGAAATTGGTATACCCTTGAATATGAAATATAGACTGACAGGCGTTCACTTCAATAATTTTCTATTTCCTAATGCAGACAGTAAAATTTTTAATGCATTTTTCCCTATTAAATAAATGTTCAACATTTTGTCTAACAAAAAAACATTGTCTAGTTAAATTTTATCATGTTAAAAGTTTATCATATCCTTCTTTCTTTGCAGTCTGGCTACTTGGATGTTGTGGTCCCACCGGATATTCTGAACCATCCAGATCAAAACATTGACGAGGGCGTCAGCACTGAAGGAGGCAGCATCTCACTGCAATGCAGTGCCACAGGTGATTGTGATAGATTTGTAGAAATATGTTTTAAACAATAAATAAATTGATGACATCATGTTAACAACATAAAATGGAAAATCAATACATCATTATAGCAAGTCCAAAAAATAAATGTAAAACTTGAAAACAAAATATAATGAAAAAAACAATAACTTTTAGGGGAAGTTATAGAAGACTTTAGATTCTAAATTATTATCAATAAGTCTTTTTAAGTCATATTATTTTCATTTTATGTGATTCTTTCAATTTGACTCCAAAATTATGTTTCGAAATTTAAAATATCATATAAATTTATTTCTAGAATAGAATTATCTTTTTCTTATATCTAAGGGTAACCATCTATAGACTTAAACAAGTAAGAAAGCTACAGTCGAGTGCGCCCGACTGTGAGATACCCGCTACCCATTTTGAATAAAAGCAAAATATTGCGGTATTATTTCCTAAATATACCAAAAAATACTACAAAATACTAAAAATATACCAAATGATATATTTGGTATATTTTTGGTATTCAGTATAGTACCACTTTCAAAATATACCATAGACGGCATAATATACCAGATTGTCGGCCAAAGCAACTGAGACCCCTAGTAAGTAGGCGTTTTAGCCCATACAAAAGTATTTCTTTAATAACTTCCACAATTTTGATCCGATCGCAACCAAATTTTCAGAAGTCACAAGGAATATAGTTTTCTAATGTATATCCCAAAATTCGGGACTCCAGCTTTATTATTACTCTTGTTATTCGATTTTTTCTGATTTGCGGGGGCGGAAGTGGGCGTGGCAAAAATTTAAAACAAACTTGATCTGCGTGCAATCATAACAAATGCTGTCGAAAAAAAATTATAGCTCTATCTCTTATAGTCTCTGAGATCTAGGTGTTCATACAGACGGACGGACAGACGGACAGACGGACAGACGGACAGACGGACATGGCTATATCGTCTCGGCTGTTGACGCTGATCAAGAATATATATACTTTATAGGGTCGGAGATGCCTCCTTCTACCTGTTACATACATTTCCTGCCGGCACAAAGTTATAATACCCTTCTACCCTATGGGTAGCGGGTATAAAAAGACAAATAAAAGTTACAAAAAATACGAAGACGATATAAATATTAAAAATGGAACTACAGAATAGAAAATGGAAAAGTTGTACATATTATTTCAAATTAATATTTTATAAATTTTGTATTTAAATAGGTGTTCCAGAGCCCATGGTGCAGTGGCGACGTGAGGGCGGCAAAGACATTATGCTACGCACCGAGAGCAGAGACAAACAAGGTGCATATCTAAATAATTGCATTTTCTTATAATAAACCGTTCACATACACACACTATTTGTAAACGTTTTATAATGTGGTTATTAAACGAATCTACTGGCAGACTGAACTTAATGATATTCTCTAACAAAATTTAAAAATTTTCTTGTCATCACGCAGCTCTGAAGTCAGTGGAGGGCGAGCGTCTGACACTCACGAATGTCCACCGAACTGATATGGGAGGTTACCTCTGCATCGCATCGAATGGGGTTCCACCCTCAGTGAGCAAGCGATTTGATATTCACGTCAACTGTAAGTTGCTTTACTCCATCTTTTTTGCTTTATAGTTTTTAAGGAATCTTTAAGATGGCACGTCTGTACTTCTGTCCATCTGTCCGTCTGGCCATATAAAACACTGGATCTCAGAGACTATAAGAAATACAGCTATAATTTTTTTCGACAGCATTTGTTACGTCTGTACGCAGATCACGTTTGTTTCAAATTTTTGCCACGCCCACTTTCGCCTCCGACATTGACAAAAATCGAATAAAATGCGTAAATTTAAAGCTTAATTTGATTTTTTTTTTTAAATGGGTAGCTTTCTTTCCTGATATATATAATCAACCGAGTCTCAAGTATTTTATGCCAATTGGGATTCAATTTAAATGTAATTAAACCCATTTGACACAGAATTTAAGTATTTAATACTTTTAGTACACAAATAATATATTCCTTCGCTCTGAGAAATAGCTGAGATTTAAGAAAAGATGCTTATGGTATATAATATCTATCAATGCGGTATGAAAAGTGCACACACTTTCAAATGTAAAATGAAATTTATGTTGAATGGTCGCCATGGTCATTCAGAGGTTTTGCATGTTTCTAGACGCAACGAAACAATCAAATTGTGTCTTGCAGCCATGTACGCTGAGAATACTTGCATGTTGGCTCAAAAAGATGCTAGCTAGTTCTATGGCAAGTAAGTACGAGTATGTGAAGGTTCTGTTTGCGATGGAGCCTCGGAAGGAACATGGCGTTGGTGTGGCACACAAGACACAAATCAACACCATGAGATTGTCAAGTCAAATTCAGAGTAGCAGTTGTGAAAACTTGCGATAGTCGCACTTCGGCAAACCAGCCCAAAAGCATATCAAATGGGCGAATATGCTTCAGCAGTCGTCGTCGTCATCGTAGTTGTAGTTGTAGTTGTGTGATTGTAGTTGTAGTTGTAGTATAGTGTGTGCTATTGTAATAACAACTCGTAACTAGCAAAGCACCCATCACAGTGGCTAGAAAAGAGCTGGCAGAGAAGGTCTGGGGGGAAGATGATGAGGAGCGCCACTGAGAAGTGAAGCAGTGAAGCTGGCAGCACACATTGAACTATTGTCATGAGCTGTTGCCTCTATTATTCTGTTTACTTCCTATATGCGCAGATGTTCGTTTGTATGTGTGTGCGTGTGCCAGCATTTATGCAAGTACACAGAGAGAAAAGCAATTTAGAAAAGGGGAAACAAAAAGAACATTATTCTTAAACATAAAAGTAGAGTATAGAAATAATAGTTAAAGTGTATTATTCTTAAATATAAAAGTAGAGTATAAAACTATTGTTAATTTATAAAAACTAGAAAAAACAGCTTTCGTATTTCATTTAATTAAAAAATAGAACAAAGTAGAGAAAAAAAATAGTGTTAATTTATAATAACTAGAAAAAATCACAGCTTTGAAAAAAAAAACAAGAAAGAAAGCTGTAATCGAGTGTGCTCGACTGTGAGACACCCGAGGCCTATATACCATATTAATATACCGAAAAATACTGAAACATTCCAAAGGCTCTATATTTAAAAAATATACGCAAATATTATAAAAAAGGAAAATATATATATTTATATTTTATATCGATATAATATTATATTCAAAATATACCATAAAGTACAAAATATACCAGATTGTCATCCAAAGCAACTAAGATCCGTTTGAAAGTGAAGTTTATTTTAGCATATAAAGTATTTTTTAAATACTAAATAATAATAAATAAATCAAATTTTTTTTGATAAAAAAACTACACTAAATTCAACGTTCGCAAACAAAAATCTGAAGGTAATTATAAATAAAAAGTATAAGCCAAAGAGTCAATTCATAATCTTTGCTTTTGAAAATCAAAAGTAATTTAAAGATAAAAATTATAATCCAAAGAAGTGAAAAAAAGTAATTTGAAAATAAAAAGTATAAGCCAATTCATAATCAAAGCCAATGCAAATAAAAGTGGATGAAAGTGTGTTTTTAGATTACTTATAGCCAAGCCAAGTTAAAGAATTTTGATCATCATTTAAAATGTGATGTCTAACGTTCACCTTTAAAACATTTGCATTTATGGATTCAGAGTATGCTAATTCTTCCAATTGTTTATGAATGTTTCTCTTAAAGCAACTTGTTTGAAGAGCAGTCAAACTTGAATCTAATCTTCAAACATTTGAAGAGATTTGGTCTTGATTTAAGATTATATCTTGATTATCTTGATTATTTGATATTCTCTCTGTGTATGTATGTATTTATGTATGTATGTAAGCGTGTAAGTTGGCATTCACTTATGTATGTATGTATTTCAAATGCATATGTGGCTGTGGCAGGCAGATTTCTCACACATGCATACAACAGTTGCCATGCCATTGTCTTATGTAGAAGAGCACGCCCAACTATACATATACATATGTATATGTGCGTATATGCGTAACTGACTCACAGTGAGTGTATGTGTGTGTGTGCGTGTGTGAGTGCGAGTGTAAGTGAAAGTCATCCAAGATGAGAAGCCTCGTATACAACTGTTGAAATTTCGGCAATGTGTCCACGTCAAAATCAGTTAAATGCAAATGCAAATTCAAAGTTAGCAATTGTCGAAACGTCCAAGTTGGCCAACAGCAACAACAACAATACCAAGAGCAAAAGCACAAAACAGCAAAACCGACAAAACTGGCCAAAACTGGCCAGCTCTGATCTATTGCATATGGCTTCTAACATGACCAAAAGTTTCGCTTTAAGCCAACTCTTTCTCCCTCTCTCTATGTCTCTATGTTTAGTTGTGATACCCTTTGATAATGTGATGCCACAGGAAATGAAGACTTTAAAATGAAAAATCAACAATTGAAATGCATTCATTGCGATACTTTGAGATATGTGAGAATTACAGTCTTTATTTTAAGATAGATTTATAGATTTCGACTTAGGCCAACCAAAAAAAAAATATAATTTTAGTTACAAGAGTCACAAAAGAGAAGTGTTTAATAATAAATGTAAACTGTTTTTATTGTTTATACTAAAATGACTTCAAATAATATGTGTGAATGTAAATTTGTCATAGTCAAGCTTACAATAAATTAAAAAGCAATTTGTCTTCAACCAAAAATGCAAAACAACAGCAATAAGAACAACTTTAAATATTTCGTATAGAAGTTGAACATAGTTATTTGCAAATTCTTTGAAAATATAAAATTTAAAGAAAATATTGATGCAGAATTTTATTTATTATGAATTTATAGCATTATATGAATTTTAACAAATCATATGTAAAATACAGAATTTTAAGTTACAATAAAATCTAAAAAATTTTTCACTTTAGTCTAAATAATACATCTAATACTTTATAAAGCTAGGTATTTGAAAGTCGAGCACGCCCGTCTAAGCAAATTTATTTGTTTTGAAGCGAAAAACAAGAAATAATTCTTCTCGCCTGCCTGACTCGAAAATAAACAGACTGCGAGCAAAACAAGGATATGACAGCATAAAACGAATATACGTTAATTAATCATGCATTTTCCCATTTTCATTTTCCTCCGATTAAACTGGGAGCATGCGAAGGGAGGGGTAAAGAACAAAAGTTATTTTTCAGTACGAGAATTTAGCCAAATATAGATGGGATTTATACCCGCAAAACTTGAACTCTGTGATACTTAAAGTTAAAGCAAAACGCGACGAGTGAATAACTTCAGTATATCAACAACAACAACAATGAAATAAAGCTAAAATGGCATATAAATCCGCAAATGGAGAGAGACTATGGGGACTTTGGGACTATCATTGATTTTGCAGAAAAGCTTTAATAATGTTGGTTGCTAGCGTAGAAATTACAGAGGATGAAATCTATTTTGATGAGCGGATCATTGCGCTTTAATCCATTTTATTTATGGCTTAAAATTATCCTTTAGCAACAACGGCAACAACAACGACAACAAGAACCGCAACAACAAGAACAGAAACAACAACAACAAAGACAGCGAGACAGCAGCCAACGACAGGAAAAATAGCATGAGCATGAGCATGAGCCTTTGCTGCATTGAAACAGAGTATTACAGTCGTCATTTACACACACACACACTTACACATACAGAGCTACCACAGCAGTAGCAACACACACACACACACTACTAGCATAAAATGAACCTATGAAAACAGCTCTAGCCATCCCGCTCACTCCCCCAAAAACAGTCGCATCCCCACCGAACTTAGCCTGTGACTCACGCACCCGCTCACTTCTCACTTGGCACCCGCGCTTCTTTACTCACTCTCTCCTTCCAGTCCTTAGTCCCAGAGCAACGGCATCTTCTGTGAAACGCACATTGCAATACACTAACGAGTCGACATTTCGATACACTACAACTTACTAATAAATAGTTAATTAAATAGTCGAAATATAGCCAACTCTCTATTTCTCTTTCTCAAAAAATTAATGCTTGAGTATGAATGTAGTAATTATATTAAAAACTTTTTACGAAAACGAAATTTAAAGTATTAAACAAAAAATATGAAATGTAATAAAAAATTAAAATGAATGCTGATAAGTATTGTAAAGATATATAATAAATTTACATTACGCATTGCTAAGATCTATTTAAGGTTATTTACAATACTATTTTATCAATTAATATTTATGTAGAATCTGAAAAATGCTATTTTTGCAATAACGTAGAATATGTCACCCTAAAGTATGCAACAGAAACGAATTTATGACAAGTAAAGCGGCCATTTTTTTTTATTTTCTTTGAATGAGCAAGCAATTCCCCATAATTGACAAATGTTGTAATTAAACAACTACATTAAAGCTAGAAAAATACGTGAAAACCTTTTATAGTTAGTGCAAATAAGCTGCACACTAAATGCAATGCACCTCTGCAGAGCTCTGTTGGCAGAGCATTTGCAACGCACGTTTGTCTGTTGCTATTTACATAGCACCCACAAACTGCGTCTAGCGCCACCTATTGCTACAGCGCTGAACTAATGCCAGTGCATATGAATGCAAAAGCATAGCGAGAGTGTAAAGCGAATACCACAGTCGCTGTAGCCAGTTCCAGTTTCAAAGTGTCACGAGAGATGGCGGGCTAGCCCCATCCCTGCATCACTCCCTCCCCCAACGCCCCACAAGTTATCACAGCAAGTACTAAGAGAGCACAGGGAGTAGAGAGTGTCTCCCCTTCACTCTCAGCTCTCCACTCTCCAGTCTCCACTCTCTACTCATCTGCTGCACTTTCTGTGTATCTGGGCGAAATACGAAAAGTTTGTCTTTGAAATGAATGCAGCAGAGTCATTTGCTGGAAGTTGGTGCAGTCATCATTGTGGTGACTAATAAAAAGAGAGGAATAAGTGAAAAATTATTGTTGCAACTTCAAAAAGATGTTGGCAAAAAAAAAAATCGCAAAGTTAAAGACGCAAGTATTTATGCTGCCATTACTATCACTTAATATGCGTGTAAATAAACTGTAAATATATAATTCATAAACGTAACAAAACTTGAATTGATCAACTATAAACATTCAATTACAAAACTCATTTCTATACTCCAATTTCATCATACATTTTCGTTTCGAGCTTAATCAGATTTTCACGACAACTTATTGCCCCTTAAACTTTCAAAATTCTTTTCCTTATCTAAAATGCAAATTTTTGACAATCTAGATAGTCAAAAAAACAGACAAGTTATTTTGCGGAAAACTATTATGCATATTTCTTGATGCTGGCAAGTTTACAACTTAAATGAAATGCTCATAAGAGGGCGAAATGAGTTGTTCTCAGCATTATATTCATAGTCTTGTTCTACATATTAACATTATGGTTTTTATTTTGTCTATTGCAGTTCCACCTACAATTAAAGCTGTTAACCAGTTAGTTGGTGCGCCTGTGGAGCGAGAGGTGACATTGGAATGCATTGTGGAAGTGTATCCAAAGCCACTCAACGGCTGGTACCGCAATGAAGGTGAGTTACCATATAATATTTGTACAACTTAAAGCAAAAAGAATAGCCTCATTAGTACCATATTTAATTAATTATATATAATTAAAAACTCACTTTCCTTAAATTATCTGAAATTAAAAATATAACATTTTGTTAATTATAAACATAAGCTATTATCTATTTTCTCAATAGTCATAAAATACAGTAAAATCTTAAAAAAAAGAATCCAAAAAAAATCTTCAAGTATTCTAGATATGATAATAGAAATTTTTGAATTAATCTTTTTTTGCCCATAGTCTCATATAGTTGTAAAATGTTTGTGACATTATTAAGCTGTACAAGATGAAATGTCATGGAATTTTTACTGGAAGTCGATAAAGGATAGCAAATTCTAATGCACCAGTTAACATATAGATGGCGCCACTAGAGCGCGCTAGATTCAAAAAGTCCTCTTTACTTTGGAACGCACCTTGTATTTGTTCAACGAATTGAGTATTGTAGCTATAAGAAATACCTTGAAAACAAAGTGAATAATTTAGAAATAAACTACAAGTATAATAGAATATTCACTTAAATTGAATCAAACTTGAATTAATTTGCTGTAATAAATAAGTTTAAGCACTAAATAAGTTACACAAACTTGTGCCATAAATTAATAAACATTTCACTTCCATTTTTGCGCAGGCAATGTGAAGTTGCACAATGGCAACAAGTACAACATATCGGAGGCGCTGATTAACCTATACACGTGGCATCTCAATCTGACGATACGACACCTGACCAAATCGGATTTCGGTGCTTACAGCTGTTCGAGTGTGAATGCCCTTGGCAAGAGTGAGACGCGGATTCGATTGCAAGGTGAAATGACAATGACACGCAAAAGAAAAAACAATCCAAGCGATACACAGCAAACTTATTTCAAGTTCAATGTTGAGCACACACATAGAGTATTCTAATACATATGTATTTGGGTAGAATGAAGGGACATCATTCAGGACTGTGACTGTGGCCCAGACTAAGCCAAATAGTTCTCAAAAATTCGAAACCATCAATTCAGCTGAGAATAGCCAGGGCGGGAGAAGAAGGGGATTTGGCGGCAAATCGGAAGGGGGAATCAGAGTCTATATATATATGGGATGTATGTGTCTGCATCGCATGTGTAATTCGTTCAGTTTCCTTGCAATAAATCACCTAGGATTTCCTCCGGTCTATTATTTTTATCGATCTCATTTAAAAACGACTGAAGCTTTTCTCTATCTTTCATCTGGCACAGTGGGCTCCTTATCCCCCCAGTCACCCCCGCAATTCCCCTTCTCCCATTCCTTGCCCTTGCTCCCCATCCTCCACCCGCAAACGCACAGCAGCCAAAAAATAGAGTTGGAGCGCAGAAACTAAGCATGAATTATTGCACAATCAGCGGAAAACTTTCTCCACTCGCATTCGCATTCACATTCACACACACACACACATTGCCAATGGAGTTGCATCAAGTTCGTGGACGCCATTTCAATTTTCACTTACACGACACTCCGCCAGACATGTCCTCCGCCTGTCCGTCTGTCTGTCTGTCCGTCTGCCGTCTGCTGAAATGAAATCAAGCAATAAGCTTTAAGCTTTTTCTATTTCTATCTCATAAACTCGTTTTATTGAATCAATTTCAATGTCGGACATGCACATTTCTTACATCTTAAATAGATAGTTTCACTTAATTATTTTTCGGTTTCCTTTCTCGGCTTTAAAAACGACTCAAGATAGAGAAGATTGACCCCGATTGTTGCCCCAATTAATTGCAGCCAGCCAGCCAAGCATCTTCTGTATTGTGTTGTCTTTATGCATTATTAATCAACTATTAATGTAGTAGCTTGGCAACCGCATTTGCTCTGCTTTGTTGCCCAAAACTAGCGTTAAATTGAAACTGTTTCAAACATGGCAACGATGCAGAGAAATGCTCAATTGTTGCCACATTTAATCAGATGAAAGATACAAGTTTTCGAGCTAAGCGTATCTCTTATATCAATAAACTGGCTTTTGAACTTTTCGTGTTGCCTGTGGCAGTTATTAACAACTTGCTGCATGCAACGAAATGAAGCATCTATAATCTTCAAAACTGTTGAGCAACATTGTTTAGCGCGCTATTTAAATGCACTTCGAATTGCAAAAAATCGCCATAATAAACATAGAAATTGTTGAGCAAACTATGAGCGATGGGTTCAAAGAGTTCAACTGCAATGTTCGGCATGAATAGAAGAGATTTCTGGAAAGTTTCTGTCTAGCTGTCTTGATTTTAGTTGACATTGAAATGCATTTTTGTTAAAATAGTTATTATTTGAAGGGTTCGAAGTATTTTAACAATATCGACATTATTTAGCGAATTTTAAGTTAGGCAAGGGAATATAATCGCTACACAAAAGCGGCAGAGCAATGAGATAGTGATATTATTGTTCAAATATACCGATTAATAAATATATCAAAATTATAGAAATCATCAAAAAAGTATGTTTGGTTATTCGTTAAAATATATTAAAACACATTAAAATGTATAATTGGTATAATATTATATTAAAGCTATTTTTGATATATTCAATCATATATATTTTTTTGGTATATTCGTTAATATATATTGAAATAGATTAAAGGGTATAATTTATATAATGTTATACCAATGGTATATTTGGTATAACGGTATATTTGGTATATTCGATCAAATATATTAAAATTTAACAAAGTGTATTTTTGGTATATTCGTTAAAATGTATTGAAATAGATTAAAAGGTATATTTGGTATAACGTTTTATTAAAGGTATATTTGGTATAACGTTATATTAAAGGTTTATTTGGTATAACGTTATATTAAAGGTATATTTGGTATATTCGTTAAAATGTGTTAAAATTCATCAAAAGGTATAATTGGTATAATGTTATACCATTAAATTTGTTAATATACTATAAATTACAAAATATACCAAATGTTCAGTCACTACAGCAGTAGATTCAATTCATCAAAATTTAAGAACTTTACTCGAAAGCAAAACTTTCAGAAGCTTTTAAGCTTCTCATTTTGTATTTCACGAACTTCATTCAAATTTGTAAACTCATTAAAGCAGAATATATATGACTTGGAATTTATCAAAGCTTTTGATTAAATTATTTATATTTTATTTCTTAATTCATAAGGATTTTTTTTCCAATTTTATATTAAGTATGTACTCTGTCCACTTCTCCCAATAAAAAGGGCATCAGGTAGTGCTTATTTAAGTAGTTCAGTCTTCCACTAGATACATATAGTACTTATAATTGGTGCAAACAAACCACTGCAACAGACTTTGTAATCAAATGTTATGTTGTTGCTGCTGCGAGTAGTTAAATCATTTCCATGCCATGCGAAAGCGGAACAGACATACTTAGGAGTGTGAGGGGGGTTGGAAGGGGGGCATAGCAAATTACTCGTACCAGAAATATATGTATGTAGTACAGTAGTATACGACTAACTAAAACTCGTGCTCCGTGACACTAGAGATTTTGTATTTGGCATTGTTGTTGTTGTGGCTCCTGTTTTACTGTTTATGTTTAAGGCAAGCATAAAGAGACGGAACTGGGGAGGAGGAGGAGGAGGACATGATGTCTGCCAGGCCATTTGCTTTTGTTTTTGGGGGAGCACTCTGCTCTCTGTGGTGTTCCTTGGTCGCCATCGTAGTCGTAGTCGGCATTTGGCATTCGGCATTTCATAATTGGTGCAATTTCTTGCAGAATTACGATTACCGCCCAAGTCAACAACGACAGCAACACCTCACGTGCTGCAGCACACCACGAGCAAGCCGCGTCGGAAGCAGCAACAGCAGCAGCAACATCAGCAGACCAGCAACAGCCACAACAAGGGAACGAACGAAGTGGTGCGTACCAAGGAAACCCATTTCTCAAATCAAATGCAGCAAGAGAACGATGTGTTCAACAACGGTGGCGGTGGCGGTGGCATTGGGAATGTGCCACACAACGGCGGACTTGGAACTGGAGCTGCCGTTGGTGGTGGTGGTGGCATTGTGGCAAGTGGAAACGTCAACGGCATGATAAACGGAGCGGAAGGTAAGTTACGATTTAGAAAATTCCACAAGTACGACGAGGTACGAGAGAGTACATGGCTTGCAGCACAATCATTGAATGAAGACAGGCATAAGCGGCAGTTACAAACACTCACACACACACAGAGACCCAGTCACATCCCTTGTCCAGGAGCAGCAGCAGTAGCTACACCTACTATACAGCACACATGTGGGCAGGAGCAGCACTCCTCCCATGTCATGGGACTATGACTTGGGCAAATATAATATGTCGCTGCCTTTTTAAGGAAACCCCAAGCTGCTTGCTGCCTCTTCTGCTTCTTCGATCTATGCTGCCATGCAACATGGACTGCAGCAGCAGCAGCAGTAGAGACTACTACTAGTAGTATGCTCCGCAAAACCGCAACACACTCAAAAGCCGCCTCCTTGCCATCACCAGCCCCCAGAAACCTAAACTGTTGTTCTGAACCGAACTGAACTGAAGCGAGTGCTTCTTCTTCTTCTCTTTACTACTTCTTCTTCTTCTTCAGTGCCTGGTCTCTGGTCTAGTCTGGTCTGGTCTCTGAGCTTAGCACTCGTGCAGCTGTCGAGCACACACTGATTTATCAGTGAAACCGTATTTTGGTAACACTCGCTGCTCGCTGCTCGCTGCTCTCCAAATCCCTTTTGAAGTTAATTTTCCAGCAGTCAGTTTCAATTTTAAGTGTGCGACTTTCTTCCGCCTGCCTTCCTCCTTTCTCCTCCTCCTTCAACTGCAACTTCCAGACCAGCCTCCCTCTGCACATATATTACGCAGCCATGGGTACTCGCTTTATATATATGTATATTTCGAATAACAATATATTCGTTTGATTAGGTCAGTTGCAATTGCAATTCAAGTCCTAACGATGCATAAGCACACGCATTTTCAATTTCTTTTCACAAAACTTGTCTCTGTCTGTCGTCTTAGCAGCTGATATCGAATAGCTTGTGAATGCTTCCGATTATTCAGCTGTCTGTTAAATGATCGAAATACATATTGGTTGTCAGTGAAATAAAGAAGAACAGACACTCTTTTCTATTTATCATTGCAACAAATGTTGACTAACTCAATACGTATTAATTTAAACGAAAGTAAAGTTATATTTTTTGGCATTTAATGCAGTTTGGTATATAAATATACCCAATTCAAGACGAAAATATGCCAGTATGCATTAATACACTATAAGAATTCTCATAAAAAGTGTGCTATATTATTAATATACTGCATTTGATTCAACAATATACTTTCCATTTTTATTATTTATTGCAATTAGGTGTATAAATATACATGTGACGAAGGGAAAATATACCAATTTTTGAATATTAAACTAATTTGGTTAAAAAATACTCTTCCCATTTTGGGTATTTATTGCAATGAGGTGAATAAATATACATTTTTCAAGAGGAAAATATCCCGTGATGCATATTATATACCATATGAATGAGCCAAAAAAGTGTGCTTTATAATTTATACACTGCAATTTGTTCAAAAATACCCTCACCCTTTTTTGGTATTTATTGTAAAAATATACATTTGTCAAGAGGAAAATATACCTATTTGGTTAAAACTATCCTTATCATTTTTGGTCCTCAAAAGTGTGCTTTATTATTTATATACTGCAATTGGCTTGAAAATATACTATCCGTTTTTGGTATTTATTCCAATTAGGTGTATACCTTACATACATATATGTACATTATACATTTGTCAAGAGCAAAATATACCAATTTGAATATGATACCATTAAAATTATTAATATAGTACAAGTGGTTAAAAAATATCCTTCCCATTTTTGGTATTTATTGCATATATACCATAGTGTATATTATAAACCATAAGAATGGGGCAAAAAAAAAAGTGGTTTATATGAAATATACTACAATTGGTAAAAATAACCTTACAAATGAAAAATATACCATAAAGTATTAAATATGCCATAAAGTATTTAATATGCTATGAACTAAACATAAATAAGAAAGTTGACAATACAACGCTCGACTTTGGAAGCACTTCTTTAATTATTATTCTTTCAACTTGCAATTATTCGAGTACTATAGAATTGTATAATACTTGCACTTGGACTGCTTTAACTTAAATATATATTCTGTATATAATTTCAGGAGATGCGCAGCTGCCGGCACGTAACGGATTCGAAAAGACATATAAGTCGGGTAGCGGTATGGTGGCGACTCCCCGCACCCCGTGGACGTATGCGAATGCGGGGTCACAGCTGCTGGCCACAGCCACGATAACGACAAATGCCCTGATGGCTTTTTTCTGTATAGTATTGTCTATGTATTCAGTTAAGCTCATTTAAAATTATGCTTCCGAACAAAATCCACACGCCACACACAACGTAACAAACCGGGTCGGAGACAACGAAGGAATCTCTACAGCGAGTGACGCAGCGTAGAGAGAGAGAGAGAGAAAGAGAGGGAGAGTAAGAGGTGCTAGCTGTACTTCTCATTATTAGTCTGCTTACTGGCCACTGCCCCCCCCACCACCAACAAGCTTCGGAGCACAAAAAAAAGAAATGAAAAGAAAAGGAACAGCAATCTTCTGGTTAGTCGATTTTTGAACACAAATTTTTATCAATCGACTTTGTGGACGACGCTTTATTTTTGTTACTACTTAAGCAAGTCATGAATTTGTGCATCTATTTGAATACTATGAGTGCTGCTCAGGCATTCAAAGCATTCATAACACAAAACACAAACACAAGTGCAGCCAAGACAACAGCCTACTTTAAAATTTGAACTACACCGCACTCGCAACTACTCTGAATTAATAGTCAAATTTGTGTGTGTTCATTTAAGTTCATTTATTTTGATGTATAATAATTGTTTTTAATTATATTTTAACATAAATTTAATAATAACAAATACTTACAAAATAAGAATTCCAAATTGAAAGTCATTAATAATTTTGTTTATTAATTTATACTGTTTACTCTTTTGTTTCAATGCACTTTAAGTTTAATAATACGATGCTCTGTAAAATATTTTTTATTTATTTATAAGTCTTTTAAATAAACAATAGTGAAAGTCTAGCACCCTCGACTGTGAGATACCCGGTATTATTCTTAAAACATACCAAATAATATACCAAATAATTCTAAGATATACTGAAGGTCATATTTGGTGATATGAATTCGAAATTAAAAAAAAAACATTTATAATTTTGATTATTAATTTATACTGTTTTCAATATCGTTTCAATTCACTTTAAATTTAATTTAATGAATCTCTGCAAAATATTATTAATTGATTTTTAAGTCATTTAAATAATCAATAGAAAGAGTCTGTGAGATACACATTACTATTCCTAAGGCATACCAAATAATATGCCGAAAAATACTCAGATATACTGCAGGTCATATTTGGTATATCGATGAAATACATAATTCGAAATATACCATAGAAGTCAAAATATACTAGATTGTTAGCCAAAGCAGCCATACAAAAGTATTTCTTAACTAACTTCCACAAATTTTCTCCGATCGCAACCAATTTCTAAGGAATGAAATAGTTCTAACGGGTATAAAAATGATTGATCATTCATACAACTCTTACATTTTCGTGTTTAATTCAACTTCAAAGAACAAAGCAAAACTTCTATAAATTATAAATCACATTGTGCATGTTTAGAACGAAACAACTCTTCAAAGGAGTAGGAAACTAGGAATGAATTCTGTGTGCTGGCAACAGCTTAACGGATGGAAGTGCTTCAGTGTAAACATTATAAACAAGTTGTATGAATATATTTAAACCAAAAACAGACAGAGTTGAGGAGCTTATAGGACTGCCTGACGAGTTGTCTGCTTTTCATATCAATTTGATAGCACAAACAATTCAATTGCAAAGTCAATTTCAACATTACAGACATTTTAATTGTTATAAACGAAACATCGACTGCTCTGAGCTATTGTTTTAATTCCTTCGTTCAATGATAATTCAGAGAGTTGCGGGTTCGACGGGTTACTTGGCAACCACACATAAAAAAAGAATATTTGCATATAGTATTTTTCAACAACAATAGTATAAATACATACCAAAATGCAAAGTTCATCATATAAGTGTGCAAAATACATGTATTTCTTAATGTTCCCCCTTTATAACAAAAAGTGCAAAAGGCCAATGAAATCAATAAACAATGAATTATATATAAATACATACATACATACATATATAACTATGCTTAAAAGAAAAGAAAACACACACACACACACACACACACACTACAATAATTATACACAAGCTGGAAATGAGAAAGAGAAAATGAATGTTAACGAAAATTCTTGTATTTAAGCCATTATACTGAGCTTATTTGCTCATATTAACATATAGATAATGTAAAGTAATCAAAATTACGAAAAACGAATTATGAAAATGAAAGTTATATACTGAATTATGCAATACTGAAATGTCTTCCGATAATAATGAAATGCAAATATTAAGTAAGCGTGACGTTTATATCAAAATAAACAACAAGAACAGCAACAATAATAATATAGTCAACGAAACCCCAAAGAAAAAAAATCATAAGTGTAACCTTAAATATAAATTAAAATTGCTTCTTCAGTTGATTTTCAATCGCTTCAAAGATAAAACCTAAAACTAATTTAAGTGCTATATATTAAATATGGCTCATCAACAGTTCAGTCGATCGAAATTTAATTGATTATTTAAAGTAGTTACTCGCTTCGAGTGTATAAACCGAATTTGAATACTTGGTGTATATATCTTTTTTTTGTAACTATTCTCGATTCTCTAATCTCTAATACTTGAAAACTTTGTAAACTTGGCGCATTCAGATCGACTGAGCTGTTGTTGTTGCAGTTTAAATTATTTATCTACTTTATAAGGTCGAAGACAGCTTCTTAGCTTTAACATATGATACACACACAATATTGTTGTTTTGTACTTTTGAAGAATATTCAGGTAATATTCAGAAAATAATTTTTTTTTTTAATTTCTTACATATATTTAAAGAAATATTTAAAACTGAATACTTTTCAAGAATAGCTAAATATTTTGAAAATAATAAGTTTTCAATATTTCTTACACCTTTTTTCACAAATTTTTAAAAACTGAATTAACTTGTTAGTAATGTTTTTTTTAGTATTTCTTAATACTAAATATGTTGTTCTGTACTTTTGAAGAATACCCTATTATTCTGAAGATAATGTTTTTAAGTCTTTAAAACGGAATTAACTTGTTAGATTCTTTAAATTTTTCTTTAACTTTTTCAAAGTCTTCAAAGATATTTAAGAAATACTATTTAATTGAAAGAAATTAACAATAATAATGTTTATACCCGCTACCCATAGGGTAGAAGGGTATTATAACTTTGTGCCGGCAGGAAATGTATGTAACAGGTAGAAGGAGGCATCTCCGACCCTATAAAGTATATATATTCTTGATCAGCGTCAACAGCCAAGACGATCTAGCCATGTCCGTCTGTCCGTCTGTCTGTATGAAACACTGGATCTCAGAGACTATAAGAGATAGAGCTATAATTTTTTTTCGACAGCATTTGTTATGTTTGCACGCAGATCAAGTTTGTTTCAAATTTTTGCCACGCCCACTTCCGCCCCCGAAAATCAAAAAAATCGAATTATAAGTGTAATTTTAAAGCTAGAGCTGCAAGTTTTGGCACATTTAATCATAACAATAGTATTTATGATTCCTGAAAATTTGGTTGCGTTCAGTTAAAAATTGTGAAAGTTATTGAAGAAATACTTTTGTATGGGCAAACACGCTTACTTACTAGGGGCCTCAGTTGCTTTGGACGACAATCTGGTATATTATGGTATCGTCTATGGTATATTTTGAATGTGGTATTATATCGATATACCAAATATACCACTTGGTATAATTTGCAGTATTTTTTAGTATTTTTGGTATATTTTGAAAATAATACCGAAATATTTTGCTTTTATTCTAAATGGGTAGCGGGTATCTCACAGTCGAGCACACTCGACTGTAGCTTTCTTACTTGTTTTTAAGTATTCCCAACACATTTTTCAAGATATGTTTAAAACTGAACTAATTTAAATGTTTGCTTACAAGTTAATGAAATAATATTTAATTGAATGAAATTAAGAATTTCAGAGTGAAGGAATCTGTAAACGATCAAACTTTTGAGTTTCAAAAGTGAGTTGAGCATTTGAACTAAGATACATATAACATTCATTTCGTTTGAATGCATTCGCTCAACACATCCTCGATTCAGTCATGTATGCATGCACTTTATATACATTTTAATCCACAAAAATAATAGTGATTTTCAATTGTTAAATTCTTTTTTTCGTTTTTGTTTTTTGTTGTGTTGATGGTAAGACAGCTGGGAGGAAAGAAAGCCTAGCAGACGTCAAAAATACGTATATTGTGGATGATATTTCCATATTTATTTGCATGCATTAATCTGAGAATGTTTCATTGTGCGTGCACATGAATACACATATACATATGCTTAATTGACTAGTACATATGTACATTCACATACATCTATACACACATACATATGTACATGCGTGTGCAGCCTTGCGGAATATTAATAATTGAGGAATACGTTTGGCGGATGTTAAAGCTGCTGCTGCGATTGCAGTTGCTGTTGCTGTTGGAGTTGCTGTGGCTGTTGATGTTGCTGTTGCATTCGCTTTATGCTTTATGAATACGATGCGTAGTATCACTGTCATGGTCAACACTCACTTGCCAGGTTGTAGTTTTATACATATGCGGGAATACATATACTACGTATGTATATGTAACACACACAGATACATAGCATATAGCATACACAGAGAGAAAAAATCGGTGACCAAAATAGTGATGTGTGAAAAATATTAATACTGCTATCAAACAGTAAAGATATTGACTCTACAATACAGTGAACGTTCGATAAAGAGTTTTGTTGTCAGCAAATTCACTTTTATAAAAATAAATTTTTTTAATTTAAATTCTTTATTAAGTATATAAAATACCAACATCGGAAAGAACAAAAAAAAAACTAAATTTAAAAAAAAAAGGAAAAATAACATTTTTTTTATGTTTTACAAAATTTTTTTCAAAAAAGAAAAATAACATTTTTTTAAGTTTTACAAAATTTTATCATGTTTTACAATATTAGTATAAGAAAATAAATTATCAAACAAAGTTATTTGTAATTTTTTTAAGGTTTTCAAAATTTAAATAAATTTAGAACTTAATAGCGTGTTAACAAAAAAAAAGTATTATTTTTTGGGATTACTTATATATAATTAATAGTATTCGAAAAAAATAATACATTATTTTTGTTGTTGTCTTACTTAATCTAAATTCAATTAAATTTGGAATAACTTAAAAAAAAAGACAAATGAAAGCTTAATCATAAGAAATAGGAAAAAAATAAAAAAAAAGTTTTTATATTTTTAATATTATGCAAAATTCCATCCAATTTAATTGTCCCAAAATGAACTTATACAGAAAAGAAAATATATGAAGCTAGAATCTTAATAAGAAAAAATATTAAGCTAGAAACTTAATATTTCTTTCTTTTTTTTTGGCCATTAAGCTACAAACTTAATATTTTTTCTTATGTCAAGTTTCTATGCCTAATATTTTTTCTTATCTATATAGTTTTATTTTAAATTGGATAGAATTTTGCATAACCTTAAGCAAAAATATATATATGTTAATTTTTTTTCTTCTCTATAATTAAATTTTTTTAGTTCATATTTTTTTAGAATCAATTTTTTTTACTTTTTAACTAAGACGAATTATTTCTTTTTATTTATATTAATACATTGACACGTAATATTTGTAACTTATTAAGAACATTTAACAATCAAAGCTAATAAGTTTTTTCAAAACTAGTTCCGAACCTTGTTCATTCTTCATTGAAGAACCTAACAAAAAAACTATTCCCGAAATGTGAACTATTAAATTCCATAACTGGGTTTTGACTTCAATATCGATGTCTGTTTTTCTAACCGTGCACACGTTGCTGCCTCTCGCTCTGTCCCACTCCAACTCCCTCTCCCTATCACTCTCTCTCTCTCTGTGTCGGTCTCTGTTGGTTATGTTCTGGGATGCAGTTGGCATTGAATTTGCATAAATGCATGCGATTGAAAATGCCAAAGTGGCTGCTGTTGCTGTTGCTATTGCATTGCATTGCAATCCAAACTGTATGCAGTCGCCCCGGCTACAGAGAGATGCACAAAACGCGAAAACTGCGAGGAGAGGGGTGGGAATTGGCCAACTGGGATGCTTGGCCATGTCCGGTTGATGTTGTTGATGATGGTACGGGTTGAGAGAGTTTTGGGTTCGGTTTGTTCTGGCTGCGAGGGCGAGGGCGAGGGCGAGAGAGTTTAGTGTCCGAAGCGTTGTGGTTCATGCTATTGTTGCATTTCCAACTCCCCAGCCTAATAAAAGCGGTCTGGATGATGATGCGCATTTGTGTAAATGACGGCGAATAACCCCATTCTCTAGTCCCCAGCCCAGCCCAGCACCGATTCCGTTCCAGATCGCAAGCCAACTCATAACATTCTGCTACTGCTGCTGCTGCTTTCTAGCGTGGTTGCTGTTGCTGTTGTTGGTGTTTATCGAGTCCGCATGGACAACGGGCGATAAGAATAAAACCTTCAAGTGCGCTTCACGCACCCACAATGCAACGCCGCCAAGTGTGCGTGGAGCACAACGAATTATGGGGCAGCATACAACATGCAACGTGCAAAAACGCATAACGCACCAAGCCATATATTTACACAGCGAGAAAAATGGGGTGTTGAAGGTCTGGTTCAATAACTAATTTCATACAGATTTGGAAAACATGTAGGATGGATGATTTTAATTTTAAATTTTTTGTATTTATTTTTAATTAAAAGTAAACATATTTATTTATAGCTATTTAGATAATGGATCAAATTTTAAAATTTAAAATTTTTTTTTTATTCTGTATTATATTTATAAATTCTTTTGAATTTAAATGTTTAATTTACTACAATTAATTTGTCTTTTTTCAAAATAAGTTGTATATTTTTTTTATTTTGTATTATATTTATAAATTCTTTTGAATTCAAATTTTTAAGTTACTACAAAATTATTCGATTTTTTTTTTTAAATAAGTTGTATTTTTTTTTATTTTGTATTATATTTATAATTTTTTTTAATTTAAATTTTTAATTTACTACAATTAATTTGACTTTTTTCAAAATAAGTTGTATTTCTGAAAAGAGCTAAATTTCCCAAATATTCTTAAAAAATTAATAATTGAACCTGTTGCACAATTGAGATAAATTAATAAAAAAGAAAAGAATAAATATATAGGTACCAACAATTTATATATGCACTTAGTTAATATAGTTTTTAATTCAAAAATATTTTTCAAATTTAAATCAATTCTGATTATACTAAAAAGTAAATTTAGAAGCTAACAAACACGGTACTTTGAACACCTCTAATGTTTATTAAGTCACTTTATTGAACATACACTGTAAAAGTACAAATTCAGCATATTTGCTGTTGACAGAAGAACACTTAAATTAAGAATTTTCATAGCAGTGTTAAAATTTTAAAACAAGCTTAGTGTTTGTGAAGAAATCCCTAAGCATATAGACTTTTTCGCGCAGTGCACCATGGACATGCATTAACGAATTTCATGCATTTCCCGCTTGCGCTGCGCTTCCACACTCATTGTCACTAATTTAGCAACATTGGGATGGGCAAGCGAATGGAGCTGGAGATGGCGAAGGGGAAGGGGAAGGGGAAGGGGAAGAAGAGAGAGCAGAATGCAGAGCTTAAGTTAGCCAGTTGAATTCACGGCACTTGGCGCGCCCACGTCCACTCTTCGTATTTGCGCGGATTCCATTTTGGAAAAAAAAAACTGTGAACGAAAAAAAAAAAGAAATGGGCTGATTCGGCAATTGTCAGATGTCCACACGAGATACATATGTATGTGTGCACACACACACACACATAGAGAGAGGGAGAGACACACGCACACTTATTTGTTGGAATGTGAGAGCGCGTTTGTTTGTCGATTCTACACTTTAGCCAATGCAGAAGCTGAGCCTCTGAGCCTGATAATGTTTTCGACATTAAATTCCCATTAAATTCTGTTTTATTGCACTTGAAGCTGCATGCATAATTTACTTGCTTCCTGCTGCCACGTGACAACGAATGCACACACACACACACACACGCACATACATGCACATACACATACACTCACAAATGTGTGCAGGACTCTTCCATTGCATGTGGTCAACCACTGCAGATGCGAGACACAGATAGAAAGAGCGAGAAAGAGAGAGAGGAGAGTGTGTGTAGAGTTTACTACGCAATACTCACACCTACTTATCCTCCACTCTCCCACTCAAGTATGCCGTGCGTATTTCTACAATATTCGCAGCAATTGTCTCAAATTCTATAAGCTAGTGTGACCACAATTTCAAGACCGAATGCTGCCACATTTATTTCGATCGCGGTTCATTTGTCATATTCCATCAATTCCCCAATAATTATTGTACCAATGCAAATGTGACTATTAACATTATGGTTGATTTCAATTTGTATTGGAATTTCATGCGATTCGCTGCAATTGAAAGTAAATTGCATCTAAAAACTTGCTGTATATTGGAACACATTAATTTTTTTTTTTACATAAGTATGTGTTTATTTAGCATTATTAATAGTTGATTCCATTAATTCCTATTTTTTATATGACACAAGTATTTATTCGGTTACCATTTTATTTATAATTTAAATATAATTATAATTGATGCTGATTTTCATTGATTTTTTTTTTAGCTTAATGACTTTTAATGCTGATTTTAATTATTTTTGAAATTTATTTAATATATGTAGATATTATATATCTATTTCTAATATAGCTAACAACATAAACATGTTTTTTAAATCATTTTAACTTAGTTAAAGATCAGTTTACAAACAAAAGTTCACTCATTGAACTACTTGGCGAACTAGTTCCATTTAAACCGCATTTTGCAACACTGTTGCATGCATATTATGTATACGCACCATCAGCCGCGCATTCATAACTAGCTATTGTTTAAGCAAATGTTTTAATCTCTGTTTGAAAACGTCCACTCTCATTTATCCAGAAATTACAAAACAAACACCCATTTACATATATATACACGATGTGTCGTGCGATATATATTTTGTATTTTTTATTGTTTGCATTGCATTGTTTATTTGTTTTTGTTTTGATTATTTATGTTCATTGAATTATAAGTATACTTATTATTATTATAATTAGGGTGCCCAAATGCTATATCTATTTGCATATTCACAACCAGACAAACATATATACATACAGAGTTATACATAAATATTCATGTTTGTATGTAGTTGCAATGCAGCTGTAATAAATTTGTGGCTGGTCAATTTAGTTGTACTTCTTCTTAGCAATTGTCTGCATGCCACAAAAACGAAACATCTGCAATACATGCCTCACGTACGATTACAGTTGTTAATGTAAGTTAGTGTACCTGCCAGCCCCAAAATGAGAAAGGACCGACCGACTACACAACGATAGCAAAACACGTGAAAATTTGTGCAGACATAATTTGCACTTGTTTATTTAAATTTCATTTCCATTTACAACTTCCTTTAAACTTATTTCATTAATCTGTATTTCTATTTTCAATTTGTTGAAATGCTTAGTTAACAATCAGAATCAGAATCAAAATGGAAATGATATAATATAAAAATCAAATCAAAATATGAAGACAGATAACAGATAACAATAAAACATGTGTGATTCACTTAATAAAGCACTCACACTTTCTTAGATAGACTTGTATTCGCATTATAAGATTTGTTTGAATACCTATATTATGGACCATAAGACAATAATAATTCAAATAAACATATACAAACGAGTAAACATTAATTGTAATAACATTTAAGATGAAAATATGCAATAAATGAATTCTTTTTATTTATAGCAACATTGAAAACAGATTGTAAAATAAAACAAACAAAAGTTCACTTTTAATTTGGTAAGTTTGCTTTTAGAGTTGATAAGATCATAAAACATATATCAATATAGACAACCACATATCGACAGCTGATTCCACAAATCCGTTGAACATTAAGCTCAATTCTATGTATATATATTTATATGTAGTCAAGGCTAATTATTTAATTTAATCATTTTATTACCAAACCATCGAGAATTGTAATCGAGCAAAAATTTAAATATTGAAATCAGGGAACATCAAACAGCAGACTTAAGTCGTTATAAAGATTTTTATTTAATCAATCATTAATTTTACTTCATTTTTAAAGATATGACAATAGAAACAAATAAAAGTTGAGCAATATGCAATAAATTCACGTAATAAGAATTTAAAACTCGTTCTCTCAATATTCTGGTTAAACTATAATCGTAGTTACCATAAGATTATAATGCATAAGTATTAAACACATTTCAAGAAAAATACTTGTAACATGTTAAATATGAGAACAAAAAGTTCGCAATAAATTAAAGATTCCCCTTTGAGTTCTATACAACTGAATAGTTGTGTTTCCCCAATTGATATTTAAGGAGAATTGAGCGAAATAAATTTTGAGAAAACTTTGAGCATGAAAAAGAAAGATTGAAATGATATAAAGTTACTAATACGATTATACATACGTTGAATTCTTAGCATAAGTTTACGTTTATTGAATTGTACTAAAGCACAAATACATACATACACATACATACGTATATATAAATATATGAATATACACGCATACATACATATGTAACTAATAATTAACAAGTGAAATACTCAGAAATGAAATACAGGACAATAAAAATACATATATTGACTATACTATAACAAAATTGTTCGTAAGTTAATAAATACCAAAAACCCAAAAATCAAAACAAAACAAACATGAATAAAAGAAAATGAGTAAAAGCAAAAAATTGTCGTGTGATTTTATGGCAAACTCAGATCGGGTTAATGAACGCGACTTATGAAGCAAACAAACGTGCTTTTATGCAGATATTTCAAAGTCAACTGATAATAATTCGAATTATGCTGAGAATGCATTTGTTTTTCTTTTTTTTTTTTTGATAGCAATTTGTGGTTTGGCTTTTGGCAAGTGTGCAAAATGCATAATCGCAAAGTAAAGGAAATTGAATTTGCTAAGAATTTAAATAAACAAACTGATGATGAGTTTTCGATTCGGCTCGAAATAGAAATATCTACCACATTGAAGAAGAACATGCTTGAGTATTTATGGAAAAATAATGCAACACCTTAAAGAGTAAATATTTGACAAGAATTCATGCACAACATTGTTGCACGTGTTACATATGAAAAGGCGGAAGTATATATAATATATTATGTACTTATGCAAATACATATTTACGGGGAGGATATGGAGACATATGCAACACACAAATGGCGGTAATAAATAGCAAAATTATAGCCCTGTAAAATTTGTGCACAAATTGACAATTTTCAGTTTGCAGTGAGGCGAATGTTCGTTCGCATATCACTTTCCAATTGTCGCCATGTGTTATCATCAAGCCAATTGGAAAAAGAATTAAAGTCATCCACAAAAGCGAAGCAAACAGGAAAAGGAAAAATCAATCCGGACAGCATGCAAAAGCAAAAAAACAAACAACCAACAACAACAACACACATACAAAAAAAAACAACAAAAACAAAAAACTACCAAAGGCAAAAGTGAGTGGGAAGAAGAAGTAAAGAGAAGAGAAGTGCGGAGAGAAGAGAGGAGTGGAGACGAGGCCAAGGGAACTGACGGCTACATGCTGTGTGCACTGTTAAGCGATTAGAATGTCGGTGGCCTCCTCTCGTGGCCGAGCAAAAACAATCTGAGCTCAATAGGATTATGAAATGTGGCACTCGGCGATGCTGCACGTGTATGCACTGCTTCTGCTTGTGTGTGTCTGTGTGTGTGAGTGTCTGTCTCTGTTATTCTGATATATCTGCTAGATGAAAACCCAGTTAACGAAGCTTCAAGAGAATTCCGATTGCAGGCGCATCTACAGCTATATTGTGCGTCTTAACTATTTATACGCCAATTGCCATAATAATAAGCTAAGCAATCATATTAATAAACAGAAAAACATAAAGCTGTTAAGATCTCCATAATCTAAAAGTCTCCATAGTCAAAGAAGACTACATGACAATATATTATTAAAATTAAATCGTTAGCGATAAGAGATCTCTACAATTTAAAAGTCCCCAAAATTTATTTTCCTATCGATTTCCCTCTAAGCTTCCGTTTGAGTCAACTAGAACCTTTTCGATAAAAAATAGGTTTCATAATATATACGACTCATTTAAATAACAAACCAATTAATTATTGAAAAAAAAAACACATTAAAGCTTAAAAAGCCTCTAACGTTTAGAAGTCTCCACTTTTAGTAAACTATTTTGGTCAAATCTGCGATAATATAATAATTTGCTTAAAGTTATTTCTTTCACTTTTCATAATTTCCTACAAATAATTATACAATGAACATTTGAATCAAATTTTATAAAAATTCGAATTAAGAATAAAATCGCTACTTTTCCACACTTTTTACACGTGAGAACTTCACATAAAAAAGCTCAAATTTCTACAACTTTTTTTTGCCGCATATTGCGAAATTTATTGCAATTGCAAATTGGCTTAAAGTTAAAACAAATCGCATAGAAAAAGAGACACAAATGTTAAAGCTGCCAGTGTATCATAATTTCAAAAGGCTGCAAAATGACTGCGCTTCCTTTGGACGGCTGAAAATGCAGTGAGCGCTTGGAATAATTGTATTGTTGTCTGCTGCTGCTGCTCATTTAGGCTTGTGCAGCAATTAACGCTTTTCAGATTTACTTAGCCTACGGTGTTCTTTTTTTTTATGCAACCTTTCCGACTCCCTTCCCCATCCCCATTCCCCTGCCTCCCGACACCGCCATCCAATCATCGTCGGCAGAGTTGTTGGCCATCCGGGCCGGTCTTTTTGACTGTTTTTTGATGGCTCTGCAGCTCCTTTTTGCGCGCCCAATTATAATTATAATTGCAGCATTTTAATTGCATTTTGTTAACTATTTTGCAAGTCATTTCCCGCAGTTAATACGATAAAAAAAAAGAAGAACAACAAAAATGTTGAAAAACACTTTTAACTTCAAATTGTCGCCAAATGTTACACTCTAATGGATTTTGCAAATGGCTTTTTCATAAGAGATTTTCGAGATTCTTTAAAGCCTCTTCTAATTGCTCAAAATGAAGTTTGCCCCGACAATATACTGCAAATAGGCTCATTAATGCAGTTAATTGGTATTTAAATTTTGGGTATTTTTCACAAAAGTGTAGATCAATACCAATACTCACCAGCTGGTAACTTTGACACCCACAGCCGCCATTATACTTTTATTTATATTTGTAGACTTTTGTTTTGATAACAACATTTGCACGCACATAAATCACATTATTTTTATTTTACAGCGAAAAGTGGATAAGTGAAGTCAGAATATGTATATGTATGTTGTGTGCATTTGTTTACCCACATATTTACAAATCAACTTATTTAATCACTATACATTTTGTCTTTTTTTGGCGAAATAAGCACACATTTACACAAGCGACAAATCATAAATACGTATTCACATGCATATGTGGTATGTATGTAGAAGTATATATTTGATTTATACACATACACACACACACATTCACAGACTCGTGCAATACGTATTCTTATACGCGAATATGCGACACCATGCACATGTGCTTTTTTATGAATGCCATTTTCACAATTTTCTCGCACGACATTCGGCTGGCATGCGTCACCCTTCGATATCGTTTCGTTTCGGCCACTGTGCTACGTAGTACACTATTTACTGGCGTTGACCAGTTGTGCCCGGAATATTTGCAGCGTCATCATAAAAACATGCAAAAACTCGCCTTTTATGCATGTATGTAAATATGTTTGTATGTCCGCACTATGGTTGAACTTGTTCGTATTTTTTGCCAAAACTAATATGTATCAAGTTAAACGCGGTGACCAATAATCGTTTTATGGCGGCAACCATTTTTTCCGCAACTTTTTGCCGCCATTGATCTGCTAGTGTGTTCACATTGGATTTTATGCCAAAAATTCATAGTGTAACCAGACTCTTGATCGACAATGGCCAGATCAACACATGTAATTCGCACTTTACAGTTGCTTACATACATAAAAAGGAATATACATATTGATCGAAATGGAGTTTTATTAACAAAAAAATGTATGCAAATGACCCATTGTGAGAGACTGCCAAGTGCGTATTGTCCCTTTAACAACCATAGTCTTTTTTTTCGGTTTTTGCGAAGCATGATAACAGCAGCTGGGTCACAAATCGTAATCGTTCAGTTTTGTTGCAGCAGAGAGAAGGATGCAGCTAGACGACTGTCGACTAGACTCACGAACCCTACATTAATATAGAAGGCAAGAAGAGATGGGAAAGGCCAATAGACCACAGTAGTCAAAGTAATTGATATGACACTCGTTGCGAACCCAAGCACATCTTGTGTACTTATAAATTCGCACATTTGTACTCACCAAAAAATATGTTTTGTGTGCCGAAAGAAAGAAGGACAGAGACAGACAGACAATTATCATACTAAAGCACATTACTCAGCAACACTTTAAGAAACCACAACCGCTAGATGGCGCCAGGACTGCACAAATATGTTGATATTTTAATTACGTATTAAATATTATGGCAAATAAGCTTAATGAATTGATTAGTCACTCAGCGTTGGCAGCTTTTGCGGCATTCTAATGCAAAGAGCGAGGCAAAGTCATAAAATATGAATGGAATAGAGTAGAAAGCACAATAAACCAACTCTTTTTGGCTTGCACGCGTGTGTGGGTGTGTGTCGCAATGTGTGCATGTGACATATAAAACCATACACACACAGGGCCATACTTAAATGCGAGTATATGCATGTATATATATTGTAATACACACACACACACTCACATTGTAAATCTGTGAATTAAGAAACAATCATAATAATCGCACTCAGCGCACGTAATTATGAAATCCACATCACGGAAGAGGAATGCTGGGGCCTTGCTGCTGCAGCTACAGCTACAGCTACAGCTACGGCTACACACACAACTACAGTAACAGCTTCAGCCGTAAGCTGCATTGCCATGGCGCTTGTCTTCCCCTCTCGCTCTCGCTCACACACTCGCCCACACAAAATGCGCTACCACATCAGCAGCTTCGCCTCTCCTTGCGCTGCTCCTGCTCCTGCTGCTGCTACTGCTGCTGTTAGCACCATGCCTGCCGCAACAATTGCTGTGGAAAGTGCACAACGACATTATGTTGCGCTCTGCCGCGCTAATGCAATGGTCTATCAGCAGCCTTAACAGCGTGCGCGCCAGCGTCCAGAGCAACCAGATAAAGCCCAAGGAGACAGAGCGAGAGAGGGGTAGTGTAGTGGAGTGTGACTAGTAAGAGAGTGAGGGACGCGCGAGTCGAATGAGTGCGAGGGGGACAGGGGGACTGCACATATAAAGCAATGGGCCCTGCTGAAAAGCGACAACCGCGTTGGCTGCAATTCCACAGTCATCATTAGTTTGTGCTAATGCACCGGCACTCGGCGGGGACGAGCGGGAAGCGAGAAGCGGCGGTGGCAAAAGATGGGGTGTTATCGCGGCAGCAGCAGCAGCAGCTGCAGTAAAATTGTCTGTCAGTTGCAATTCGAAACCAAACGGATGAAATTGTTTCATGTTACACAATAAAAATTCTATATGAAACCAAAACAATGGATAAGTAAATAAATGCGGGAGCTGAGCGTTGACTCGAAATAAAAATATTTATAACGCAACACATACACACACATATACATACAAACCAAACAGACACACTCACACATATACTTAGCTTTTATGTTTGTTAATATTTTGTTTACTGCACGCTCCGCATAATGGTTCATCTGCGAATTTAATCTGACAAAACGAAATCTGCTTTTGCCATTCGCGTCGTATTGTTGTTGCCGGGGTAGCGAAAGCTTTAAGAGCTCAACTTAATTCTGTTGCATACTCTTAGGGATATTTTTAAATACCCTGTGAATAGCCCAGGGCAGGCAGATAAAACTATCAAACGTTTGCTTTATTTTTGTTAAATAAAACACTGGCCAAGGAACAATAAACTCACGATGGGAAAAATAAACTCATCGTAAAATTCGCTGCCGAACTTCAAAGTTCAAACAGTGAATCTTAATGTCTATAAATAAATAACGAAACAATAGCATAATAATAAATATAACATAATATTATATAAAATCATAAAGAGATAATATATAAACCAATTAAATTTATATTGTCAATATCCATTTCATAATAAAAATATCAAATATATAGTTATTTATCCGTTCTAGAATATAATTTTAAGAAATTATCTTGTTTCCCATTCGCTTTGTCACTTACAATAAAGTATTCGATCGGAAAAAGTAAAGAAACGTTTTCCTAACTTGACATTAAGCGACATTTCATAAATTTCGCCTTTCTCCCGTTTCAGTGAGTAACAGATTAACTTGTTATGGGATGATTAAAGATTAATATCAAGTAATAACAAATACAGCTGAAAAATAAATAGACACTTACCTCTTAGAAGTAACCCGATCGTTATCTATCATGATTCTTTAATTAATAAAAGACAAATATTTAAAAAAAAAAGTTATAATCTAAGATAAAAACATACATATGTCTAGTCTATTATTATGTTGGTTTCATATAAGTGCATATATAAAGTATGGATGAAAGTCTAACCTGTATTCCAAAAAGTATACAAAGGCATAGGATGAAAAAAAAAAGAGTAAACACTAAGTACCATAGCTTAGTGCTATCTAGGCTATCTTATGGATTCTGTTGCTTATACGTTAGCAGAGGGGACATAATGCTATAGCCATCGGGTGTGATGGGCGAAAAGGAATCGGCGCTATCAAGGGGCGTGTTGGCGGCTGTTGCCGTCACCGCCTCCTCTTTGACTTTGACATCGTTGAGCTTCTCGCAGCTGGGAAAATTGAATTGGCGTAAATTGTGCGAATCATTGATCTCTGGCAGACTGTCCAGCATGGATTCCTGAGTGAGAGGCGACGATTGACGTCCAGGCGGCAGCAGGTCCATCTCATCGCTATCCGTTTCGAGCATTTGCAACGCCGTTCCCGGACAATCGAGGCAGGGCGTCAACATTCTCGGATAGTTGGCTATGTAATCAATGATATCCAAAGCCGTGGGGCGTTTGCTCGCCTCCTGACTCCAGCACGCCTTCAGCAGCCCCTCCAGAGGCGGCTTTGCGCCACTGGGAATTCGCAACGAATTGCCGTTCCTCACATGGTCGAGCACTTGATTGTTGGTAAGCTCGGCATACGGAACCGCCCCGAAGGTTATCACCTCATAGAGCACCACGCCGAAGGACCAGATATCGGAGGCAGATGTAAAGATACCCAGCGATAGCGTCTCTGGTGGCATCCAACGAACGGGAAACAGTTTCCTTACCCCCTTGCGATTGTAGCAATAGTAATCACTCTCGAAAGTAGGTCGCGCCATACCAAAGTCACCAATCTTTATGACCCGCTGCGAGTTGACCAAACAATTCCGGCACGCAATATCCCGATGCACGTATTTTTGTTCCGCCAAATAGGCGAGTCCTCGAGCCACATCCATCGCATACATTGTCAGCCGCTTGGGGGAAATGTCCGATTCATCCGTTATCTTCTCGTTGACCATGCTGCGTCTGGCCAGCAAATAGGTCTTTAAATCGCCATACAACATAAACTGCATGATGGTATAAATCGGCTCATTTTGCAAACAGACGCCGAGCAGTTTGATAATATTCTTGTTATTGAATTTCTTCATTGCTTCCGCCTCGGCCAAAAAGTCCAAGCGATCCTCAGTCGATGCGCCACACTTCAACGTCTTCACGGCCACTGCTGTCCAATTGCCGGATCCCAATTGTGCTTCACCGCCATAGACTGTGCCAAAGGCACCTTCACCCAATCGTCGATTGATCACCACATTCTCCTTGGGGATTTCCCACTTGTCCAGCGTATTCAGTTTATTGCGCGATGGCGTTATCAGATCGATGCCAAACATTTTCATAATCTGAGCCGAGTGTCGGACTTTGCGATCATAGCGTTGCTTCCAGAAGTAAAATGAGATCATGGACATCATGAAAATGACCAACAAACAGATCGCAATGCTGACAATCATATTGGCCAGATCGCAATCGATGCGCAGCGCTCTCGCCACACCAGAGAAGCGGCAATCGTATCGGCCATCCTCGGGGATTTGGCCATTGAATGCTTTGTTTGCATTGAAATACAAACACCCGCCATCGCTATGCAGTTCGTCTCCAATGCCCTCCAACTTGGGCGTAAAGCTGCCCACTTTCGTATAGCTGCCATTACGCCATTGCAAAATCTCCAGATCGCTGATCCGTGATCCTCCAAATTCACCATGGCCGAATGTCACTCTGCCGGACAAACCATTAAAGTCCGTTTGCCACATTAATTTAGTCAGTTGATTGATTGTCTTGAGAGATCTTAAATCATTGATCGCAAATGCATCTTGCTCGATCAATGAGTGTGCGGCCAGGGCATAAGCCCAGACAGCATCATAGGCAAATCCCACATAATTGGCATTCTTATCGAAATTGCGCGCATAAGTTTCTTGCCAACTCTTCACGGTAATATTTTCCTGCATCAATGCATTGGGTTCGCCATATGGCGTATGCCTCATGCTGAAATGTCCTTCCATCGCCTGTGAGTTAGCAAAAGTTAATGGTTAAACACAGAGTTAACAAACAACAAAGCTACTCACATTGCGTAATTGCTCAGCTGTGCAGCGATGATGCACTTTTGATTGCCACACTCGAAAGTCCTTTGATAGCCAGGCAGGCAGAAACCAAATGTAATCCATGGCTTGCGTCATCTGTGAGTGAAGAGATTAATATATATTATTAACTCCATCATATACAAAGAAACATAAACTAATGTTTATTTATGAAGAAGCAAATGTTGATGAAATGCAACAATAATTTAAATATATACAACACATATTTGTAATTATGTTTAATTTAATGAATATTAAACATTTTGAAAAGATGTAAAAATGTGTTTTGTTATCACCCATTTGTATCTTCGATAAGCACTGGTTGCACTACATGCTATGGTTTGTGTCTCAACTTTGACTAACTTTGACAATGAAGAAGCAAATGTTGCTTACGATACATATTTGTAATTATTTTCAATTTAATGAATAATAATCATTTTGATATGATGTGAAAATATGTTTTGTTATCACAATTGGTTTGTGTCTTCGATAAGCACCGGTTGCACTACATGCTATGGTTTGTGTCTTAGCTTTGCTGGACGAACAAATTTACTCTAACCGCGCTCTTAAACTAATTTATCATTTTTAATAGATTGATATTGCTATTACAACATTCATTACAATTGCTATCCATTAATAGATCAATCATAATAAAAATTGGTGTATGTACTTACATCCAAGTGAATGGCTTCGCAGATGGCCATGGCAGCATTATCATTGTGCAGCTCCGCTATGATAATCCGGGAATGCGCTTCCTTGAGGCGACTTAAATGCTGAAATATAGCATAATTAATATACATAAATGATTAAAGTTTGATAACTCACCTCATTCATATCTTCGGCTGAAACATTCGGTTGAAACTTGCGATTAAAGGCCAAGGTGAAATTGTGCTGTTTTAATTTGCTTTCCATGTGAGACATGTAATCCGCATATTGCAGGCCATCTTCGGTCAATGTTGAGACCCGATTCCAGCCCAATCGCTGCATTATCTCCATATGTGCATCCACATACTGTGTGTTTGAACCAATTGTCCGAAAGAAATACGGATACGCTCTGCGATCCACAAATGATGCACCATCGGCCGAATAAGACATGACCATCATATTCATGTGCTTCGATATGCCAGCAATGGGTTCGACAGTTTCACTGCAAGCTGGTCCCAACACGCCCAGAACATTATCGTTTTTATAGTAATGGATGAGGGCTCGCATAACCAAATCGGATTTGCAGTGACCATCGTTGGTCTTTAGCACCAATTTATAGCCTGGCAAAATGGTTGAATTTCTATTGATTGCCTCGACGGCTCGATGGGCGGCATCCTCGATATTCGAATGTCCACGATCTGTAACATTAATGGGAAATATGCCACCAATCGCAAGAATTTGCTTCTCCTCTGGTTTTATCCAATTACTGTAAGTCTGCTCATTCGCACGCATCCAATTGCAAGCGATTTCATTATAGATATCCTCAATGTTTTCGCTTCGATGCCGCCGCATTCCAAGTTCTCTTTGGAAGTATGTTAAATGTGCATCAGTCATATAGAAGGAGTGCAATGCATAAGTTAGCTGACTTTCGTCGCTCAAGTCCTTGCCATAGTACTTCAATATAGGCGTTAGTTCATATTTGCAGTGCGTCTTTTGTAGATCTATGGATTCCTCGCATCGTGGTAATATAATTTGGGTAAACTTAATGTCAGCATCAATTACCATCGACGGTGTCCAATGGAGAACCATAAATCTCTTTTCTCCTCGCGGATATTGCTTTGCATAAATGTCGGCAAGTTCTTCAATTGTCTGCTTAAATTGTTTTCCTAGCCAAACGACATTAAGAAAGGTTTTACTTAAAGTGCTCTCTATGAAAAACGAATCATTTCGAAACTCAGCAATCAGCATAGCACATTTGTAATGATCACAAATCGGATTCCTAAATTCCTCGACGCTATAAAAAATATAAAATGAATACATAAAATATAGTATAGCACAAATTTAAGCTTACCTTCTTTGCTTGAGCAGATTTGTAACATTATCATCCATTGTGTACAGATTGTAATAAGTATTATTCATGTATTCAAAGATCTTGTGGTGCATGCTATGGTAATTGGATGCAGTATCGGGAACTTGAGCACTTGGCACAAACCAACCATATCGACCAGGCGTTATAGAAGGTCCTGCGCTTAGAATCTTGTCGGGCAAACGCTCGTAATTATAGGGCACCCAAGCTTCCAAGTTGATCATAGACAAATTTCGCAATTCATAGACGAACCTAAAAAGACATGAAACTTTTTAGAACATTGAATTTTTTAAATTACATTAATCTTCGAACTTACCTCACATAATTAAGAATATACCATTGATTATCGGGATTCGTTGCATTTTCCAAATGTATGGGCACAATTCGCACTGGCTTGTAGAGAAGCACCTCTCTCAGAAATATATCAAAGATCCTTGTCATCAACTGATGTGTCGGTCTATTTGTAACCTGCAGTCCGATGCCCAATTGTCTCTCATGAGTTTCGTAGGGAGCCTCTAAAAACGACATTATTAATAGGTTTTTCATTATTAACTACTACTCACTATTACCACTTGTTTTTAAACATTGAAAAGATGCTGCACTTTCAGTCAAATGGAATCCAATAAGAAAAAAGTGCAGCAATACCGTTGACTTTTGATGCAACATTTTGAAAAACGATGTCTTCAAATTAAAATTTACATTTCATCATTAATGTCCATGAACTGTAATTAAAAATACAATATAATTATTAAAAATAGAAATATAAGAAATATAAATAAAAAATTAAAATTTTCCCTTTATATTTCTTAGAGGATCAAAGTTGTGTTTGAATATGCAGCGATCTGGCAACTTCTGTGGAAATACCCAAGCAGATCTTTCCGTCTCGCTTTGCCCTTACACCTAAAAGCCATTGCAATTGCGAAATGCAAAGCTCAAGTTGTAAGAGCAGATGCGACTGACGTACAGTGTTTACATATCTAGCTAGAATTATGCCTTTTTGTGCAGAGCCAAGCAAAAATAGCATTGCGCAGCGTCCACCGGCTAAAATAACAAAAAAAAAAGAAAAAAGAATTACAGCACGTGGAAGCGACAGACGCTTAGAAAGCAATTCTTTCTTTCATTATTGTTTTTATACTTGCTACTATATGTGTATTTCCATATGTATGTATGGATGTTCGCATTTTATGCATTTGTTTATTCATCTTATTTATTTTTAAAAACATAAATGTATACTTATATGTGCTTTCATATTTACCCAGTTCATATATGCATTTATTTATTTAATTATACAATACCGTGTTTGTATGGCTAGAATTTTACCGCATGTTTGCAATTCTTCACGCTTCACCAAATAAAAATTATTCTTCGATTCCGATCGTGGTATGAACTTTTCAAGGAGGAGGTTCGTCAATAGTCGCACGTGTCTGGTAAACGTAAGTCATTCCAGTTCAGTTTAGCTCAGTTCAGTTTTTTTTAATTTTTATTTTGTATTTAGAAGTCAAGACAACCGTCTGGAAAATACTGTTGTCGTTTTAATTGTTGCACTTTTCAAGCTTTTGATTAGGTGTGACCTATACGAATAGTGCTCTATCTAATGGTGAACCGAAAACAGTTGTTGTTTCTATTACGAAGTCAGTATTTTATGACTTTGCTCAAGTTACTGTTCATCTACATGTGCATGAAATTATAATATTGGCATACCCTGTATCCAAAAACAACAAGGTGTATATGAAAGAACATATGCAAACAGCGCCAAACAGCCGTTAAAACGTTGCCAGCTTAATCACTAAAGCCAAGCCTTATTAAAGGATTGCAGCAGTGTTGCCAGCTTACAAAATAATGTTTAATTTAATTCAGGCTGGCTTCTTTGATTCTATTACGTTATAAAAACATCACGCTATTATTTTTATTTAGTGCACCAAGTATTTTTTTTTTTGAATTTGTTAAGTTCAATAAGCAATTATAAATGTCACCGTTTCTTCCTGTTTTAAATTATTCATGCATTGCAAGCAAAGCAAAAATTAGTTTGGAATTTTAAAAATATAAAAAGCTCAAAAACAGAAAAGTAAAATATAACATCTATCCTTCTACTATCGATCAATCACATTTAATTAATATTCTGAAAGATCGATTGCTTAATTAATATGCTACAAATGACTTTGAAATGAATGCACCACTAAGAAACGCAAATAAATTTCATAGTTTTTGCCCCTGTTTCGGTTGATAGCGACTAAACGCCCACAGTTGAGTTCTTAAAATAATAATGCTTGGCTGAAGATGAAGCGTTTTGTCTTCTTGTATATTTATATTCCATCAGATATATATACTTAATAAAAAAGGTGTCACGGGATGTTTTTGTAAAACTATATCTATGTTTTGTATTATAATTTATTTATTAATTTCTAAATATGTTGACTTGTCTTTGTTGTATATTTACTTATAGAAATTGCGTAGCTGATTTGCCGCGAAGAGATTGAAAACTTTTTCTCGCACAACTCACAAATATACAATATGTTCATATATGCAAATTTTGTAAGGCAGTTAACTTTGTTTTTATTACACTTTTTATTATTCAAAAACAAAACGTAGTCGAAATATTACTAGACACTGCACACAAAAACAGTTTAATTTTTGTTGTGTTTATTATTATTTTGTATTGTTTTTTATAAAACACATGTGGCTCGATGCGTTCCGAACGAAGCTTAATGATTGACTAAAACTCGATATAATGATCGCTCGGTCGATGCGGTAAAAATTTAAATTTCAGGGACCGGACACTCTTCATTTTTCAAAACAATATTTGTCTACAACGGCGTCAAAGAGACTAACACTGCTCTTAAAAATGAAACACCCAAAGAGTAAAATAAAAAGTTCAAAATACGAAACAAAATAATGTTATTAATGTCGCATTTTTAATACCCTACCTATTTAACCTATTAACAATCGCGCTTTTGCATAATGTTTCTTTATTTCTTTGATCAAAAAATATTGTTTGTTTTTTTAATTGTTGAATACGATTATCTGTCATTAATTATGTAAATTTCTTTGAAAAACCCGCAGAAAACCAGTATATAATCGTCTCATTTTGCTTTACAATTTGAATGGACTTCAAAAGAGTATTAATGTATTCAAATTTATTTGCTTGCTCAGCACATTAGTTGAGAGAAAATGCAAAAAATTATTGCATTTTTTAAACTTTTATAGTTATGTATATGATTATAATAATAAACTTTTGAACGTTTAACAAAAATAAACTAAGAGCATACATAATCTCAAACTATATTTATAAATAAAAGATTTAACCTTCTAAGAAACTATTTTCGAGCCTCTCTTTTCCATTGAAATAGAATACTTGGAATTCGTGAATTGCGATAAAAAAAAATAATTAGGAAAGGTATGCGGAAAGTAAAACGAGTGATACACAATTGAGTTCAGATTTTTGATGAACATAACGTGAAATCTGTTTTGTATTGAATCACAAAAACTGAGCTAAGTTTTGCAACTTTTATATCATGATACCTTGAAAGACATGTATAATAATGTGGTCTAAATACAACAGATAGTAATAACTTAAAATTTATGGGCATTATGTATAGTATATTTTTCTGAGCTTTGAATAAAATACCGGTTTTCATTGCCTCTAGTCAAGTGTCTTCACATAAAAAAATGAAAGTCACTGACTTTAAATTTAAAAAGTTGAAGTGTGACCATGTTGACGGGTTACAGTCAACGCTTCGAATAGTGTTCAAACGACTCAAACGTAAATGCAACAAATAGCAACCCTGTTCTGTTATTAACAGTTCGAGCTATACATTCATTTGTGACCTCAATGGAGTTTTGCATACACAACTGGAGTTTGCTAACAGAAGAGCGCAATATTGCGTAACTGAGCATTTTTGCGTTAACAGCGGCTTGTCGCAATGTTAACATTGCAAGCTGACGCCGTGTTGCACTGGGAGCGATAATTCAAATAAAACTGAAATTGTTTTGTAAACAAAACAATATTAATGTGACGCAAAACATTCGTAATAACTCCGAATAATATTATATATTTCTTATGTGACTTACAAAATACAATATATACATTAAAATGGACAATACTTTACCTGATGACGCCTGGAAGGATTCCTTTGACAAGCTGCTGGATCGCAGGCCGTAAGTAAAATAAATAAAAAGCATCAAAAACGTGCAATGAATTAAAATTCTCGCAATTTGCAGGGAGCTGCGCGAATTAAACATAATCAAAAAGCAAGTGCGCGCATCGTTCAATATTGACTCGAGTGTGGAGAATAGCAATCCAGAACTATTAAACGTAAGCGAGACTTCATTGCACAACCCGAATCTCTTAGATGTGGGCGGCCTTGTGAACTTAAAGAGGAAAAATGGCAATTCAATATCGACGCCATGCGTTAAGCGTATGAGTACCAATCTCTTCCATTGCGCACTCTCGCCGATAACGAGCATGAAACTAGATGGTTTACAAACACAGCTGGTGCCCAAAGTGTCCAATAATGGTGAGCTGCTGATCATTAATGTAAACAAAGATTAATCGCTATTATCTTTGACAGGCAAAGCAGAAAGACGCGCCATCAAACACGTTTGCTTCGAAATCAGTTCCATAGAGAACAGTGACATACAGATTGTCGATGATCCTATCAAGAACATAGCTTCTCAAGAAAAAGCGACTGGTAAACGCAGCCGTTCTTCGCTTGTTCTTCAACCCGGTAAATGGCGCAAGTCCTTGCACACCTGGCGTCGCACCTTCCAAACAGATGTTGTTGCTCCTACAGTTAAAGTGTCCTCGCCCAGGAAACGTACTACTGCAGAAATTACTCGCATATCGGGCAGAAAATCTACTTACTTGAATGAGAGCATCAATCTTGTAATCAGCCATGAGAAGGAAGTGCTCAGATATTGTGAACAGCGAAGACCGCTACGTTTTGATGCCGTCTATGCCGCTGTCAAGATGCTGGACACTTGCAAGATTGGCGAGGGCGTCTATGGCGAGGTCTTTAAATATATGCCAAAGAGCAATCCCTCAACTACTGTTGTCCTTAAGGTGATACCCATTGAAGGCACGGAACTGGTCAATGGTGAGGTGCAGAAGACATACGAACAAATATTGCCTGAAATTATCATTTCTCAGGAAATGAGCAATCTGCGTATTAATGCCAAAAATTCAACCACTGGATACGTAAATATTTACAACGTAAGTTTGGCAATTTAAGCTTGTAATGTTTATTAATTTAGTCAACTCTATAGGTGGCCTTGGTCAAGGGAAAGTATCCGCAGCACTTGCTAAAACTCTGGGAAGAGTATGACACCAAGAAAGAGTCGGAGAATGATCATCCCGAAATGTTTGGCAACAATCAGCTGTTCATAGTTTTGGAACTGAATTTTGCTGGCAGTGATATGTCTGAATTTACATTTCTAAATGCCGAGCAATCTTATTATGCACTGCGACAGGTAAAACCCTATTTTGTTTATCTACAATCTACTATTTATAAACATCTTTAACTTTGTCTAAACTCTCTATTGTAGGTCATATTTACACTTGCTGTTGGCGAGGAGGCTTTTCAATTCGAGCATCGCGATTTGCACTGGGGCAACATATTGATCGAGGAAACGGACAAGAAGCACATTGATTACAAGCTCAATGGCAAGGATTTATCTCTGCCCACCAAAGGAATACGCATAACTATCATTGATTACACTTTGTCGCGAGTAACTGTCGGCGATTGCTGTCACTACAATGATCTGTCCACCGACGAGGAGCTATTCACAGCTTCAGGAGATTATCAATACGACATTTACCGCATGATGCGGGATGAACTAAAGTGAGTCGACTACTATTAAATATAACTAAACGAAACTACAGTTAAATACAACTATATTTTCTTGCAGCAACGATTGGTCAGCATATGCGCCCAAGACAAATGTAATGTGGCTATCATATGTGGCCGCCAAGCTAATTGATGGCGTCAAGTATAAGAATCCAAAATCACAAACACACAGAACACATTTGACAAAACTTAAGGCCTTTCACAAGGCAGTGCTGCGCTTCAGCAGTGCCTTCGAATGCGCCAACAGTTTCAATTAGTTTTACTTATATATTTGTTATAATGAATTATTAGCTTCAATTGACTATACTTATATATTTGTTATAATGAATTTACTAATTTTTGCGAAGCATTAAAGAGTTATATTTTCTAGTTCAACAAGACGATAAATTACTACTTGAAAACTAGTGACTGAAATTTCAATTTTAATTAAAAATAAGTTTTTCAATCAATTTTTGTTTTTTATTGAGGTAAACAAAACAGAGTATTGAATTAAGCCATAAAAAAAAGTAACTCATTTAATGGCCGGATCTAGATAATATCTCCGTCTATATAAATATATAAGAAATTTGATTTGCGTTATTTGTATCGCAATCATTTTTAAAATTTAACGGTCGAATGCTCTCACACTCACTAATATTATATTTCTATTTCACGATAATTTACTGCTTTAAAATGAAACGACAAAAAGCTATAAAGATTCCTTGGTAACCTGATATCGAAAGCTCGTTGCGCTCGCTCAAAAGCTTTACAGCGAGCTTTCTTCCTTGCTCACGCGAGTGCAAAGAAAGGAATTTTAGTTTCTGTTCATGACACAAATTTACAACAACTGACGGCGGTGCTGGTCGAAAAAAAAAAATTAAAGTTTTGCTGCATTTCTCCTACAGGCTGATTTGCTCTCCCAGTGTAAATAATGAAATCAAAAATCTTAAATTTAATTGCAACAATTTCACATAAATACCGCAAAGTGTTCTAACAATTAAATGTCCGCTTTTACGTTAACGTAAATCTTTCTTAATGATTTTACAATATTTTGCACGGCTTTAAACGGAGAGTGCAAATTTGTTTGTGCAAATAAAAAAGGAAAACCCAAATAAATGAAAATGCTGCAAAAGCAAAAACAAAGGAATATTTATAAAAATCGATACTGAATCATATTTATAATGCGAGCATTGTCAAAGCAAATTAAATAAGTTAATTATCCTGCATATGCTGATGTACGCACGTATGTACACATGTACACTTATACATCGTGTATATATTTGCGTATGCGTGTGTTTATGTGCATATTAATGCCGATTACTAACGATGTTCTTTAATTACAACAGCGGCGGAACTTCATTAATTATTAGTGAGCGCAATATCCTGTAAATATGCAAAATTAAACCGCTACTTAGTACGCCATAAAAGGTGAGTAGCAACGAAAGTATTCTTGTACATTCTTGTACATACGCTTTCTTATGTATGTATGTACAATTTGCGTTTGTTTGTTGTACATCACAGCAGCAGTAGCAACACCAGCAGCATTTGCAGGTCAGCCAGTGTGTACATATGATTTGGGGGTTGCTGAAGTCATCCACTTCATCAAAAAGTCATTGCTTTGCACACACATGTGTAGCATACTTATAGAGGGTCTGCTTAAAAAGGTATCATACCTTTGCATACATACTTATGCACGTTCACACACACTTGTGCATATATGCAGTTATGGTCTGTAAACATGTGTTCGTGCATATGCATGGCGTAGTTCGTAAGTAACTCATTTAGTTACTCATAAACACACGCAAATAAAAGCTTAAATATGGCCATAACACGATTCTGTTGATTCAAATTTAGTTACCTGTTGAAATATTGGCATGATGAGCATACGGCAACTCAGTATACATACACACAAACTCGCATGCAAATGTGCATGCGTATGTAGAGGTGTTGCCCGAAAAATGCAATTTTCTTCATTAGGCGGCGACTCCCCATCTCTCGGCATTCGTATTCTTGCTAGTATGTATGTATGTTGTGTGTGTGCGCTCGTCTGTATGCGTGCGTGTGCGTTTGTGTACAGTGGCCAACAACTAAAACGAAACAAAGCATATGTGAGATGGGTTAACGTAGCAATAAAACTGTTTGTGCCAAGTGACTGATTGGCAATTAACTCACAATACTCTAAAAGTGAATCATTGCCCATGGGTTGCATGTTTATGACGTAAGGCGGCATTTTTAAATGGCTACTCCTCTCACAGTAACAGTGTACACAATTGCTGGCCATTTTGTAACTGACTGATCGTTACGAAAGCGATAAATCGATAATTATCGAAGAATTGCTAGGAGAGTAAAACAAATGGTGGGGCCATTTTGGAGAGTGGAATTAGAAGAAATAGTTGAATTCAGGCATGTTAAATAGGAGTTGTTTCTCACATAAAGGAATATTGCTGAGGACTAAACATCTTTTGAAAAAATAATATGGTATTCATAAATAATTGAATCACAATTATATATTTTAGATATAAAAAATGCATTCGGTTGGCATACACTCCGCTATGGCGATTAAGCGCCAGCGAAAGCGTCGCGATGAACAGAAAAGGGCCCGGGAGAGACGCTACAGCACCCAGAGCAGCGAGAGCGGTGAAACTTTTCATTCGCCCAGCGGATCGGTGAGACGTAAATATCACCACCCACACCATGCCGTCAAGCCGGGTCCAGGCATAGATAGTCAGGTTTGCATCGAAACTCGCTGCGTCGAGTCACATGTAATATTTTAATCCCATTCTAGGTGGTAACAAGCATTGGTATGTTGCATATTGGCATCGTGTTCATTGTGTTTGGCGTTTTCCTCTGCGGCGCTGGCATTATACCGGATGAGACCATGTCCTGGAATGTGTTCAGTAAGCTACTAATCTTATAAAGGGATTGAATTTTCTTAGTAATGCACATTTTAATTAGGTTCCAGCTCGGCTTGGTGGAATGAAGTCACTTGTACTGGACTCTTTTCATTTGGCTTGGGTCTATTTCTACTAGTTCTTAACTGTTTAATTAGCCGTAAGGAGGAAGAAGATCTCGAGGATTATGTGCAACGTCAGCTGACCAGATCACGATCAGGTTCATATATACATATATTCTTAAGATTATCAGTAAAATGCTTATTGTTTGGGTGTTTTGCAGGTCATCGCTTGGAGCGGGATGTGGAAACTGGCGTGTTGACCACTCGACATGCCCGCAAAGCGGTTGCATTGCAAAAAAACGGAAGAAATGGGCCACCATCGCCCACGGATGTGGCTGTCGTGCATTGTGGTTCGACGGAAAATAATATATCGAATGGACAGATAGTAGGTCGTAATGGTAAGCGCGGCTTGCAGAACGCTGAAAAAGAATAATATTTTTTTTGTATCTCCTCTTATTGATTTGACAGGCATAAACAATTCCGGTGATATATTGTTGGAAAAGATTGTGGAGGAGGACGCACCGTATTTGAATGAGCATAGTGCGGGAATATCGCCAATTGAAATTGAGAATGATACAAAACAACTTCTAAGAAGGGAATCAATAACAGATGCAATCAATATAACACGCATATAATACTTATTTTAGGTAATTTACTCTTAAACACTTAAAGATGCTATTTTAAACAACATTTAGATACTTAAAGATGCTATTTTTTCAAAATCATTAATAGATGTTACAGTTTAAACAATCGATCCAAAAAGAAAAAAACAAATTTCCAATAGATGTAAGATATATACATACATAAACAAACATATGTAATCTACATAAAAACATAACATTTTTTTAAAATATCTTTTTAACTCTTTTTTACATAATATGAGAATTACTTATAACTATTATTATATATTACCAAAATATGAATAATACTTGCAATGTATTTACTAAAAAAAAAAAAAACAAAAACAAAAAAATCAAATGGCAACTGACATTTATTCAAAATACATATGAACATATTATAATAATATTTATACTATATTATCCAAGCAAGCAAAATATATATGAGATTTATTATAGAGAAATTTACACTTAATTAATGTACATAAACATGTGTATACATTTGTCTTACTGCTTTTATACCCATATTATATAAAAGAACAGTTACAACATCTAGTCTAAGAATCTTATCTATAGAGGCTACCTAAGAACTTTCTTAACTGCAACTAAATTTAAAAATAATAATACAAGCATATTGTATATGTAAGTGATTATAAACTGAATTCAGACTTACCCACAATTAATGCTTAAATGATAAACCTAAACATAATTAATGCCTATTCAAAATAATCAAACAAACAAACCAATCATAATTCTTTCAATTCTGTTTCTCTGCTCAGCTGACAGAAAGGAAATTGCGACAAAATAGAAAATGTAAATAGCTAAGCAGAATTTACACTAAATACTATAAATATTTAAAAATAACCAAAGAAAATTTATGAAATTTTGTCCATCTTTTGGCATTTATATTTCGATTAATTTTATACCCAAACTTTATGTTGTGAACCTTACATCTTAGGTATAAATATAAATATTTTGGACAGATTGAATTAATTAAGTACTTGAATTAATGCTTCTACTACATACACATATTTTTAAGTAATTAATTATTTCAACTAGGGCTGTTCCAGAAACCATTGTAACTTACATTTATGTATTACTTATACCTATAAATAATATGATAATTTCCAAAAAACGAAAAAAACCAAAACAAAATATATATTGTCAGATATTTTGTTTTTAAAATTCTGAACCAACAAAGTGCACAAGAAATGAATGAAGACTATTTAAAGTAAACACTCTTATTATCTGTATATACATATGTATTTATTTAGGTTTAGATATACCAACAAATCTACACGTAACTCTAATTTTTTATTACTTCGAAAGCGAACAATTGAAATAAATAATTTAATACAAATAAAATGTTCACATTTTTCAATCAATAGAATTAGATACAAGTTGAAGATTTCGTATTTTCTATAATTTACATAAATAAGTATTTTGTTGGAAACATTTATGCACCTGATCTTCAAGGAAATTCCTTAAATAATATTCAATTCTAGAGCGTCCAATGTGTACACACCCAGAGACTTTTTTAATTGGCAGTTGTGTTGCGGTTTTTCTAATTAGTCCGTCCACCATGTATTCCAATTGCCAATCAAACATATCCAATCAACTAGCAACTAACTCACTTTCTAGTCCATTGGGTGCATTTATAGTTGGGTTTTCATACTTTAACAATTAATAAAATGCATTAAATGAATAATTGCTTTTTTAGATTACAATAGTGACCCAATTGCTAGAGGGCACACAAAGATGTCCGTGAGCAATATGCAACCATTGATTACAATGGTAGTAGTAGGCTGCTTTTAATTGTCGTCGTATGAAAACTATTGCACGACTAAATTTATCACATATATATACTTTAACATCCATTAAATACATTTTTATTCAAATTCTTTGACGCGGTCTAGTCAAAAAGCAAGCGCGAAATCAATGAAAAACTCAAACGAAAAGAATATCGAGTAATCGATTACATTTAACTTTTCTGGGTAAAAATATCGCAAATTACAAAAATCCTTTTTCAGGTTTGTGATTTTAGCTCCATTCATATGCAAATAAAATGCATTATAAGGTTTCACCTTTCCTACAAATAATAAAAAATATATTTTTAATGATCAGAAAGGACAACAGAAGAGCAAAGGCTTGGCTGTTGATTTGTTGAATATACCAGTTTTAACAGCTGATTACAGTCACCAGTTTTGTAAATATATGAATATATCGCATAAAGTATAACCAGGGCTGCAGCTGTGTTTTGGTATATCTGCTCGTATATTTCACAAAGTTTCCTTCTTACCGTCACAAAAACAAAAACCATCGTTGCATTGATAGTGTGTCATCGATGTTTCTACACCTACAATTAATTAGTAATCATAATAATAATGTTCGACAGCACATATGTTGTTTTTAGTCAAATCTACTTGTGAAATGTGAACAAACAAACTCGCGTTAAATGCAACGTTAATTAACTAACTACGGCACAAAGAATAACAAAGAGCTTTTGTTAACACAATGTCCAGTGTTGACGAAATAAAAATCGATCTTCCCCCACTAAGTTTCGAGAAATGTATGTTTGCCTAAATTGGAAAATTAATTATATATTTTTATATACTAAGTGTTAATTATTCTTGCTTGCAGCACCAGAGACGCAGGATGAGCGTGTTAAGCGTGAAGCGATTGAAGAACTAATTGCCAAACATCCCGAAAATCGCATTCCAATCGAGGAATTGCGCAAACAAGCGCTCAGCGAATTGGGGCTGGTGAACGATGACCTCAGACGTGTTTTGTGGCCACAGTTGGCTGGCGTCGATGTCAATAGCTTGGAGCGTGTCCCAACTCTGGCTGAATTGCAATCACATCCGGAATACAATCAAGTGGTGCTCGATGTGAATCGTTCGTTGAAACGTTTTCCCCCCGGAATTCCCTATGAACAGCGTATTGCGCTGCAGGATCAGTTGACGGTGCTCATATTGCGTGTCATTCAAAAATATCCAAACTTACGCTACTATCAGGGCTATCACGATGTGGCCGTGACATTTCTGCTCGTCGCTGGCGAAGAAGTTGCCTACGCCATCATGGAGGAGTTGTCTACCACCCACTTTTCCGAGTGCATGCAAGAAACAATGGAGGCCACCCAACGGCGCTTGATGTTCATTTGGCCTGTGGTGCATTTTGAGCAGCCCGAACTGTTTCAGTTCTTGCAACGTTCCACCGTCGGCACATTGTTTGCCCTACCCTGGTATCTCACCTGGTTTGGACACAGTTTGAACTCATACAAGGCTGTGGTGCGCTTATATGATTATTTTCTCGCCTCGCCGATGTACACGCCCATCTTTGTGACAGCCGCAATTCTGCTGTATCGATCGCAGGCCATTTTGAGCGAGGACTGTGATATGGCGTCGGTGCATTGTCTCTTATCAAAGGTAACACAAACTGAGAGGGTCGACTATCAAATACCCGAATATGAATATATAAAATCTTATATAATACTAAGAGCTGCTGATTAGAATATGTTTAAATCAAAAGAATTTAAATAGACACATTTTGTATTCCTATGTATATATTTAAAGAAGTCAAAAGTACTCCCCTCTATGCATTTAACAACAATTTATACTACCTTATTTAAATGCAACCGCCGAGCGTAAAAACAAAGTACAACTTCTTATCAAACAAATAATAATGAATATAAATTGATTTTTGCAGCTGCCAGATGATTTGCCGTTCGAGGATTTGTTGCGCACATCGAGTAAATTGTATGACAAATACAGTTTGACAGTAATTGAGAAAAAGGTTGAGGAACTCATCAAATTGGAGTATGTGAAAAGTGCCTTACAAATCGAATTCCAAATTAATCTCGTATTGTATTTTGCAGGCAAGAGCAACGACAATTGGAGGAGCGACGTCGTCGCTATCCGCGTTCGACATCAGCGAAACCAGATTACACATTAAGTCGATGGGTGTTGAAGAAATTGACCACGAAATCAGTAATGATGACAACCGCTGTTTCGATTGTGGTAGGCATTTGTGCTTATTACTACAAGAATCAGTATTTGGCCGCTGGCATCAGCTGAGTTACCGGCTATTTTCATCCCACGCTCTACTATACTATATTCCGATCTATGCCTAACCAGCCGAAGATCGGCTGTATGGTCAAAATTTGCCTTTATTAACGCTCGTTTCACGTTCATGTTTCACACACATTTTAAAATGCTTGTATAAATTGACATAAAACCCTCACAAAAAAAGATAAGACACAATGTACATTATAGGGACAAAAAAGAGAGGTGTTTGGATTGTAAAAATGAATGTAGCTTTTTGATTAAATTCACTGGTTATATAAAACATACTATATGTGTAAGCTATAAAGTACTATGTATACTATATTTATGAAGTTCGTCAAATGAATTTATAATAATATATTAATAGCAAAATTAAATGTATATACGAGTAACTCGTTTATCTTATTTCACCACACACAAGCTACATACAAATCAATAAATAAACTACAATGTACAGTTAGAGAATCTGTTTTATTAAATGCCTATTGATACTATTTATTTATCTATTATTAGCGATCCATAACTGGAATTTTTTCTTTAAATTTCTTGTTTCCCTTGGCCTATATCTCTGATACTTCAAAGAACATTTTTAATGGTTTTCAGATTCAGATTGTTAAATTAAATGGTTAATAGAGTTAAATGTCAAATACATATCTTAACTATTTATTTATTTACTATACCCACTAATTATAGTTTATATTATAAATATCAATTTGCTCTACATTTGTTACTTTATTGCCTTGCCGCTTTTAAGTGAATTTTCTAATACTTCAATGAATGTCTTCAATTGCTCCAGATTCATTTCAAACATGATTAACTCATCTTTAGAATTGGAGCGACAGTGCAAATTGATGGTGACCACTTGGCGCACATTACTCCTCGAGCTGCTGTCACCTAAAATCAATCTTGTGTCCCAATCGAAGGACATTACACACTTGACATTGTTCTTCAGATATTCATAGCGACTCAGCGCAGATTCCACTGCATCTTGTCGAGATGCGAGCACCAAAGGTACCAGTGGCCTTAGCTCTTGGCTGAGAAACGCTAGCTTATCGGTATTAGCTGCTTCAACGCTGTCCAAACAACAATTCCTATAGTACTTGGAAATAGTACGGGTGGCAAGTAGAAAATCGTCAGGGTTTTGAAAGCCATATTTGTGAGATAAGCGAAGTGCCTGTTGATCGTTGATATTTCCGATTAGAAAATCAATGGACAAGTGCAGCACCTGACAGAAATAACAGAATGGTAATTTTTTATTTTAACCGTTTATAAATATTATCCATTACCTCCATAAATATCTCTTTGTTATTGATGCTTTTTAACAGCTCCATTGCTTAGCTTCTGATTGTTTGTATCGCAATCAGCTGTTTAAATGAGGGCTGCCAAGAAAAAACGATAAGACTTTCGATAGGCTTTATGCAGCCCTGACCATAGTATTTTATACTTTTTGGTATATTGCAAAATTATTGCTAATTTTGAAAGTCAACCTTGCGGTATCGCTGTCAAATAAAATGAAACAAAATTAGTTCAAGTAAAAAAAATTTTCTTAACGGCAAATACAACTAATTTTATTGACGACTAAACAATTCTATATACTTCCTTAACAATAAACTTTGCTGTCGCACAGAGTTTTTGAAGGCAATCTTTTGAAGAGCACCAGGTAAGACATGGAATGTTCAATTAAGCTTGAAGCTATTTCATTATTTACAGATACAAACTAATGTAAACTTAACTAAATATTTTTGTAGCAAAGGTTATGTTGTTGTTGTTGTTGTGCTCCTCACTTTCATTTGCGGCATAGGGCACAGTGGAAACACAACCCTCGGGATCATGACGTCCATTCAACTTATGATTCGAATCATTCAAATTGATGGCTGAAAATCGCTCAAGCACAGGCGCTATAGGTAAGCTATGATATTGCTCGAAATGTTCATCATCATTGCCGAAATGCAGTCGCAATTGATGCTGTATATTCTCTTTTTCATTAGCACGATTTCGCTGAAAATCTTCCTCGACCCTAAAACAACAACAAAAGAAAAAGTAATTAAGTCCAAGAATTGACAAACGTGGAGTACACATCATACTTTTTTAAAGCTTCAAGTTCGCCCTCCAATGAAAGTTTCGTTTTAGCGGCTTTAACCGATTTCTCCGTATGCAACTTTTTCTCCAAGAGTCGCACGGGATTGTTGAATGAGAAACGTTGATGCAGTGGCTTCTCATCATCCAATTTGAAGCTCTGCTGTTCCTTTAAAAATAATTTCTTAATTCGTAAAAAATACTATATGAATTTCTTAACTTTTGTTACCATTGTTGGAAATATAGGTGTTTTATCCTGTAAGCTTTGGGGAATATGTCGTTGTCTGCTCTTGAAATGGCGATTTGATTTGGGTTTCGCTTCTTCAACTGTTGCAGTTGCTGCTGGCGCAGTTTTGGTAGCATTTTTTGACTCATTGTTGCCGGGCAAGTACATAACATGTTTTCCTCCAGTTAGAAATTTAATTGATTGAGGCTCAATGTTTACCAATCTTTGCTTTTTACTGCCATACTCCAGACTCTTTGTATGTTGCTCAACGCCAACCCCCAGATTCTTATGCAGCAGCCAATTATTGCAGCCCTCGGCCTGATCGTGTTTTAATTGAGTTGTGGATTTTCTCGAACTGGCATTATTATTGAAATAATCGTCAGGCTTTGACTTCTGCAGACTCTTGTATATGCAGACCTGTTACAGAATGAATGAACGTTAAAATTCAATCTGTATAATATTTTAAATAATAGGTAACTGCAATTTACTTACATCGCCAGCATCCAATCCTCGATTGTGCTGCAGATGCGAATCCCTGGGCAGCGATAGACTAAATGTGTGAATTGGTGCCATCGGTGTTTGGCCTGGTTTTTTCATCTTGCTGCCGTAGAACAACAGATTATCCCCCTCCCATTTGGAACGGTACTCATCAGAGCTGGTGTCATCATCCGAATTGAGTCCCTTGTCGCGATCATCGTTATCGTCGCCCAGATCCTGCTCAGGTGTCCACGTTGTATTCATTTGCTGTGCTCGGGGCAATTGACGACTCTGTGTATTACTACGATTTGGTTGTATGGGTCGCTCATTATTTGCATTCGCTGCCCAAATATTGAGATTCTCTTTCATCTGCGAGCTCTCGACACGATCCAGCTCCTCCATGAGTGAACGCCAAGCTAACATGGGACTAAACGAAGGTGTCTCAGCTTGTCGGCGCGGCAGCGTTGGACGTATGTGAACAAGTAAACCATTATCGTTCATGCTCTCCTCAGGACTACTTATGTTTTTATATTCCATATCATAGTTGCATAGTGTGGGCAGCGAAACTTCCTCATTTCCAAGATTTTCATCAACTAAAAGATCACAAAATTTTGAATTAGATTTAGATGTTGATCAATTACAAACATGCATACCACTGAGTGTCTTTGTGACTTCTGAGGAGCCTCCCACCATTTCCATACCAAAGTAAAACGTTCGTTGTTGTTGTGGGGCCTTGGTGGTCACAATTACTTCCTCCTGCGGCTCCTTTGGCATATGCTGCTCCATTTTCACAGGGATTTTAATAGTAGTGGTATTCTCAAGATTTTCCGATTTGCGACTTTTCAGCATAATGGCGTCGGAGCTTTTCTCTCGCCGATAAACGTAAGGAGGCCGCTCAATCGCAGGACTTTGGGGATGATTGCCACTCAAAGAATTACGTTTTTCATTGCCCCTTTTGAAGGCGTCACTTTGGTGACTCTGCACAGGCTTTAATGGTGCCTTGATTAGCTTCATTTGGCGATCCGTATTCTTGGCAAAGTGAGATGTTGGTTTCCCATTCACATGATCTGGTTTTAGCCGTAAAATCTCCGCATTATTTTTAACTGTGGGAGTAGCAGTTGTATTATTTACAGCAACTGCGGGGGCTTCGGGAGCTCTACGCTTTTTGGAATACTTGTTGCGATTGCTGGTTGTTGGTCTAATTGATGCATCCAGCGCATTCTTGGACTTGCTGTTGTTGTTGCTGTGACTGCTGCTGTTGATTGAGTTTATTTATGAGCTCCGGCTCAGAGAACGTGTGACGCTGCATGCGTGAGAGATTCGTTTGCGAGTCCCTCAGCTTGGCTTTGTGATACAGCAAAGTTTGGGAGCGTGTGAATTCCGTATGTAAATCATTATTTACATTTCGATTGCTATCGCTGCCATCTTTTCGCGTTTCTATGATAAACGTTTTGGATCTCTGACTTAGGGCATTATTATTTGAAATGCTTTCATTTGGCTTTCGCCCACTAATCGTGCCGCCCGAATTCAATATCGCGCCATTTGTCGTTGCACGCAAATGCAACTTTTTCTCCAGCTCTGGTAGCACTTTAAACGGTATTTCCGCCTGTACCTTTGTTTCGCCCCTTTCGACGCCAGGTGGCTGATATGATCGACGCCAATGAGGATTCAAATTACGTTGCTGCGGCTGATTAATGGGGCTAGTTCGAAAATTCGAAGTGCGGCTAAATTGATGATGATGAGCATTTTGTTGGCTGAGGTGTTTGAAATGTGATTGATGAAATTGCGAGCTGCGATCGAGGCCTGATCTACCGCTGCTAATGTTGTGAGCGCTTCCCGAATTTCCCATCTTGATATTTCTGAAAAAAAATGAGCAATTGAATTGCAATTGAAATCAGTTACTTTTCAAAACAAGTAAAAACTCTTTTTCCATTTCCAGTATTGATAATTGCAATCCTGACTTTGAGTATTAATTATTATGCAATTATCGATTCACTAATTAAGAGTGAAATTCGTATTGCAGCATTGGACTTATCTATTTAGCATGTAATCACAACAGCACCACAAGTACTACTACATGCTTGCACATACTACACATACATACATATGCATATGTGTGCATGTGTGCCTGCATAAGTGAGTGTTCATGTGAGTGTGTGCTCTGACCCACAATTGGGGTTCTCACCATTTATCAATCATCGAAACCTAATTACTGTAAATAAACACACAGACACGAACACATTTGGAGCTTTTAATGGACCATATCTTCATTTGTATGCGTGTGCATTAAGAGAAACGCTTGTGCCAACATCACATTCCACGATAAATAAATACACACATATGCAAATGGCAATATTCAGGTATTTCAGGTACACAATATACGTCTTGAGCGAAAAATGGAAACTTTGCATTTATTTAGGAATTTGTATACATATATTCATAACCGACGAGTTTTGTATTAACTTACAAATATCTGGCATAATTTATAGATAACTTTCTTTTTCACAGCAAAATTACCATTGCTTTTTATTTTTGCTTTTGCTTTACTACGTTGAGGGCACCATTCGAAATTGGAATGTTTGCAATGCATGTACTCACATACACACAGGCAGACTGACACATGTACACTGTTTATGCACATGTATGCATGTTTTGATTAGTTTGGACACTTGTTCGAACAATTGTAAGGTTTTTTCTTCGTTTTCTTTATGGAATTATTGATATTTTCCTTTCTTTGGGCAATTTTTTGGCGTTCCGTTTTCTTTTATTTTACCGGACTGCGCGAAGACGGCTGCGAGCACAATGCGCAGAAACGCTTTCACAACAACATTGATCTCGGCTCGGCTGCTTCAAACTTGCCTTCCCATTGTCAAGCGAGAGTTGAGAGAGGGAGAGCAAAAGAGAGTCATTGGCCCAAAAGCTTCGCTCTTTTGCAGCCCAAGAAACCCAACTTAATGTTGTTATGCTATTGTGCGTGTGTGTGGGTACAAGTGTGAGAGAATTTTACCAGTTCTTTTTCATTCATAATGATCAAAACACTGAGCGAGTTTCAAGCGTACTACTTTTGATACCTGCATTTGTGTACATGCATGTGTGTGTACTTGTTGTTGTAAGCAGCGGCGCCCATTTGTATGTAACAGAGGCAGAGGGCGGCACTTACGATCCCATAAAGTATACATTTCAACTGATCCAGCGTGAACAGAGAGTCGTGAGTTTATTTAACCTTCCACGCCTCAGCTGTCAATCGCACAAAATATATGGAGCTGTACACATTGCTGTACATTATTTATGCAAATTAAAGTTATTGCAGCAACAAGTATTATTCGTATGTAGGTGATGGTGAAGTGATGGCGCCATCTACCGCATGTAGCACAGCAATTGCATAATTGTGAAAGGAATGCTCAAAATGCTTAAAACAAAACCCAAATTCAGTAATGATGATAGCGCCATCTATCATATTATTGTTTCAAATATCCTCGAAATGCAGTGAAAACAAATTTTGATTTGCATTATGTATAATTATGACTATATATATATGTATATATATATATATATGTATATGTAGAATAGGTTTCTTTTATTTTTATTAAAAATAAAAAAATATAACGTTACAATTTCAACATTCAAAAAATTCTACAATTGGTTTTTACTAATTTATATAAATTGATAAAATCTTAAACCATCATTTTCATTTTTTTTTTTTGTTTTGTTTGTTTGCGAACTTAAGCAATTTCATGAAAAAACTCATATTCATGTCTCATGTAATTATGTTGTTTATCATCAAAGCAACCGATTAAGACCGAGGACTGCAATTGACCTGAACCTGAAACTGAAACGGATCCTGCAACTGAAACTGAACTTGGACACTGTCAGTCGGAATCATTGATCGCTTTTTTTCTCTTCTTTGCCGCCTGTGTCACTTTATGTTTGGACCAATCCTCCTGCGAATATAGTATATAGTTTAATTAGTTGTTTAGGCTCATTAGTAAAGATTTGAGAGGCTGCTCTTACTTCACTGGAGTTCTCATCAGATGAGTATATTGTTTTCACAACATCCGAATTCTTTTTGTTCCCCGCACTATGACTATTGGATTCTTTTTTGCCAACAGGCTGTTTGCGTCCACGTCCGCTGCCCCCTCGTCTTCCAACAGCCGTCGTTTCATCCTCTGCTGCCAATGCGAACAGATCACTAAACTGTTTCTGCTCGACGAACAAAGTGATAAGAGTTAAATAGAGATTAGTTTCAATATAGAGAGTTTTACCTTTGTGCTTTCATTGCTGTGCGAATATGCGGATTGCAGTGCTCGCTGCATCATGTCATGGACATAGAGCCCTGTTCCCGTGCCATGCCTACAGCTCCTTCTATAATGTTCCAGGTGATTTAATACCTACAAAGAAGTACACATTAGTTAATATCCTAGTTTTAGTAATAGGCAATAACTCACATGATCGGCAGATGGAGTGCTGCTTGCAGCGGAGCTGCCTTTGGAAGGCCGCTTTCGCTTGTTGGGCGATGAACTCGGGTATTTGGAGGTGAGCAGAGATGCGATTATTTCCGACAGCTTTTCTTCGCAGCGCTGACACCAAAACCTGTTGTAAAGTTTGAGAAAAAGGTGTTTATTTTGAAGTGTTTGTGCGTTGACAGCGCAATGAGTTAAGACAAGTAACCTTACCTTAATGCCGACGTGACAAAGGGATCGCCTCTGGATTTGGCTTCCCTGCTTAGCAGCAGCCTGATTATTTCATTTGTGGGCTCCTCACTCTTCAGCAGCAACAGCAAATGGCTTAGCGCCTCGGGATGATTGGCAGCTTCCAGTTCCGGCAGTAAATCCTATTTAAACCAGTTTATTATAACGTTGCCACTTCAAAGAGAGTGATATATTATCCAAGCTTACCTGTATGCATTTAAGGGGCACATCGTGTGCTTGAATGAGCTGCCATAGGCAAAACTGTTCATATGTCTCGTACTCCAGACTATCGCGTATGCAATCGATCAGACCATCCTGCTTGAAGATCGTTAGTTTGCCTTGAGCAATCGAATACATAATGTCACGCACATTCTTCGCATCGATGCAACGCAGGGTGATGCGCAACAAATCTGTATTATTGATGGCAATGGTCTTAAACTCGCGATAAATGTCGGGCAGCAGCCACAAGTAGATCGTTGTGTTCTCCTTCTCAAGCAGATCCAAATCGCGCACCAGACAAACGGCAACTTTCTCATCGGTTGCTTCACAGATTTGCCGATAAACCGTCGTCTTAAACTGATACGCCTGCTGAACATTTTTGCGTGTCTGCAGTTTACAATGGATCTTCATGAAATACAATAGCAAATAGCCCGTTTCGGTTAAACGTTCGCAGATCTCGGAGAGTAACGTTTGAAATGGTTTCTTGCTCTTGTCCTCGTTCTCGTAGAGAAATCGAAATAAACCATACAAGGGGTAGCTAATGCTTTTGGCGAGAAACTTCTCCTCCGTTTTGCTCTCCGAGAATACGTTCTGTTGTGGCAATGTTTCGCGTAGAATCAACACCGTGTTTGAGATCACATAATTGAGCTGCGCTTCATCCACATTCGAGGCGGGTAGCGTACGAAAGTCTTTCAAAAATGCCTCCCATGTGAAGGAGTTGCGTTTCGTCACAAATATCTCGAATGATTCGGCAATTGCATCCGGCAACTCAACTTTTTCCGGCACTGGTTTCTCTTTAAGACGCACCTAAAAAAACAAATATTAATTAATTAAGTGTCACATTTACTTATTTAAATGCTCTCAAACCTTTGACAGCGGTAAATCGTCGTCGTCATCAGTGTTTTCATCGGTTTTATTGTTTCTGCCCAGATTTTCAGCATCCTCGTCGCTGAATACAGCTTCTTGTTCTCCACGCTCCACACTTTCCACCGGCGCAATAGCCGTCTTGTTGTCCTCATCCACCAGCGAAACGTTGCCGCTGTTTGCCGCAAATGGAACGCCACCCACATCGATGTTTTCTGGGAGAGAAAGTTGAAATTTCCATTGAAGTAATTGAACCCTAAAACTTACCGCCTGGCAGCATTCGTTGATCGGCTTCTTTTTTAAAGATGGGCGCTTGAATTGAATGCGTCACTGGGTACATGGATTGTGGCATATTGGAAACTGGCGACACAAACTCTCGGAAGTTTTCGCGTATCAAATTACGCAGCTCTCTGTCAAGTTTGGGCGACTCAAACAGCGGATGTAAGTTTGGAATGACCTGCAAGAGTAGCAAAAATTTATAATAACGTTTTTTTATCATAGTTTCACCGTCAATTTAACTCACCTGCTTATCGAGTATCAATTTGAGTGAATTATACACACCCAATCTTATTCTATCCTCATTCTTAACGTAAAAGTTCTTGGTAATCCGACACAGAAAGTCCAGCAATGTGCTGCTGACAAACGGATGATTTCGTATCGAATGGTACATCACCAAAATGCCCGGTTCTATATTCATAATATTATCCTTGGCCGGATCGAAGAAGAGCCAATCGTAAAACAACGACAACTTTGCATTCGCCGAAGCAATTGGATTTGTGCATGATGAGATTAACCAGCCAATGATGGCCCAACGTGGTATAATGTCCGAGCATAGCATATCATTTGTGGGATGTATGACATTGATGATGAAACGAATGAGGTCGGAACGCAAACTATGCGATTCGGGCGTGGCAAAGTATTTGTCCTGAAACCAATCCTGATACCGCTTCTGATTGCCAAACTTCACGTTCGAGGCGAGAAAGTGAAGCTTACGCTCCATTTCGGGCAGCAGCCGACACTGCAAAAACCGTCGGCTAGTCCGTATTTGAAGTAAATGCCAAATTCCATTAAATGTCGGATGTAAGCTCTTCGGATTGTACAAGATATCGCGCCACAAAAGCTCAAATTCCGGAATGCGTGCAACGTTTTGCAGGAGCCTAGCAAAAAGAAAGAAAAGAATATATATAGTTTATGTTCTCAAGTTGTAAATTTGAATATAGAAGTAATATCTGTTATATGCTGCACCACTTTAAAGAATAATGAAGCAAAAGAAAAACGATTCTCAAATTCAAGAGGTTCAATATTGGTGAAGTTATATATATATAACTTAATACCAAGAAAAAGCTAATATTAAAATGTTTTGGTTTCTAATTGGTTAAAAGACAATTTGAATATGATATTGAAATGTTTAGATTGTGACAAAAAGTCAACAGTTACAATAATTGTTAAGACTTTTAAACGATAAGAAACTAAATTGTTAGTCATTTCTTTGAATGAATTAAATTATTGTACATAATAAATAAACGCGAAAATCTTGAAATATTGTTATTTTCATATAAACGATCTATTCACTAGGTTGACGTGTTTTCTTACCGTACAAAATCCCTTCCCAGTGGGATTATTTCGTGGAAACGATCGCGTATTAACGAAATTGTAAACTTGACCTCTTTTTGTCGCAGCGGCATCAAGGCAGGATTGGCATGATCCTCGATGAGGCGCACAAAACTGTAAACTGTCGACTGCACCAAAAATGGATTCGTTTCCAGCCAAGCTCGATACTCGATGAAGATGTCCAAAAGGCTTTCCACCAAGAACAGATTCTTATGCGACACATCGCCGCCGCCCGCTTGTCGCAAACAATTCCAGATGACGTTCTCCACATTGAGCACCTGATGCTTCACGAACTCGCGCAGCACCCAGATTAATTGTCTGCGCGCCGTATCTGTGAGTTTGGCATACTTTTCGGCCACCAAAACCGTAAGATTTGCAACAATAACGCTCATGCCATCGCGGGAAACGAGTGTAATGTCACGGTATGTTTTGGCAGCCATAGTAGGATCCGTTAGGATGATGTACAGGAAGCCGATGGAGATCTCTTCATGCTGTTTATCCTTGCAAACAACTTGCGAGAGCATATCGTGCATTTCCTTATCACTGAGTCCCGCAATTTGTTGCTGCAGGTTAACGTACGAACGTTCAAATTTCTGAAATAAAAATATGCGTGCGTTTTGTGAATTCTTGACATTGCGCGATTGCCACATCATATATGTAAGTACCTCTTCGATCTCATCTTTATAGTCGACGGCCGTGCAGACAAACAATTTGGAGACGTGAGCTGCGCTTTTTTGCTGTTGCTCCATTTGCAGAGTGTGCAGTGTGTTTTGTAGATAACTACTACTTAATGCTTTTGAGTATTTTCTTTTTTGATTAAACCTGATATGATAGTTTTAGTTAATAGACAATTTCATTCATCCATTCAGTAGCGATAAGAACTGAAAGAATGTGAAACTTAATTTGTACAACAAACAGCATTTAATAAACCATAACTAGATTGCGATTTCTGTTTTGGTTGGTAGACAGAAAAAATATGGTTGCCCAAAATGGTGCTGCCAACTTAGTACTTTACATTGCCATATGAGAACAGTAGCAAAGTTGCCAGAATTCGCAAATGTAAAATGAACTAGTGTTGTTTCATGCAGTTATTATTACAAATGGGAAATTTTAAATAAATAATATAAACGCTTATTAAAACTTAAGCAGATGTACATTTTAAGCAAAACCCATAAAAACTAGAAATTAAATAAATAAAAATACAAGCAGCCAATATCAAATTTTTGACTCGTTACTATAAATCATGGTTGACAGTTACGGCAAAGTATATGACAATAGAGCGGTAATTATATTGTGAGAAAAACAAAATTTCATTGCCTCAGACTAAAGTGAATAATAAATAGGCTTGCACTTGGTTTTTTCATCAGGTAAATAGATAACGGTGCCATAATCATTTTGCCAAGTGTGTCCAGCTAGTAATTTTGCAATTGGTATATGTTTTGGCATATTTTAAATCTAAAAATAGTATATTTTTAATTACAAAGGCAAGTCACACTGCTGAATACATTAAAAGAAAAAAGTTACAATAAATAATACACACACATTGAAGAGATAATTGTGAAATTGAGTAAATAATGGAGGAGCTGTTGAACGAAATAGTGCCCCAGGAGGATTTGGAGGTGTGAATTGGTTTATGTCATTGGCTGTTGTGCATATGTACATTACTTTATAAATTCCTATTGCAGAGATTCGAACGCAAATACAATCATGAACATGAACTCGATGGCGAGGTGACAACAGAAACAAAATTTGAGTACGTGCCTAGTACAATATGTTATTTTTTGAAGTGGTTATTAATAAGCATATATTTATTTGAATTTGTTAGATATGCGTTTTGTTTGGTTCGCAGTCGATATACCAACGACATCAGAAAGGTGAGTCACACATACACATACTCCCAAACATATTTTGCAGTGTTTTTGCACACATATACATACATGTTTGTTAGTGTGGATATGTGTGTTGTTTACTAGTTCAGCTGCAATTGCGACACGTATTAAAATTAAATTAATGCGACTTTCACAGGGTGTCATGATTCTGGAGGAACTTGCACGTCTTCATCCGGAAGGCAGACGTGATTACATTTATTATCTGGCCTTTGGCAATGCACGCATCAAGAACTATGCCGAGGGTCTGAAATATTGTCGAGCATTTCTGGAAATCGAATCGAATGATCAAGTGCGCTCATTAGAAGTATGTAGCATAATTACCGATTGCCAATGCAGCTCATTATTGATAAACGTTTCTCCTAAAGGAATACATTAAAAAACAAAGCGACAAGGAGGTCGCCAAGGGCATGGCGGTGGCTGGAGGAGCTGCGCTCGTTTTGGGCGGCATTCTGGGATTGGGAATTGCAATGGCTCGAAAGTAAAATATATGTTCTAATCTTGTTACAGTCACAAGTATTCCATCTTCTCACAACAACAACCTATTTTATGTTTCCAAAGACGTGATTCTGTGTATATAAATAGTAAATATATTAGATAATTACAAAAATTTTCATAATTTATAAACACCATAAAATTTTTAGGTTGTAATTATTTAAAATTAAACGTATCAACTGTCGTTAAAATAACCTATTCTTTTCACTTCTCTTGTAGTAAACAAAAGCGCGAAAAATAGTGAAATAGTTTTTTTGAAAAATGATAATGGAATGCAATTCCCTCCCAAAAATGTACACACAACTTCACTATATATTATCACGATGCGGAGACGTTAATTAAGCACAACAACATTGCGCGCCGATTATTCCAATTATTAAATAATAAACTCTTTTTTTCTTCTTGTAATTAAATAGTTAAGAAGTAAAATTGTTACGTGCAGAAAAAAAAAACTAATGTATATTTAAAGTGATATATTATGCCCTGTGCGTCACCAAAGATGCTAGCGCAATAAATCTTCATATTGTTATTCTCATCGTTAAAACAATCTTAATCTTATTTAGTTGTGGTTTCAGGTAAAGATTGACCTTTAATTTTTAAACTGATTCACGATATTTTTATCGGGCGTTACTCACGATTTGTGACAAATCGGTTTGAAATTTTATAAGAGCATTTTGAGATTGGCTATTTAAATGTTTAATATTTATTATTCAGCTATGCTGGAGTGTCGTCTTAACATGTAGAAAAACAAGAAAATATTATAGACAACATGCAGGCACAACAAAACAAATAAACTTAGAGAATATTTAAAGCAAAGTTCGGTAAATAAATGCATCCGTTTCGAATAGATTTCTAGTATTGCCTAAGCATTACATCAATCAATAGTTGAAGATCTCCTTGACAGCAGCAAGACAGCGATGCTTGTCCGGCAGGTAGAAAGGCTCAAATACATGGGGAAATGGTGTGTCCCAGCCGGTGACTCGCTTGACGGGCGCCTCCAGACGCAAGAAACACTTCTCCTGTATGTAGGCGGCCAGCTCAGAGCCGAAACCTTGGGTGAATGGCGCTTCATGGGCAATAACTACACGACCAGTTTTACTGGCAGACTGAAAGGACAAATAATTAAGAATACAGCGCTCATTCATTAGTTCAAAATCAAGTCGCTTACATCGCAAACTGTTTTCGTATCCCACGGTAAAATGGACACTAAATCAATAACTTCGCAGTCAATGTTTAATTGCTTCTTGGCGATATCTGCAACCTACAAAACCGTTAAACAGATTAAAAGTGATGTTGTTTAGGCAGTGGCATTGAACTTACCTCCAATAGCACGTGGATCTGAGTGCCCCAGCCAATAAGCGTGACATCTTTTCCTTCGCGCAAAATGTCCGCTTTGTCTAACTCAGAAGCATACGAAGCCGTGGGCACTTCTTCAACAGCAGCGCGATACAAAGTCTTCGGCTCGAACACAATACAGGGATTCGGATCACGAATACAAGCCAGCAACAATCCCTTGGCCTTGATAGGTCCGCGAGGAATCTGTAATGTATTTATATATATTTATTAAAACTGTCTCCATTTAATTTTAAGAAATATTATTTACCACAACACGCAGTCCAGGCGTATGAGCAAAATACGCTTCGGGACTTTGCGAATGATACAAGGCTCCGTGGCCAACAGCGCCACAGGGCACACGGAACGTCAATGAGCCGCAATCAAATAGACCGCCACTTCGATAACGATATTTGGCAGCCTCGTTGACAATTTGATCGAAACTTGGGAAAATGTAATCGGCAAATTGGATCTCAGCTATTGCTGTGGCGCCTGTGTTGGCCACGCCAATTGCAAAACTAAACAGAAAACAAAGCATCACATAAATAAAGAGATTCAAGGAAGTTAAATATTTAATTTGAACAAACCCTGCAATTCCTTGCTCGCACAATGGGGTATTGAAAACCCGATCCTTGCCATATTTATCCCTCAGATTGATGGAACAACTGCAGTAATGGAAAAATTAGTTATTGGTTTTTATTATTGTATTATATATAATTACCGAAAAACGCCACCGAATCCCACGTCTTCTCCAAACAACAATGCCGATTTGTCTTCTTCGAGGGCCAAGTCCATAGCATTATTTATGGCTTGGAACATGTTCATTTTTTGCGCGTTGCCAGCGGAGCCATCAGATGATAGTTTTGTCGGGTAATATGTGAAATGTGAGCGGGTCAGAGATGCGGTGTTGGTCTTGATGGCGCTAAACAAGCCGCGGGCAAGCGTCGAGACTTTCATAATTGCAGCTCTTTAAGTTTACAGCAAGGATGAAACTAAAATAAGAGTTCTTATCACTGTTACGCAACAGTGCGACTGCACGATCAGATGTTGAGGCGTTGCCAGATCGATCACTTTATACATCATTTGTATTTACATAAACGATAGTCCCTTTTGTGCTTTCGATAATTTCTTAATAGCTAATTTGCTTAAAACAAAGTGCATTGTCCTATGCAAAAAAAAGTGTAATCTCTTTACTGGCATGTTGTTGTCGTAATTGTAATTGCCTGCTATTGAAGTGCAGATGCGCGGATTGCTAGCTTGCGGGAATGCCATTAGCGCTAACTCTTAAAGCTGGACTGTTATTCCCAGTCAAATTAGTGAACTGTGTTTTTTTTTTGACATCGTGCTAAAATATACACGCAAGAAAATTTAATCTGAAATTTTCCAGATTGTTTGATTTTCATTCTCTGCAGTTTCAACTTTAAACTTACTACAATCTTTTCTCTTTATTTGTAAATACAAATCAGCTGATTTGCCAATTTAGTGGTGGAGCCATTGCATTAGCATCAGCTGTTTGTCGATGCATTTGCACCAATGGCAGCACTTTACATGCTGCTTCTTTCTTGACACCGTTCCAAAAATTGATTTACGCTGCTTGAAGCTTGAGTCCTAATTATTTCAAGTTTTTTATTATTTCGCCAGCACTGAATAAGCTTTTTTCACTCACAATAATATCCAATTGAAATTCGTCAACGAAAAATGTCGAAAATAATAGAAATCCCAGTGCATACGCAAAAGTTGCTGACCATCTTCAGAACCATTATTCCCAAATTATCTAATGGCAAGTATAAAGGTCAATATGGTCGCATTGGCGTCATCGGCGGTTCTCTGGAGTACACTGGAGCCCCCTATTTTGCGGCCATATCTGCCATCAAGGTTGGCGCTGATTTGTCGCATGTTTTCTGTCATGCGGAAGCGGCGCCAGTTATCAAATCTTATAGCCCCGATCTAATTGTTCATCCGATTTTGGATCGCGAAGATGCTGTGGAGCAAATTAAACCTTGGATCGATCGATTGCATGTTGTTGTATGTTATTGACATCTGTATTTATTTAACCCTAATCTATAAGATAATCTTTTGATTTTCAGGTCGTTGGTCCCGGCTTAGGACGCGATTTAAGTGTCTTAAAGACCGCCACACATGTGATTAAATTATGCCTCGCAATGGGCAAACCGCTCGTTGTAGATGCCGATGGCTTGTTCATATTGAACGATAACATAGAGCTAATTTGTGGACAACGTAACGTCATATTGACGCCAAATGCCATTGAGTTTCAACGTTTATTTGGCCAAGACGCTTCCGCGGCACGTGAAAAGATGTTACGGCTTGGCAATGGTGTTGTCATCCTGGAGAAAGGTGCCAACGACAAGATTCACATACCACACACTAGTGAAGTGTATACGATGCCAGTTGGCGGTTCTGGGCGTCGTTGTGGTGGACAGGGAGATTTGCTAAGCGGTTCATTGGCCACGTTCTTTTATTGGTCACTCCAGTCGAATCAACCCAACCCCGCTTATTTGGCTGCTTGTGCATCGAGTTATTTTCTAAAGAAACTTAATTTGGCAGCATTTCAAAAGCTCGGTCGCAGCATGGTAGCAAGTGATATGATTAATGAGATATCGTCCGTGTTTAAAGTGGAATTTGAAAGTACCTCATAATTCATAAAATGTGCTATTTCTCCTTATAAACGGACTGCATTTCAAAAGTCCTTGCAAACGTGCCAAAATCGGATTTTTATAACCTTTGATCTCCGTATATAGAAAAATGCATTAATTACGCGATTGCTCAAGTTACAGGGTAGTGCAAAAATGTGCCCTATTTTTCAATTTATTGATTGTTATTTTCGTAAAGAATTAAAACTATACTCCTTAGCATCCATTTTGTATGTGAATTTTAATGATGGCGGCAAAATTGTAGACTGCTTGGTCACATCTCTGTGCTCTAATGCAGTTAACATAGTGAATGAACAGTTTTAGGGTGGCCATTTTTAAAAGTTAATATATTTTAGAAATATAATTCCACAAAACAAGTGTTTAAAATTGGTTTAGATTTTAAAATCGAAAATTATTAAATAATAAAATAATATGAAATAATTATAAAATATTATTAAATTATTAGTCTTCGATAAGCATCGACGGTAACATTTAAATAGCATCGATGCATCGATAGGTACCTTCGATAATTCTACACCTGTATATTTTTTGTAGAAGAGGTTTGCGTTTTTATTATTGACACAAATGCTGTTTTGTTGACTAATTAAAACAATTGTTTCGCCTTTGCAGTTAGGCTAGTTGCTATTTAGTCGTATATGACTTTGTTACGGATTGCACATACTGCACAAATCAGTTAAATTCAATGAATCGGATAAATGATAGCCACACGTAAACGAATTTTTATTATTTTATTTCTAATTATCGTTCTGGGACTCTTGCTACGTATTATTTTCTTGTACAATCCACTGCTGACATTGACGGTAAGTCCTCAAATTTTGTGGTATCTGAGTTTTCAAATGCATTCATCCATGGCAGCAAAAAAGATAGTTTCGTATTTACGTGTGCAGTGTGTATGTGTGTGTATCTACAAATGTGTGACTGCGTTTGTGTACACGTATCTTGATAAGGGCGGACAGCTGGGTTTTTACAGCCGGGCTGTTGCACTCGCTAGCCAGTGTGACCATTTTGAAAACATTGCACTGCCATCTCGTCTAGCAGAACCTTTGAAATGGTTTAAACAACTTTTATTACAATTCATAGGATGAACCCAGTTTTCGTCGGGCTGCCGGAGCACCGGTACTCGTAATGGTATTTTATGAAGCCCTCTGCCCCGACTCAAAATTTTTCATCACCAAGCAACTGTTGCCTGCCTTTAAAGTGGCAGCGCCTATTATGGAAGTGCAGCTGGTGCCCTATGGCAAGGTGCGTATTATTTGCATATTTATCGATTACATAAAACTGCAACTCGTTGTATGTAAATATTTACCTTTTTTTCGATAGGCACACACTGCCACAGACAGCGAAGGTAAATACATTTTTGAATGTCAACATGGATTAACGGAATGTCAGGCAAACACCTATCATGCTTGCGCAGCTGAAATTATCGATGATCCACTGCAGCGACTAGAAGTGGTGACCTGCATGATACATGATAACCGACACCCTAAAGAGGCTATGCAAAAGGTTGTCCTTAAACACTCAAATATATATATTTTTGTAATGACAATTTGCTTTTTTTTTTTAACAGTGTGCGAAGCAGCACAATGTGGAGAATTTGGACCTGATACAAAAGTGCTATGACAGCAGTCATGGAGCCGAGTTGATGAAACTCAATGGAGACGCGACGCATGCGCTGCGACCACCAGTTACCTTCATTCCAACCATCACACTAGATGGTTCTCAGGGCCGACAAGCATCGATTTTAAAGGATCTACTTTCAGAGGTCTGCAAGATAGCCGGAAACACAGAGCAGACGCAGAAGTTTTGCACACAACTTTAGCTTTATATTTTATTTGGCAAAGTATAAATGTATATTTTAATTTTGACCTACAGACGGACAATTGTTAAATAAATATTAGTTCTTTTTTATATTGGTATGTTGTATGTGTTGACAATCAAGTTAATAAATACAAAACAATGTCAGGATAATTAATCCTCAGTTAGATACAAAGATATAAATGCAGCACAGTAAATCACAAACTTATATTGGAGTGATTCACAGAGATGCCAATCTCTGTATTCAGTGTTCCACCATCCACGCCAGCCACAGCAGCTTCACTATCGATGGACACTGAAAATCGCTTGATAAGGCAACTGTGAGCATCACACAAACTTAGTGAAAACTCAATGGCTAGCACATCTTTGCTGTCTTCCACTGATTTCAAACGCTTCACTTGAAGCGTGCATTTGCCGTCGCTTAAAACTCCAGTTGTTTGCTTCAGCTCCAACGCTGGACTTATGCGCTTCACCGTCCACTTTTGCGGCGCTTCTGGGGTATACTTAAGTTCTGGCGACAGTTTAATGACGAATTGCAGCGTGCTATTCGAATGCTTCAATAGTGGCAACTGCTTCAATAGTTGTAATCCACTTGAACGTGATGCACTAAGTGGTGCATCGATTTCGCTGGTCGATGACGCCAATTGATTAAAGTCCAACACGAAACGACGAGCTGTCAATGTAGCCAAATCAATGATATGTATCGTGTGATTATTTGTATCAGCCACCAGCAATTGTTTGCCACTTGAATCAATGCAAAGTCCCGATGGTTCACGAAAACTTAGCACGCTGTTGTCTTCCTGATTCTTAATAACCAAACTGGTAATGACATTCGTCTCCGTATCAATGACCTTGATCTTGTGATTGTATGTGTCAGCGACATAAACCTTGTTATCGCTATGATTATAGGCAACGCCCAAAGGATGCTGCAGCTTGGCATTGTACAGCTTGCCATCCTCGTCACCAAAGGCAAACAGATTCTATAAATAAATATAAATTTACCTGTAGTTTAATTGTTTGCAATTCAAAACTTACCTGTGGATTGCGATCTCCTCCAACCACAGCCATCACTTTACCATCTACCAACGAAGCTTTGCGTATGCTGGAGCTCTCGCTATCCGCGATAAACAAAAAGTCCTTGGATAGGGCCAAGCCAGAGGGTTGGGCAAATGCTGCATTCTGTGGATACGAATTGTTGCGATTCTCCTCTAGTCCGTTGCCAATTAGCGAAACGCAACAGCGTGGCTCAAACTTCTTAAACTTCCACCAAATGATGCCTTCGGGAAAATAGCCCCAAATCTGATGTGTGCCAGCCATGGCAATAAGCACAATTGTTTTCTCCGGCACATTCAGCTCATCCACATGGAAGGACATATCCATGTCGCGTGTACGAAATACCGCCACATCCCAGGGCGATGAGATGGGCTGCAGTTGTCCTAGCTTTCCGCCAACACGTTCATTGCCCTGTTGTCCGGTGCCCGCCAATGTTTCCACACTGCCTTTTTGCAGTGATATTTGGCGCAATGCATGATTATCCGTGTCGGCCACAATCAGTGTATGCTCGTCCAGAAACGTCACACCTTGGGGATTGTTAAAGCGTGCGGCCAACAAATTGCCATCGACAAAACCCGCCTCCAGGCCACCAATCTTTTGCTCTACGACACCCGCTTCGCTGACGATAAGCACACGGTTGTTGCCCGCATCTGCGATGGCATAGCGATTGGAGAGACGCGCAATTTTCGCAGGGAAACGTAGATGAGAGGCAGGCAGTAGATCTGTCGACAGCTGTAGCGGCAAACTCACATGCTCGATCTTCTGGCGAGCGTCGAAATACGAAAGTGCAGCGCCAACAAAGTCATGTAGAAATTCCCCGTGGCCTTCGCCCATCAGCAAGAGCATGGGATAGCCATCGGGACTAAGTACAAACAATGATGGCCAGCACCTAATGCTCAGTGCACGCCACAAAGCAGACTTGGAATCATTCACAATCGGATGCTTGATGCCATAGCGCTGGGCAGCGGAAAGAATATTGGCTGCGGTGCGTTCATTCTCGAACTTGGGACTGTGCACGCCCACGACAACGAAGCCAGCTTCGACGGGAAAGCGTTCCTCGAGCGCACGCAGCTCGGGCAGCACATGCATGCAATTAATGCAGCAATATGTGAAGAAATCCAACAGCACCACTTTGCCCCGCAAACTAGCAATGGACAAAGGGCGGCTGACATTAAACCAATCCAAATCTGAAACAGACAGGCAATCAATACAATGCACTTAGGCTAAATAGCAATGCTTACCCGACTCGAATTCGAATTGCAGCGCTTTCACTTTGGCAATTGAATTGTCTTTGGAGTCCCAGCGTTCGAGGAATTCTTGGAAAACTTTCGCTTTATTGGGGCCACTGCTATTGCGATAGTTTTGCTGCAGTTCGTCGGTGATAAATGTCACAATGTCGATGGCAGTCAAGTCCTCTGTGCAATCCATGTTGTGATTTGTAAATATTTTCAACACCCAACACCAAAAATGGCAAAACAAATCAGTTAAGAAGCTACACATAAATATTATGAGCTATGAAGGTGACCGTTCATTTTACTGCATCCCTGGTATGCGCTTGTTGCATTCCCACTGTTAACTGTCGGTATTTTATTTCAACTTGTCCATTGTTCTCGTTTGTCATCTTTAATAATTTGACAATTATTAAATTAACAATTATGTTTATCGCAATGCAATAGCTATAACTACTTACAAAATTTTGTGTAGTTTTGATTAGTTACAAACACTTTTACAATTTTATACAAATAAAAGCAAATAATATAAATTGAAATAACATAATTTTAAGTGAAGCTAGTTGGTATTATTATTACAAAATTTTATCCAGAATAGTATGCAGTGAACGACACCATTATAACATTTCTTTTGAGCCTTTTGAATCGACGTAATGGACTAGCTGTTTAAAATGACGCGCCTTCACAAATGCGTTTTATTAACTTGTGCAACCTCTTTGAATGTGTAACTATGTGGCGTTTCTTGCGGTCTCTCTATTTTGGTATATTCCATCGTATATTTAAGAAATGTTGAGCTCTGGTCAGTCGCCAAAAGATAAAACAGCTTTAAAAAAGCTCTTCTTCGTAGGAAACAAAAAGACAAAAAACAAAAGTCACTCGGCATATTGCTTCTTGGAGCTTTACGTGTGTGTTGTGCCAACAAATCGGTCGGACGTATTTTTGTCAAATTAGTTGAGGAACCTAATTCATAAATACTACGAACATAAAAGTAACAAAACAAAAACAACAACATATTATGGAAAAAAGTGAAAAGTGTTTAAAACAATGCCAGAATCGGACTAAAGTGTCAAAGTGCCAGCCAGCAAAAATCGTTTGCAATAATTCGACAATTTTGCGGATGCCGCCGCGTGTGAAAGATGAAAAATCAATTGCACAGCCAAAATTATTATGGGGAGATTCATTGGAGAGTCGCCCAACAACCAAATCAACAACGAAAAGAAATAGCATAAATCTTGCTTTCATAATTGCGTTATTTGCGTTTGCTCATTGTATTCATTTGGGCTTCGGTGCTTATGCAAATGATGTTAATGCTGCTGCTGCTGCTGGTGGTCCGCCACTATTAAATCAAAGCCAACAACAATATCTGCGGTCAGACGACAATAATAATAATAATCATAATAATACTTTAAATAGTAATAATGCCAACTCCGATGTCGATATATTGAAGGGATCGAATGTTGCTGAAACGAACGCAAGGCAAGTTTAATTTAAAACAACAATTAATTAAATTCTTTCCACCTGCCTCATTCATATTCATGGACATGTTGTTCTCTGTGTGTGTGCGTGATAGAAATTGTTCGAATGTATGTGTAATAGGCAGGAGGCTTTCATCTTCAACACACACACACACACACGCACGCACACATCTACATATATACATGTTTCCAATAAGACGTAAATGTAGTTTAGTTGGTGAACTTCTCTGGAGCTGCTTTATGTGTATCTATTTGGTTCCGTTTTTTGATATTCTTAGCACAGCATGTCTAATTGTACATATAAATATCGGAAAGCAAATGAGTGACAGACTAGAAAATACGTGGTACCATTGAGCCTCTCGCCACATTCTCCAGAAAGCTTTCATGTTTGTCCAAAAGCTGGATATTCCAATAGGCCATTTAGATTATTTATTTTTATCAGCATAAAAACGTGTGGAAATGCTATAGAAATTCTCTCAACTGGTTTTTATTTTCATTTGACAGTCTCTCTACTGAAATGAAAGTTAGAATTTGAAATAAATAGGAGAGGCATGTTTCAACCAATTGGAAGTCATGAAGTCATTGTATCCACAATTGGAATCCATATCAGTTTTCAATCTTACTCAGCATATTTAAAATTAGCGATTGCAATGTTTTACAACTTGCTAAACACAATGAAGACAAACAAAACTCTCTCGTGATGCATAAGTTGATTTCTCATATTTAAATATTTATTTTTTCTTTAATTATTCTAACACGTGGTAATTGATCACAAATTTAAAAAAAAAAATCAAATAAAAAAAATTAACTCGACTTGTGAAATACCCTAAAAGAACCAAACATTCACTTTGCGTGCTATAAAAAAGTGCAGATAAAGCCAAAGATGAATTATATGTATTCATAAGACGAACATGACTAATAAAAGATTAATTGCTGTTTGTCAGTTCTTACATACATATAGTATCTACCCTGTTTATCCAGTTTGTATACAAGGGGTAAACAAGAAGACTTCCCTGGAATCGCGGGATGACAATGCGTCTAATATGAGTATTGTAGGCAGAAAAAGGCTTTTTAATTTTTATGTTTTCTCTGCTTAAAATTGATTGCTACCAATTGAGCATAGTTAATATTGGCAGGGATCGAAAAAAATTATTCATTTTATTTTTATAAAATAATTAATTTCAACGTTATTAATATAATTACACATAAAATTATTAATTACTCAAAATTAATTTTTAAAAAAAAAGTTTCAATATTGCTTTTTTGTTTGTTAAATAACATATAATTGAATAGAAGCATTAAAGATCAAAGTAATATTATTTCCTCGTAATTTTTAAAATACAACTATAAAAGTTACGCTCTCTGTAAGTTGTGTCAAAAAATATTTTGCTGTAATTTGCTGTATTATTGTATCAACTTTGTAGTATACACACATACATGCGTACATGTGAATGGTTAAAGTACTCGCTCTTTTGTGTCGAACTTTTAATGGGTATACAATATGGGGGACTGGTTACTGACAATCGTCGTCATCATCGTCTGCCTCTCACGCAATCTCAGCTCTGCTGTAGTGTTGTCGCTTCTCTTTTCGTTGTACCGATAATGTTATTTACTTCATTATTATTCTCTCCCGCTGAAGGCTGCTCTGACTCAATTTCTTGCTGTTATCATTTAACGTTTATCAACGCACAAACACACACACATGCAGATGTAGAACTTGAGTGCATGTGAGAGTGTGCGTGTGGATTTTGTTTGTTTTTTGATTTGCGCCTAAATTCGTTGACTTGTTGCTTTCATAAATCCTAAAATCAGAATTCGCTGAAGTGAGCATTGAAATTATTGAGGTCACCAAATACTCTTTTGACGACAGACCGACGCGATTATATGTATGTGTGTACGTGTTCTAATGCATAATTAAATATATACATATTTATGTATGAATATGTATATGTATATGCGTATGCGCGTTTTATTTGCTTGTATGTATGTTTGTGGGCAGACATGCATGTCAATTCGGAATATCATCTGTTTGCAGACATATTATACATATTGACACACGTTCTGGCATACATACATATTCATAGTCGTACATATGTACATAAATATGTATGTATGAATGGTTCATATTTGAGTCGGCTGCCAAAAATTCTATTTTTAATGTGCTTTAAGTATGCAAAAACATCGCCATTCCTCGCTGCCCATACTGTGAATATGTACACACATACAAACAAATGAATGTACGTATGTACATATGTACATATTTGTATTTGGACATATTTCTACATATACAATACATATATAAATACTTACGTATTTATTATAATTGTATGGTACGTGTATACGTCCCAGACGCTTGTATATGTAGCATGTCTGGCGCGGTAGATAATAAAAGACAGTCAAAATATTGCTTCACAAAATTTGTTCGTTTTTTTTTTCATTTTTTGGTTAAAGCAGCGCGCACGCTGCGGTTATACAATTTTATGATCATTTTAAAATGTGTATGGACAAACACACATACTCGAATAAACGCCACAACTAAGAGCATACTCTCCACGCAAAGCAACAAAATATACCCTACGATCCACATATAATCCACAGCCCTATAGTTCGCAGAAACATCAAAAAATAAAACTGCAAACAGTTTCACTAATGACTCATTGTGTTCTCGTTCTTAAGCGTTGCCACTTATACCGCCAGCCAGCCAAGCACGTTTGAGTTTAAGTTAACAGACTTAGCACAAACACACACACACAGAGCATTAATGTGAATGTGCACACACACACACACTCGCATAGGGCACAGGTGTACCTTATGAAGCCGCACCAAAATCAATACGCATACATGTGTACACCTTGAACACACACACACACACACCCATTCATGTGTACTTCGATTTGTACAAGTATAAGCATATGGATATTACGTGAAAGTGTATGTGTGTGCACTCTTATAATGTTTTCAAAACTGCCAAACACAACAACGGACGGCATCAGCAGCAGAAGCAGAAGCGGCAAAAGCAGCAACACCGACAGCAGCAGCAACAACATCATTATTGCCATGGTGTCGGTTAATTCTAAATTTCACTTTGCCGTTCAAAACCGCAAATATCTGGATTCGGTTGGTGCGAACGAGGATTTTTTTCTTCTTTTTTATTGTTTTCTGATTGTATGTATGAATGCGAATGCGTGAATGTATGTATGCTTACGTTAGCGAGTCGCTCTCCACTCTCCTCACACTTCTCTTGTAATTAATGATTACTTCTTCTGCACCCATATGTGCACACACGTATTTACATTCAAACTTGTTTACGCATATGCGATGTCACGGTGTCAACTGAATTAAATTGATCCATACAAATAAATAATTTAATTTACGTTGACCCGTGTGCCCCAAAGATTTTGACCACGCTTTTTTAATAGAATTGCGAGGCGCCAACTAATTGAAGTAATTGACAAAAAGATTGACATAAATATGACAACATCCCTACACCCCCTTCACTCCAGCCTCTAATTTGACTGATTGGCAATCAACGCATTTGCATTGAGACTTCTATGGCTTAAGTGATCAATTGACCCTGACCCCTCCAAAAAAAAAAGTCTGGGGGTTTGTCGGATGAGTCGTGACACCATTAGATTTGAGGGCAATTTATGAGCATACTGGGGGAATGTCCACTATAAATAACTAGGGACTATAAATAAAATGCATAAATAGTGTTTATGGGGGCTATACAATCATTTATATATAGAATATATTATATGTATGAAGAAGAAGTCAATGGCGAATTTGGATTATTGCAGTTTCTTAAGTATGTTTTTCCCTATTATATAATTTTTATATAAAGAAAAAAACAATATCTTTATTTCTCCAGACATAATCCAGACATTCATCTATGCTTGTTTTTCATCTGCCTCTAACTTTCAGAAACTTGTTTGCATGCGATTTCATAAATGCTATAGACAAGTTTCTCAATAAGCAAGTCAATTTACCCTTTGTTTTGCTTATATAGAACGCGGTATCATCGAGCAGTCTTGACTAAAGCACTCTTACTTTTTGTTTGACTAAATTGCAGTCTTATCAAACTGTCAGCAAGTGTGCTTACTTTGTTTTCTTTCTTACTTGTCAATGAGTAATTAATGGGTGTACTAAATTTTATTGAAAGTTATGCAACATTCGAATAATGTAATTTTTTCAGTCGCTTGTATTTATAGATGGAAACTATAAATAATGTATATACATATATTGGAAAAAAAAATATTGCAGAATATTTGAAATTAAATTTTCCCATGATCAAAATAAATTATAGACTGTAGAGGAAAAACCTATATATCAGAAGATTCAACTAAGAATAAAATTTGGTTACAAAATTATGGTACAATAAAAAGTAGAGTGTGTTGGCAGAGAATTCAATCCAATTCAACGAAAAAATAAACTTGTTTTCTGATTGTTGTATATTTTAAGCTTAATCACGTGACTTTCCCACAAACCAAATTCAAGAGTTGAGAATATAAATTTGAAGCATGTTTGTGTTGGCAACACGAGTGTGTATGCAATCTATATTTGATAAGTCATAAGCGCGATGCTAACCAAAGATATAAACTAATAATAAATAAATATTGTAGCGTCACGTATTTGTTATAGTACATTGATCAAGGGCCCACTTTGCAACCTTCTTGATACGCTCCTGGACTGGACACACTTAAGAAGAGGGGACGAACATGATTGTCTTTGCACTTGATCGAATGAGATATACTACGATGGTATACATATAGTATTTTGTTAACGATAACGATAAGAACGCGTCGCTAATGACGCAAGCCCGCAATTCTCACATACGACTCCAAATAATAATCATAAAAAAAAGAGACGAAGATTATCTGTTTTTCGTTTTCGGTTTTCTCCGATGCAGCGCTGTTTGGTTTAATCCGGTTTGATATTGGCGAATTTCAAATTGTTCATTTCATTTATTTACGTAGGAGAACTCTCGTACCTATCTCAAGATACAGGTATTGCATAATACTTTTATACGTCAAGTGCGTAATGACTACGTCACACAGTCTTCTTAAATCACCATCAACTAAATCAAACAACTGGTCAGTGATTCTTGGCAAATTCTCTGACACTGTTTCGACACTTTTTCCAGCTTTCAACGTGTCTTATCTATAACAGTAATAGATCGATTGTATATATAGAATATTGTATGTTTGTACGGCTGAAAAGTGTTCACGAGTTAATTCGTTTTTTCTGCCGAGGTAAATTTTTGATTAATCGTTTATCGATATCAAACGTGGTCACACATGAAAAAGTTGTATGGAGCTTTTATCGATAAAAGTCTAAACTTTTGTTTGAAAATAGCCAATGGTTTATCGATATCAAACGTGGAGCTTTTATCGATAAATTGCCAATTGGTCCTAATATGGCTCGAAGTGACCTAGGCCAGAGACTTAAATAGCAACCCTCGTATATAAAGTCGACAACTTAAAATAAAATATGGACAAGTCGAAAGCTAAATTAGCACAGTCGATGTTAGCGGTTGCGTTTTGCCGCCTGTTTCTATGCCAACTACTGTCTGGGTTGAATTAATAGAGATTTTCTACAGATCTATCTTTTTGCTCTACAGTCTGCTAAATCTAATTGTATAAATAGTTATTCTATATAGCATATCTCTGACATAAAAGCGTCCAGTGGCAAATTGTGTTTTATTTTTCTCACACTCTGCCAAAAATTTTTGCATATTGGACTAGACACATAAATCGAACGATATTTTATTTATGTCTGTTGAGATAAATATATATTTTAATATTTCCACAAATATGCCAGACTATTATATATTATTATGCAGATGTCCAATTTGCGATTTTATCCATAAAATAAAAAGAATTTATAATTCAATTAATGACTACTAATCTAGCAAACAAATACGTATAAATTGTATAGTATTAAATGTTTGAATATATGCTTTTTAAAAGAAAACTTAGTTTCTTGGTTGGTGATAATCTTATGGGATTTTTATACCGCTAAACATAAGGTAAAATGCACAATGTAATGTTCAATTTAGTATATTTTGTGGTATATTATTTATAGAGTATAAAGAAAAATACCGCAATATTTAAAATGGGTAGCGGGTATCTCACAGTCGAGCAAACTCGATTGAAGCTTTCTTGTTTTTTTTTTTTTTAGATTTCTGGAACCATAATTTATTTACTTCTTAACCGTTTAAAAGATAAATATATATTTGAATTTTAATATTAACCAAATTTAGACAAGCTTAATGATTAATAAATGAATTGTAATTTGAAAATTCTCGATTTTAGATTTGAACTTTCGAATGATGCTGTGCGGATTATTGGAATGCGTTTGGAGGATGGCAGCTCCGAGTTGAACGATGGCATTCCCAGTATTTTATCCGAAAAGGAGCAAACCATTCGCATATTCGGTGTTAATCTGAAGCAGAACACCGTGATTGCTTTCACCAACGAGGAGAGTGGCTATCAGGGTCCATGTCTGAAGCCAGTTACGGAAACGTTTAAGGCATTGGAAACGTCGCCCGATGGACTCACGGCGACCTACACGATAAACGTGCCGCACTCCCAGAAAGGACTTTACGTGTGTGCGAAGAATGATGAAGGAGTCAGCGTAAGTGCACAAGTCTTTCTCTCTCGGGACAAATTCAATCAATCGAAGTTTTCAATTATTATATAAACTATTTCATTTAACGATTAACAGCAAGGACTGGCCTCAAAGACGATTCCATTTGAGCATCAGGGCAATTCGCCTTGGATGAAATTGGAGACGCATCAGCCTCTGTTACCACTCTGGTTGGCCATTGTGGTCATCTTCACCTGTCTGGCCTTCTCGTCCCTCTTCTCTGGTCTCAATCTGGGTCTCATGGCCATGGATCGTACCGAATTAAAGGTGTGTATTTATAAGATTTGATGTAGACTAGACTAAAATAACAACGATCTTTGCATTGCAGATATTGCGCAATACTGGCACGGAAAAAGAAAGAAAGTATGCCGCCAAAATTGCACCTGTCAGAGATCAAGGTAATTATCTGTTGTGCAGTATTCTCTTGGGTAATGTGTTGGTTAACTCCACCTTTACCATTCTGCTGGATGGTCTGACCTCTGGACTCTTTGCCGTTATCTTCTCTACGCTGGCCATTGTGCTCTTTGGTGAAATCACACCTCAGGTAAGTTTTACTTCCTACCTTACAATATTGATATACACACGATAGAAGCACAAATTTAAGACTTACGGGAGAAATAATGAAAAATATTTGTGATCTTATTTTGGGTTATGAAATTGAACTTTATAGAGTAAAATTGTAAATTCAAGTTAGTATTCTTCTTTTGAAAATATACAAATTTTTATTATTATTAACCTAGTGGGAAAACTATATTAGAAACTATCAAATAACTTATAGACACCTTTTTATTATTTAGATCTTCTTATTTATACATGCTTTATACATCGGTTTTAGAATTTCTCCTTATTAACTCCAAATTGTAAAGAAACTTTTTAAAAAAACAGAAACAATTATAGTTCTAACAAATTTCAATTGTTCTCATAAAAGTTTAGATAATTATTTGCGAAACACATTTGATTTCCTCAAAATAGATAGAGAATATTCACTATAGGTTTCTTTTTTTCTCCTTAATCTATTTCGATTCATTTAATAATTGACTCTTGCTTATAGGCTGTGTGCTCGCGTCATGGCTTGGCAATTGGCGCCAAGACCATCGTGATTACCAAAACGGTGATGGCCTTAACTGCGCCATTATCGTATCCCATCTCACGTGTCCTGGACTGGTGTCTGGGTGAAGAGATTGGCAATGTGTTCAACCGCGAGCGCCTAAAGGAGCTTGTGCGCGTAAGTAATCAAAATAGCTCCTTAATTTGAATACTTTACTAAGAATTTTTGGTGTTACTTTAGGTGACCAACGATGTCAACGATTTGGATAAGAATGAAGTGAATATTATCTCTGGTGCCTTGGAGCTGCGCAAGAAGACTGTTGCGGACATTATGACGCACATCAACGATGCCTACATGCTCTCCCTCGATGCTGTGCTCGACTTTGAGACCGTCTCCGATATTATGAACTCTGGCTATTCGCGTATTCCCGTCTACGATGGCGATCGCAAGAACATTGTCACGCTGCTGTACATTAAGGATTTGGCGTTCGTTGACACCGATGATAATACACCACTGCGAACTCTGTGCGAATTTTATCAGAATCCCGTACATTTTGTATTCGAGGACTACACGTTGGACATTATGTTCAATCAGTTCAAGGAGGGCACAATTGGACATATCGCGTTTGTGCATCGTGTCAACAATGAAGGCGACGGTGATCCGTTCTATGAGACCGTTGGTCTTGTCACTCTCGAGGATGTCATCGAGGAGCTCATTCAGGCCGAGATTGTGGATGAGACCGATGTGTTTGTCGATAATCGCACCAAGACGCGTCGCAATCGCTACAAAAAGGCCGACTTTTCAGCATTTGCTGAGCGTCGCGAGGCGCAAACTGTGCGCATTTCTCCTCAATTGACGCTGGCCACATTCCAGTACTTGAGCACTGGTAAGGGATTTGCTATTTTCACCATTTACCATTATTTCGTATAACAATTTTGCATTCTCACGCAGCTGTTGATGCGTTCAAGAAGGACATCATTTCGGAGCCGATCTTGCGGCGATTACTTAATCAAGACGTGTTCCACAACATCAAGGTCAAGGGCAAGAGCAAGGATGATCAAAGTCTGTTTATATTCACGCAAGGCAAAGCTGTTGACTTTTTCGTACTTATCCTCGAGGGTCGCGTCGAAGTGACCATTGGCAAGGAGGGTCTGCTCTTCGACAGCGGTCCATTTACTTATTTCGGCTCGCAAGCCTTAGTGCAGAACGTTGTCATTGGTAAACACCTGAAATAGTTATCTAATGAATGTCCCTAATAACACCCTAAATTTTATTGCAGATTCTCCCAGCCAAATGGGATCAATGCAGTCGCTGAATATGGATTCGAAAATACGTCAAACTTTCGTGCCCGATTACTCCGTGCGCGCCTCGACCGATGTGATATATATTGCAATTAAACGTAGTTTATATTTGACTGCCAAGAAGGCCACGTTATTGGAGAAGAGTCGCAAATCGGGCACTTTCTCCAGCGAAACATTCGACGATGAGGTGGAGCGTCTCTTGCACTCCATTACCGAGGATGATAAGCCACGTTTACTTGCGGCCAGCCAGAGTGCAAGACGACTGTCAAAGCCGACTCGCAGCAACGCTTCATCGCCGACTAACAACGATATATCTCACGATGATAGAAGTCAACGTGGTCATGGTCCCGAGCATACGGAAGATGCCTCGCTGAGCAGTCTGGTCACATCGGATGTGGCAGGTGGTGATCTGCAGAATGGAGATAACGATGACAGGGATGGAACGGCGGCCTCGACACCGCTATTGCCAAAGACGGACGACGGAACAAACGAATCATCCGCAAACAACAAGCACACCAAGCCTCAATAACCACCACAACAACAACAATAACAACATGAAAAACAACGATGAAAGTCTTCAGATTCGGATACGAATACGAAATCTTATTCGGATTCGAAGCGCATCCAACACCACCCCCCAAATTAACGCTAAGACCTAGTTGCTGCTAAATAATACAACATACACAACAACATATATTGATTACACTCACAATTGAGATAAACCTATGCTTGCTTCATTTTCCTTAAATATTGTTATTTATGTTGATATTATTATGATGTTCCAACCACACTTGCTACATTTGACTAGAAAATTATGATACAAACTAAACAATTATGATCAAAGTAGACAAAAAAGATGATTTCGTATTCTGAAATTAATTACACATTAACATAAATATTACCTCATAAAATACGTACTTAAGAAGAGAAATTATAACAACACAACACTGCTAGCAATCCCCTCCTCCTCCCACATATTTCTACTTCCAAATGATGATAATGATAAAGATGAGAATAATTGTAAATTGAAATGCATTGAAGCGCGCTGCATTAGTTAGATTTTTGTTGTTAAATTTGTTTATTGCTCAGTATACACATACATGTTTTTATAGTTTAGCTTAAAGTCGAGTCTAAAACAAACAAAATGTTATTATTATAGTGAACAAATAATAATATATATACTTTACACCAATTTTGCACAAGTTTCGTTTCGACTGTTGTTTAATGTTTGCATTCAACTCGTAAATCTAACTCTATTCTATATAATACTACTACTCTATTGTTCTATAACCCCCTTCCTGCCCACCACCACATTTCATGTAGCATAAAACTCTTTAAACTGTAACTTGTATTACTGGAGAGGTTGAAAACTTCTCTTTTGTTGTTCATTTATCTTAAAGGTGTTAATTAGTAGTTTATAAATTAAAAGCTTATATACACAGTACAGTCACAAAAACAAACAACAACAAAACAACAACACAAAACTCTTTCAATAATAAATTCAATAAGTTTATTGGTTTTCAACACGTGTCCATCGCATTTTGTGTGAGAGACGCTCGGTGATTGTTCCAGCGACCAGCGTTTGGCATTAGGTAAAAAAAAATCTATTGAAAGATTCTTTTAAAGAAATGGAGATACATAAATATATTTGAAGAAACATGTGCTTGCAATAAATTAAAAATTTTATAGAATTCATATATATATATATTAATAAATAAAAATATATATTTACTATTACAAGATAAATGGAGATTAATGTCACTAGAGCTACTTTGTTACTTCCTTATATTTACAATATATATATATATATACATCTATATATATTCGTATATAAAATGTACAAGATTTTTAAAAATATATAATATGGTTTATTTTGTGGGTCACTTTTGGGTATATTAATAAACTGGTCTAGCCAAACAAAATTATGCAAGGTTTTTAGCCTTGAATTTTAGGAATCAGTTAAAAAAACGTTAGTACACAGTACTAATTTATTAAATGTCTTTTAACACAAAATGCCGCTTAGTCACGTTTAGCCGGGTGAATGCGTCAATATCAAGTCACAAATCAAGTTTTGTTTTTTTGTGTTGCAGTTGCAGTAAATTCAGAAATTTCCAATGAAACATTTGCTGTTCTAAGCGTTGGAAAGCGGAATTAAGTGAATATATGACATGACAATAATTATTATAATTGACATTGCTGTGCCGTAATCGAGAAAGCACAAGCGGTATTTTACAAAGTTTAGTGTGTTCCTCAAGCTTACTGCTTGTATAAAATGCCATTAAACACAGTTCATAAATCTAAATTTAATTAATTCATTACCAATTAAAATGAATCATAAGCTAACATTTGAAAACCCGGCAAGTCCAGGGCTACGCAGTGAAAACTTTTGTAACTGACGGCTTTAGGCAGTGTGCCCAACTGATTGGAAACAAGTAAATCACACTTTTACGATAATGTTATATAAATGTTTTGTGAAGCGTTTGGCAGTTTTTTATAAATTGATAAGGCTTTTAATAAAATATTTATTTTATTATTCAAAAAATTATTTAATAAAAGTGAGACCGCTAAGCAATGGCTATTTTTTAAAGCCAAAAATTTGAATTTTGATTTTTGCAAGAAACGTTCACACTGTGCTCCATGGTTGCCCGTCACATTTGTTTTTAATTTTAGAGCGTTTGTAGTAGTAAACAAGGAAGGAGCATGCAGCGTGGTGGCAGATCTCAGTCCCGTGGCAGGGGCAACAATCGTCCGCCAGGACTGAGTGGCCGTGAAATTGGCATGTACTACAGAAATCTCGCGCGGCAGCGAAAAAAAGACGCCAAAGACGAGGGACCTAAAATACGCTTGGGCTGCAATGTAAGTGCCCCAAGCGGCATTTTATCGCGTGTCCAGGAGTGCATGCAACAACAACAGCTAATCGATGAGGAGCAGTTGGATGTCAACTTTAAGCGGCAATTTCACAGCTTGCTGAGCGTTAATTTCGAGGCGTTTATCGAGCAGACGAAGGAACAATACGAGGACAGTGAACAACGCAATGCCAGCTTTGATGAGCAGCTACAAAAGCAGCTCGAAGAGCGAAATGAAGACTCAGATTACCAGGCACGCTATGCGGCACGCTTGAAGCTGCCTACCATGTCGCAAGCAAGCGACATTCTCAAGGCGGTGGCGCAACATCAAGTGGTGCTAATTGTGGGTAGCACTGGATGCGGCAAAACTACGCAAGTACCGCAAATCCTGCTTGACGCTGACATTGCCCAGGGTCGCGCCTCTGCATGTCACATTGTGTGCACGCAACCGCGTCGTATCTCCGCCATTACTGTGGCCGAACGCGTTAGCTACGAGCGGGCCGAGCAACTGGGCCAATCTGTGGGCTATCAGATACGACTAGAGAGCCGCAAGCCGCGTGAACGCGCCTCCATCAAGTTCTGTACGACGGGAGTGCTGTTGCAACAGCTGCAGTCGGATCCGTTGCTGCATCATGTCAGTCATCTGCTGCTGGACGAGATACATGAGCGCAGCGTGGAAACGGATCTGTTGATGGCTTTGTTGAAAGTCATACTACCTCAAAGGCCCACGTTGAAGGTCATCCTGATGAGCGCCACAGTGCGTGAGCAAGATTTCTGTGATTATTTCGACAATTGTCCAATGTTTCGCATCGAGGGAGTCATGCATCCGGTGCAAATGATTTATCTCGAAGAAGTGCTAGCGTTAACGGGTTATCAGTTTGCCAAGCGACGCGAGAAACGGGCACGTGAAAATCCCGAATATCGAGCCATGATCGAACCGTATCTGCGACGCATACGCGGCGACTACGATGAGCGTGTGCTCAATCAGCTGCGTCAACCGGAGTCCGAGGGATGCGAGGACATTGAATTCATAGCCGAACTCATCTATTACATCTGCGGTACTCAGGCAGAAGGTGCGATTCTGGTCTTCATGCCCGGCTACGACAAGATTGCCAAATTGGCCACGTTGCTGGGAAAGTCACAGCGTTGGCGTAATGAATTGATCATTCAACCATTGCATTCCATGTTGTCCACCATGGACCAGCAGGCGGTGTTCCGACGACCGCCAGCGGGCAAGCGGAAAGTCATCATTTCCACGATTATAGCAGAGACATCGGTGACCATCGATGATGTGGTCTATGTGATCAACACAGGACGCACCAAGCTGAGTAACTATGACACCGAGACGAACATACAAACGCTGGAGGAATGTTGGGTCACACAGGCGAATACGCAACAGCGCAAGGGGCGTGCAGGACGTGTCCAGCCGGGCATCTGCTATAATCTGTTTAGTCGAGCACGCGAGCAACTGATGGCTGAGATTCCCACACCAGAGATCTTGCGCAGCAAGCTAGAATCAATCATACTCAGCCTAAAGCTGTTGCATATCGAAAATCCGTATGTGTTCCTGCAGACTCTGATCAATGCACCCGCCCAGGAAGCCATCAACAATGGTGTGGCACTGCTTAAGCGGTGAGTAATGAGTATTCTAATTATTTAAAAAATATATATTTATACATTAAACTTTCCTTCCAGAATTGAGGCACTTGATGGCAGCGGACAACTGACGCCACTGGGCATGCATTTGGCCAAGATGCCCATTGATCCGCAGATGGGTAAAATGATCTTGATGTCGGCACTGTTTCGTTGCCTCGATCCCATTACCTCGGCCGCCGCTGCTCTCTCCTACAAGATGCCCTTCTACACGCCCATGGGTCAGGAGCGTCGTGTGGATGAGGCCAAGCGACGATTGTCGCACAACATGCGCAGTGATCATCTCCTGGTGCACAATGCTATCGCTGGTTATCGCGAGAGTCGCTTGGAGCATCGAGATCGTGACTTTTGCTTCAACAATTTCCTCAGCACGATGACGCTTCAGCAGCTGGAGCGCATGAAGCAACAGTTTGCCGATCTGCTCAACAACTACAAGTTAGTTAAGTTTTCATTATAGATAATGAACTACTTTAACATATTCTTGTCCCTCGCAGATTTTTGAGCTCTGCTGATTGCAAGCACGAGTCATCCAACCTCAATTCGGACAAGATTCCACTTCTGCGCGCCATAATTGGCGGCGGTCTCTATCCCAACATGGCTCACTTGGGGTAAGTATATTAAGACTGCTTCTCTTTATTTACTTTGATATTCAATTTGCTTATTTTCTTAGTAAATCGCGTCAAATCCGTAATCAAGTGCGCGCCATTCATCACATGTCCACGGATGATGGTCGTCGCGTTAACTTTCATCCTTCGTCGGTGAACAGCGGCGAGTCCAGCTTCGATTCCAGCTACTTTGTCTACTTTCAGCGGCAGAAATCGACAGCTTTGTATCTGCTAGATGCCACAATGGTATTTCCCATGGCGCTTCTCATCTTTGGCGATGGCGTCGAGTCCGGCGTTTATGATAATACCCCGTTTATTTCCGTAGCAAAAACCTACTAGTAAGTAGCGAAGTTAAACAATTAGAAATTCATTCAATCATCTTATTTATTTTGCAGTTTCAAGTGCAATCCTGAGACCGCTGCAGTCGTGTTGAAGCTACGCGATTGCCTGGCACGTCTGCTACTCAAGAAGGCCATGTATCCGGCACCGATTGAGGAAAATAGTGATGATCATAGACTTATTAAGTATGTGAACTGCTTGGCTTAGATTCTAGCTTTATATGCTGTGAACTTGTCTAGTAGTCATATAACGATTTATTTAAAAGCTCTTATTCATCAGTTTAGCATCTCAGTAGAAAATGTTTAAAATGACTTTTTTGTTTAGCCCTCTTTATTTACAAAGTGCACTTTATTGTAATACGTTAGTTATTTTTAATAATAGTAGTAGAAATATCATACGCATTATCAGTTATTTATTATTATTCAATTTATCAAATGCAGTAGAAAATTCGACTTATTCATCTGTTTAGCTTTCTTTAAAAGGTATAATTTATTGTATTATATTATAATTTATATCAATATAATTGATCTTTTACAAAGCCCATTTGGTGGTATTAGTTCTAGGACTTTTTGAGGATTTTTAAATATTTCTATTATTTAAGGAATTCAGTTCACCTCATATAATATCCAATCATATCAGATATTAGGCATATATCGAGCAATTGTTAATTTTTGCACAATGCTTTCTTTTGTTTTAGAGCCATCGAGTTGCTACTGTCGCTGGACGAGAGGATGGGCGATGATTACGAGCTGTCATCGGATGAAATTGATGATATTTAGTTAAATTATATAGCATGCTTTGAATGTGATTACGAAATTTAAATGATGTAGAATGTCGCAAGAGTATTGTTAATAAATTATTGATATGATTTAATCGTCTTCGAGCAGCGTGAAAACGTTGCGAGAACGCGTTGGCTGCTCTTCCACGCCCTCATCATCATCGGCATTCGTTTCGTCGTTGGAGCTATCCTCGTCCTCCTCTTCATCGCTGCCAGCAGCTGAACGAAAGAATAACAAATTAGCACCTAATCTAAATGTTTTGATGACCTTTTTACTTACTGTCCGAACAGACGGAGGAGGTGTCCTCATTGGTCTCGCTGTCTGGCTCTTCCAGTTCCACCTGCTGGTACTTAATAACCTCTGCCAGCTCTGGATGCTGCAGCCAGGTCTCACGCTGTTTATCAAAGCCCGGTGGATAAAACTGCAGCACTAGCTGCTGTTGCCCGGACAAACACATGCGTAAAATGTGATTGGCAGCACGATAGCGATCCGGACGCGCCGCCTTGGCGGTGAGGAAGCCACGTTTATAGGCCCAAGCATCTGAAATGGCCACCGCTGACCATTCGTCGTAATCCTCGGGCAGATGCAGGCGGAACAGCTGCGGCAAATTAATGTGTTCGGCAAGCAGCTTGAGGGAACGATATGGAACCTGCAGCTGCGAAATGGGAAAACTGCCAAGCAGCACTTGCAGTGACTTTGGTGTGCTCGAGGGAAAGACGAGTCCCGGGCAATCGCACAGACGCACCTTCTCTGTGAGGAAGATAGTCTGAAAGTGTTTGGTGTGTCCTGGCGTTCGACTAACACTGACAACTTTGCGTCCTTTAAGTGCGTTAATCAGCGATGATTTGCCCACATTGGGATAACCAATGCAGCCAATTGTGAGTATGCCATTGTGATACTTTTCCTGCTGCACTGGCGTCGTGTCAATGCTGCTGCTGATCTTCAGCTCGCCCTCTTCAATGTTGTCCAGCAATTCCAGCTCATCGTGGCGCATATCGTCGCGTATCTTTTGCTCCCACTCGGATAGATTCACCTCTTGTTGCACATAGCGCTGACACTCGCGATAAATATTGTATACTCCCTCCATGCTGCGGCGATGCGTCAGCCGACCACGTCCACCAGCTTTGCGACTGCGCGCCGTATACGAAGCGAACAGCACCACGGGCAGCTCGGGATAGCGTTCGTTGAAATAGTGTCGCCAGGCGACGACAGCCTCGGGTGCAACTAAATCCACTTTGTTAAACACAACAATGGCATGCTTCTTCAACGTCTTGATGATGTAGTCGTAGAGCGATGGTGGGAACATTAGCGTTGCAAAACGTACATCCACAATGATGAGCAGCACGTCGGAGAACTCGAGCACACGCCACAACTGACGCCATGTCTCCAGATTCAGCTCAAATAGCGACAGCTCCCTGCTGTCCACGCTTTGCTTCTGCCGCAACAGCTCGTCCACATATTCCTGCCAAAGTAGAGCAGGAATTTAAAATACACTTCTTACCCTCGGCATTCACAAATCTTATATACCTTAAAGTAGCGATTCTCACTACGATCCAGCTGCTCTTTGCTGCTATCGCTGCTCCACGGCGGACGCACTGGAAAATCGAAGTGTTCGAAATAGGCGGCATCGATTTCTCGTTGAGCCGGCGTCAGAACATCTAGCGGCTTGAAGCCTTCCAGCTTCATCAGCTCCAACTCCTTTTTGCTCTCCTGTGTGAACTGCAGATTGTAACGATTAACATTTTTATTGCGACCGCCGGCGCCGCCTCGATTAAATGGCTGCTCCATTAGTTTGCGAGGTGCGGTTGTTTCGGGTGCATCGCTGTCTTCGTAGGATTCCTGTGTGCTGCGCAAATACTTGGGCGGACCTGTGATGTCGTCATTATTGCGGCATTTGCTTTTGTTTTGTTGTCAGTGCCAATATTTACCTTTTGTGTTGCGCTTTTGCAGCAATTGATCCTTCTTCTTTTTGCCACTGAAGGGCAGCTTACGTCGTTGTTGTGGCATATCCGTTTGAATTTGTTGTTAGCAGTAATTTTCAATTGCTATATTTTCGTAATTAAATTAAATTTTTAGTACTTGTCTTTCCGGCTGTTGCTGCAGTAATACAATACTCTAACACTCATACACACGCATAAGCAAAGGTGCATTGGTATGCGGGAAACATATGTGTGGACATTAACGCAAAAATGAGCTAGGCGACGCAGTTATGAGCTATTCTGATTTGACAACATCGAAGTGTGAATGACGTTTAAATACCCTACTTCGAAACATAAATGATTTTGATATCGGCTATTGAGGTGGAATTTAATATTGTCTTCTCCAACAAAACTGTCTATTCTGGTTAACTATTTATTTTATTTTCAACGCGCGTCTAAATGGATGTCAATTAGAGAAAATTGTATATTAAATCGATACTTACAACTTCATGAAATAAAAAAGAAGTATCGATACACTGTTGCTGCTTTACATTTTATTGTTATTGTTATCGATGTTAACAGTTTGATTAACATGTTCTTTGAAAAGACGCTGTTGGCGATGATGGTACATGGCAAAGTCCATTTTCCTTTCTTGGTTTAAACAACCTGTGAAATGCCGCTGAAGGGGATTAAAGTGCTGGAGTTTGTGGGCCTGGCTCCTGGTCCGCTATGTGGTAAAATACTTTCGGATTTTGGTGCCACTGTGACGCGCATAGATAAGGTAAACAAACGCTTTAAATTTGTAAACACTAGATAACATAACAAACGTTCGCTGCAGGTGCTGGAGAATCCACTCGATGTACTGCACCACGGCAAATCAACGCTAGCCATAAATTTGAAGAAGCCTGAAGGTCAGAGTCTTGTGCGCCAACTGGCAAGCAAATATGATGTGATAGTCGAGCCATTTCGACCCGGCATCATGGAGAAACTGAATTTGGGACCCGTAGAGCTGTGTGCAACGAATCCACGACTGATATATGCACGTCTCACAGGCTTCGGCCAGCAGGGACGCCTTGCGGCACGTGCTGGACACGATCTCAACTACGCTGCTATCTCAGGGGTGCTCTCAATGCTGGGAAGGAAGCATGAGAAACCAACGCCGCCAATTAATTTGATAGCGGACTTTGCTGGTGGCAGTGTAATGTGTGCACTGGGCATTTGTTTGGCCCTATTGGAACGCCATCGATCTGGCCGTGGTCAGGTGGTGGATGCCGCCATGGTAGACGGTGCTGCCTATGTGGCCAGCTGGCTGTTCATGTCTCGGTCCCTGAGTATTTGGGGCGAGCATCAGGAACGTGGTGCAAATTTGCTCGATGGTGGCGCTTATTTCTATGATACATATGAAACCAAGGATGGTCGCTACATGTCGGTGGGCGCCTTGGAACCGCAGTTCTTTGAACTGCTGAAGGAACGTTTGGAATTGCCCCCAGAATTGTCACAATATGGCGAAGAGCATGAAGAGCTGGGCAAACGTTTGCTAACTGAAGCGTTTCTTACCAAAACCCAAGCGGAATGGTCGGCGATATTTGAGGATGTGGATGCCTGCGTATATCCTGTAGTCGAATGGCAAGAGGCAGCAGAGCATCATCACAATGTGGAGCGGGCATCATTTGAGCGTTTTGAAGACTCTTTGGTACCGCGACCAGCTCCACGTTTGAGTCGAACACCTGGAAAATTGCGACACCATGCAGATGATATCTCTGTGCTTAAGGATCTGCAATTAACACCCGAGGAGCTGCGCCATCTGCAGGAGAATGGTGTGCTCACCTTGCCAACAACTCAGCACAAGCTCTAGACACTGTGGATCTATGTATTTTCTTGTAAATATTTGCTCGCATCTGTTTACAAAAAGAAAACAACTGATTCCTGTAAATACTTTATTACAATTTTGCTGTAGTCGATTAGCTATGCATTTTCAAAACATATTATTGTATTTCGACAAATCCGATTTAAAAATATGTATAAGTTTACTTTATATACATAAGTTCTTTTCGAAAAAGGACTTGCTGATGTGCACATACAATTGCTGTTACAATTTTAATTGTTGTTCGCATATTGAAAATTACTCCTAACGAATGAAACGTTTAAAATATCAGAGTAAAAACAGAGTCACTCACATGTGCTTAAGCTTAGAGAAAATTGTTTCCTACTCTTGGGATATTCAATACCCGCAGTTAAGTTAGTAGAATTTGCAATACGCTTTGAGAGAATAAAAATTTGTCGAGCTTTTTTCCTTGTGGGTATGGAATAAATTCTCTTGCTATTCTATTATGATCTCCTGGTATTTTAGTTGCTTGAAGTGACACTTTTTAAGGGACCTGGACTCGCTTAACAAAATAAACGTTGCCTATCACCAAGGCGCATAATTTAGAATTATTTGCAACTGAAAACAATACTTAATTTTTTTTGTAATAAAAACCATAATTTTAGGAACTCAAAATATACAACTATTTTCATAAAAAACTAAATAATTTAAAGTTTAACCTTTTAACCATTACTTTATAATTTATGTTCCAGCCGCCATAAATCCTTGGCAATTTAAAATTCATTAAAAATGTAGTTGAGGTATTTTCAAAAAACAGTTGATTGTTTTAAAGGATTTTTATAAAAGAAGTATTTGAAACATTTAGAAATATTATAGGGTATAGAGATTTGCAATTTAATAAATATTTGGCATATTTATCTAAGCTTTTTACCAACTTTAAATCTTTGTTATGGCTGTTCTTAATATATTTTTGGTTTTAAGATTGTAAATTTCTAATTAAAAGACAGGTTAACTTTGTTTTCTTGCATTCAAAATACTTTTATTCTTTCGCTTGCACACAAAACATACAATTACATTTTTGCTATTCAACTCGTACAAACTATCAGTCATACATTGCTTGTGAACATTTAAGCCGCACTTTATACTTAATATAGAATGAAAAAGCTTACAAGATATAGACACAATTTTAGTATGCATTCTTCTATAAAGTTTTGTCATCATGAAAGCAGTTTTACGATTTAATTAGATGTTCCATTTTGTTTCGTTTTCAATTTTTGCTTAAATCAAAAGTCAAAAGAGAAGCTCTGACTTGATCGCTCGCTCTCTTTCTCAATTTCTCTCGCATTCAACACACACGCATTGAACTCACCACACCGTCAAAAATTCACCATGGCGATTTTTGTTTTTTTTTTGTATATTTTTTCGGCTAAAGCACCGCGCGTCAGCATTACCAATTTCTATTTGTGTTCGTTCTTCATTTTATATTTTGTTATGTAATATACATGTCGTTATGTATTTATATTTATTTATGTAATGTAGTAGTTATATAATGTGTTGTGTAAATTTCACTAGTTAGTTGTTGTTGTTAGTTTTCGTTTTGTACGTCCCGCGTAAAGTAATTAATGATAGTCCTTATGTAGTTTGGTGTAAGTATTTGTTGTGTATTTGTATAAGGTAGTAAGTCTCAGTTCTCAGTATAAAATCAGTACCATTCTTTTTTTTATTTCTTTACGTTTTTCAATTTGTTTTCGTTTCGTTATCGTTCATTTCACGTCTTATAGTATTTTGTTTGCATCTAAATTGTACACTAATATTTATTGTTTTACATTTTTTTTATTCAGCTGCGCGTGGTGCTTTGCTCATAATCTCTCATACAAGCAAGCACAGGCATACATACATACTCAACACACGCACACACATAACACGCTGGCATACTCAACACACATAACTGTTGAATATCGCACTCATGTCAAGATGCATTGGAATCAGGTTTACTTATACTAATTACACTAGGTTACACACATTATTTTCTGCATTAAGCTAGTTGATATAAACACAATCAGACCGACCATATAGTTTTCTTTTTTTTTTTTCTTTAAATATTTATTTTTCAGGGGGTCTGGAATGGTGCACACAGTTGATCGCTCAGTCACAGTCTCACACACTCTCTATTATGTATAGATTTTGTTGTATTGTATATGCAAACGGATTTCATTTACAAAAATTTTGCATGTATAAAATGTAGAAATTTGTGCAGGAAAAGCTTTATAAAGAGTTCGATTTGATTACACTTTTTGCTTTTGCCGTCATTTTCTCATCACATTTTCATCATCCTCTCTTATCTCATCCCACCACACAAGCACAAGTCTCATCTATATATATATCATCCATCCACCATCAAGTTTCACTCTCATCCAAAACACACCTGTAAAATTGTGCAAGAGAAAAGAAACGATTTAGGGAAGCGAAAAGTAAAAATTGTTCAGTTGGTTAACTAATTTCTTATTGAACTAACTATATATATATATATATATATATATTAAATAAGAATTGAATGTATATATATATAATTTTTATGCAACTTACGTTCGCATACCACAGCCATAATCTCCAAGGTTCCTAATTGGCGATTTGCAATCTCTCAATAATCGCGTTTCACACATTTTGACGACATCATTCCGGTCATTCAAAGCGACAGACATACAAATCTTTATCCCCAATAATTATCATCATCATCATCATCATCACTCCGTAGTTCCATTCATTATCCTAATCCATTTTGGGTAATTTAAATGGTGAGTACAATAATAATATTGTTTAGACAAAATTAACCTTTTCAAAGTTGTTGATAACGTAAACGAATTTTCTGATATGTTAAATCTTTGAGAAGAAAATAATGTGAATTTCTTTTAATAATTTAGCATTGAATTTTTCTTTCTTTAAAGCGTTGGACGGCTGTGCGATTTGAAGAAAAAGTCCTTTACTATGAACATTACTTATCGACAGTGTTTATTTTGCAGAGAGGGATTTATGCAGTGCTAATTGGGTATCAACAACTTTGAAATGGTTTCAATTTTTCTTTTTTACTTTGACAGAACTTTCAACAATATGAAGTAGTTAAAATTTGCTTTAGTTAAGTTTATTTAATAAAATGCACGCAGTTAGAAAAAGATTTTAAACGGTTTGCGTTTTGTTTTGTATATTTGATAATTGAAAGCAGTTAATAGTTGAAATCGAAGAAACAGTCTGATTCTGTCCTACACAGTCCTATATATGTATTTGTAAATTGTGTGTTTGTTTTCGCATGTCTTTTTCTATGCCTATTTAAAGTAAAATGAAGTACTTGTCGGTTTCCCTGGTCCGTTGTTGTGGTTAGTTAGTTAGTTAGTTTCTTTAATAATATTTTATTTTATGTACAATACAATAATGCGCTGCAGGTAGTTGCTTGGTTGTTTTGTCATTGTGTTGTCATTATTCGTAATTTGCAAATGAAGTGTCATTATCTTAACTGGATTCGATGGGAGCTAATTTTTTGTTTTGTATTTAATCATTTTCCGAATTTGAACTCTATTCATATATTTTGTATATATTGTTTTTTTTTTTGTTTTTGTGTCTATTAATGGTAATGTTGTTCTTTCGTATTGGCGTCCGTTTAAAATCTTTTTTGTTTTTGTTGGTTTGTTTTGGTGTTCATTCATTGTATATAAATTTAAATTTGGTATATCGTGCATTTGTCAATTGTTTTTGTTGTACTTATATAACTAGGATTTCATTCGTTCCAATGCTTAAAAAACTATTTGCTTACAAGAGCTTACGTTTAGTAATATCACACATCACGCCACAAATTGCATTTAAGGAATATTCTCACATTCTCTTCATTCTTCCAAGCATCATTCAATCTCAGACTCATGCTCCATATAACATATTCCATTACACTATAAATAGACAGGGGGGTGGTGTTCCAGTTTATAAATGGGGATTTATTAAGACTTTCGATTCATTTTCATTCGTTTCTAATCGACATACACACTTAGGCATCAGTCGCGCAATTTCAGACTTAGATCTATTACTCTCAGTTTTTGTTTAGTTTTCAATCATTCATACATATTACATATGATTCATAGATTCATTAAACACATACTTGTATCACATACATACTATACACATATACATATTTATATAACTAATTATCACACTCAGACATACATACAACCAGAAGGACAATCACAAGCACACTCTGGAGCACATACAACAACTCACACTTGGGATATCTTCATATCATCCCCTCATATTGTTTTTTTTTTTCTTTTTTTGTGGTTTACATTTTTTACTTTTGAACTTAACATCTAAAGTGTGTAGCAGCCGTAAGAGATAGTGTTGTATCCAATATTGCTGTGTATTTAATTTAGTTATCGAATTGTGGCTTAAATTAACGACATAATTTTTTTTGTTTTAGGGAGGGAGCTCAACTCAAATATTTTTGTTTATGCTTTCATTATTAATATTGTGGTATTCTATAAAAAGTGTCATTAATGGAAACAAATTGGGCTAGAAGGCTGCTTAAAGAATAGTGATGAATATTAAATGTCATAATGCTTAGAAATTACGATAGTTGAATTGGTTACTATAATGATGCGACGCTCTTTCTATGATATCATCATCAATCGATCGAACTATCGAAGTTACAGTTGGTGAGAGCGTTAACCCGACAAAAATATAACAATATAAATATGATAATCATAGCAGGATCTCGATAAAGGCTTACAAACTAGAAATCTTTCATCAACACAATTGGCTTAAGCTTAAAGTGGGGGGAAAGGTGGGGGGCGTCGCACAGCAACAATATAAATCGGACAAACTTATGCAGATAGAACTTGTTTCTAATTCGGACTGGACTGCAATAGAATGTGTAAAAAAAAAAAGAAGAGAGAGAACAATGATGAGACGTTTGCAATGATTTCGTCAATTCAAAATCACAAGAATTCCTACTTACCAGTTTGGCATCATACACACACTCACACGATTTTGGAAAGAACTGAGAGGATTTAAAATAGAAATTTTACTGAGCAATAACCTGGCTGTTAATCTTCTTGATCTCCTTGGCAGCCCAGGCGCAAAGCATTTTGGTGCGCGGACCCTTTGAGCGCTTGCCTTCGGCCAGGAATTGTGTAATAACCGCATCGTCCAACAATGGATAGAGACGTGGTCCAAATGATGTGCACAAATCACCAATGAATCCAGCGGCGCTGGCCATCATCGAATCGGAGACTTCGCGTTCTTGCGCAATACGCTTAATAAACTCAATAATGGGCATTAGATGCGGTTCCATGTGGAACACATCCGCATTGGGCGTTTGATCGACGCCCTTAAGACCCTGAATGATGCCAGTGTAGGCCTCCAGTACGCTCTCCCGCAACTCCTGAATATACTCGGTCATGTCGTAAGTGGAAGAATCAAGCTGTGTGCAGAAGAATACACGAGTTAAAAACTAGTTGAAATTGTTTGTTTTTGCGTTACTTACCTGCAAATTGGATGCAGCACGCAGCATTTCCAGCACAACATTCAAATACTTGAGAAATTCGCTGCCTATGCTCAATGCCATGTCACCAAAGGCCGACAAGATCTGCGGCTTCACGCTGCGATGCAAATTGGGCTCAGCCAAATCGTTCATCAGCACCGACATGATCTCATCACAATAGGGCACCACCATCTGTTTGAGGGCGCGGCAAATGTCGCCAGTGAGACCCACGGAGGCGCAGCACACTTGATACTCCTGATGATTCTTCAGGCCCATGATGAGGAAGTCCTTGAACGCGGGCATATACTTGGCAAACTGCATGCCCAACAGCTCAACGAGCGTGGAAACAGCCAGAAAAGCATCCTCCTGCACACCACCGGACTTGCCAGCATTCGAGCTGAACATGGTCAACAGGGCAGCCATGATGGCGTCCGAAATTTGCGGGGCATCTGCCTCACGTACCTTGCGCAACACACTTTGGAGTGTGGCACAGAGCAGGGATTGCAAGTCATTGAATTGATGGCGATCACTGTGATTGGTAATGTGCGATTCCATCATCATCACTTGATTCAGACGCTCCAGAATGACAATCGTGGTGCTCTGCACAATCAGATAACAATCGAGTGGCGAATTCTTTATCATATCCATAAGCGCCTCATAGGCAGCGCCACGCAAATTGGCCTGGGCTCCATCCGAGCGATCTGTAGTCTCCAGCAGTTGGGTGACAATGACTTCAAAGTATGGCGACAGCGCATATGTCTCTGGTGTCTCGCCATCAACCGTAGCTGCGGCTTCGTATGCTGCCTCCGACAGACCAATGAAGGCCCAGCAAACATTGGCGGCCACACGAGGCTCCGACTTCAAGCTCTTCACAAAACACTCGAGCAACGTTTGTAGATAGGTCTTATTGATGGCTGCCTCGGGTATAATCTACAAAACAATTACCAAAAAATAATTGCAGTATGTGACAATGATCCAAAGAAACATGTGAATGATTGGTTTTTGCTTAACTAAAATAAATATGAACATATTGTAAAATAATTACTTACGTCGCAAATGCGTCCAAAGGTCCAGGCCGTGGTGTCGCGCACAATGACACTGGAATCGTACATCAGACGAATGAGCGTTGGCATCGCCTGCTCAACCAGTGGTTTCAGTGTATTGATCTCCAGCCCGTTGAGCACCGAGCCAAAGGTCATGACGGCTGCATCACGATAGCGCCAATTGGGCGACTCAATGTTCTCTGTGATGAATGGCAAGACATGTGGCACAATGTCATCCTCGCAACAAGTAGCCAAAAGCATTAGGCAAACCGAGGAAGCCTTCGCCGGACTCCAGGTGTCCTCATCGTCGCACTCATCTTGCTTGGTCAACTTCTCCACGAGCACAGGCGTCAAATACTGCAAAGCTCCGCGTGAATAATGTTTCGATACACGTTGTGGAGCACGCCCTTGATCGGTGGCCTCCTGACTCTCGATGGACAGATCAATCTCTTCATCGTTGACATTCGACCAGAACTCAATGCCCTGTAGAGCGATAGCATCGTTGTCCGACTTCATTGCCTCCAGCGTAATGGGGAACAAGGCTTGGGCCATGTACGGTTCCATGTACGAGTAATACAGCGACATGATCTTCACCAGACATTGTAGAGCGGCCACACATATCTGTGTGTCCGTGCACTGTGTCGCCTCGCACACCACCTCCATTATGAAGTTGCGTTCCATGTCACGCTCGAAATTTGATTTGGTAAACTCCAAAGAATTGTGCAACGCTGTCGTAGCAGCCAAGCGTACATGATTGCTGGGCTCCTGTTTCCGCATGCCATGGATAATAGCCGTGAGCACCTGATTGGATTGATTCTCCAACACACCATAGCGTATGTCCTGGCAAATGTAGCCAATGGCTTCCAATGCCGCCTCGCGATGCATTTCACTGGAGCCCTCGTTGACGACCTTGTTGACCAGCGTTTGTATGAGAATGCTCCAGCGATTGATGGGCAACTCAATGACCGCTACGTAGGCGACACATTGTGCGGCACACGAGGGTCGCGTATTTTCTGTGCCCAAGGCGGCAAGGATCTGTTTGCAAAGATGAGAAACATAATTATAGAAATTGAAATTGTCAATATGTTCATGTTGTTAACATACATTATTCTTGATGAACTCGCGGGTTTCCTCTGGGAACTGATGCCAGCGCTCCTGATATTGCTGATTGATCTTCTCATCCTTGCTCATCAAATGATTCTTGAGCTGCAGACCGGCGGCCATGCGCGCCACTGCGCTGTTTGTCGTATCGACCAGAATTTTTGACAGCGCTTTGAGGAACTCCGGAAGATTGCTGCCGGCCGCCTGTTCCAGGTAATTCTTTGCCGATAGCAGTTCATTTTTATCTACAAATATATATAGATTTGAGGTTAGGTTGCAAAAATCCTTACTCAAAAGTGGCTACCAATTGATTCGGAAAGCGGTTGCTTATCGACTTTACAGTGACTATCTATCGACTTACAAGTTTTTGCTGCCTATCGACTTATACTCTCATGTATAAGTATGCATATGTAGGCATGCCTTTGTATTTTGTATGTGTGTGTGCGTGTTTGTGTGCCCCTAGCAACCAACACAGACATACGCTGTGCCAATGCTGCATTGCAACCCTGCGCAACATACGCGTCACTGTTGCGACGCATCGCGGCGCTGTGTAACAAAATGGCTTTTTGCTTTGGCCCTGAGCAGCAACTAAGCTAAAACTTTAGGCGCTTTGCCACTCATGAACATGCACACATGCATATGCGAATATAAATGATCTTTAACTCACCTGGTGAAACAGTCTTTTCCAGAATAACAATCAATTGCCTCGCTATGTCCGCAGTCATTTTTGCGCTCTTTTTTACTTTCAATTTCGTCTAGATGTCGATGTAGTTGAGATGTTGGAGGGCGGCGGGCGGGGATGTGCGGAAATTTTTCGTAATCGTTTTAGCTTTCGATGCTTGCTGTGCAGGTTTCTGCATAAAAATAGAAGATTCAACGTTCAACAATAAAATAAAATTTAACCTTCACGTTGCCACGAAATTGATTTTTTTCATTCGCTTTTCACTATTTTTTTCACTAGCTTACTGTGCGTGTATTATTTCCGTTCCCCTTTGTCTGCTGCGCGTTGCCAAAGCTGTGTTGCTATTTCGATTTTAGTTGGCTGTCCGAACTGTCAAAGCAAAAAAAAAACGCGGGACAAGTGCGATCAATTATTTCCACGATATGTGTGTTGGATAAAATGTTAAACGTACAATTTGTCAAGATAACAATTTAAATTGCGAACAATTTGCAACGTCCGAGACTAAATGTGGAGAGTAAAAGTAAACTGAAGCAGACCGGCTCAAATGCACAGTTTGTAACTCCACATGGGAAAAAACTGCTGCGCGTCGTTCTACGATTATTATAACGGGGTGGCATCGCCCTTTTTGCCAGGCTATTGCTGTCAGTTACGTTTAAAATGAACGCTCGATAACAGTAAATAATGCAAACTTTTAAATGTGATATTAAATTAATTTAAATTGGATTATTTAATAACTTTAATTTGAAAATTAATCATACAATATCAATAAAATTCTTATACATCAATTATCGTTACAGTAGCAACTCTGAAGTATTTTGAACAAGTTAGCAGCCCAACACCAACTTCATTATTTTTAGGTGGCAACGCCATTTTTGCACTTGGCACAGTGCTGACGTTTGTCAGTCAGTCAGTCGAAATAAGCCGAAAAAAACAAAATTGACAATTTAACTGCAACTGCGTCTTAAATAGGCGAGATAACCAAATTTAGTGTAACAAACGCACGCCGAATTGCAGGACTCAACCCAAGCGACCCAGCAGTGTGACGACATCCCTCAACAATTTGTGGCTAGACCCTCTTCACTTGATAGTGACTGCAATTTGTGGGTGGTTTGGTAGTAGAGCTGTGTGTGCTGTTGAAGTTGTTGTCGAATTCACATTCCTCAAACCAAAAAAAGAAGGAAAATGCAATCGCCACGGTGCCATCGTCGCACCATGGCTCCAATGATGCTGCTTGTTTGGGCCAGTGTGTTGTCGCTATCGCAGGCTTTTTATCTACCTGGCCTGGCGCCCGTAAACTTTTGCAAGAAGTCGGAGATCTCCTCTACATGCAAGGTAAGTGTGTATGTGTGTGTGAGTTCATGCGTGTGTGTGTTTGTCATCAACTAATGCATTAAATAATGGTTAAGTGCCATGCTACGTTTATGATTTGCCGCAAAACGGAAGCAATGATAAGAACCAAAGTTTCTTCCATTATTATTACAGTGTATATGTGTTGGATATTTAGGTGGCCTGTGCTGACGTCGATCGTTTGGTTTAAACTACACAGGCCACAGTACACATGTACAAACAACACATACAATAGGAGTACACATACATACGTACATATGTGCGCAAGAATGTGTTTGCCTATGTTAGTTCTGTGTTCAGTTGGATACCAATCGTAATTAAGTTCTCTTCTCTATTCTTTCTTATGTTTGCCTTGCGATGTTTGTTTATCATGAACTCTTTTTTTTTCCTTTATTTCCCATTTAAAACAGCAGTTTGATAATTTTAAAAAAATATGTAGACGTCAGCTCTAAAAGACTTAAAAAAAACCAAAAAAATTTCTATGAGGAAAACACGTATGTTAGAAATAGAAGTGGAAACGTGTCTTGGGAGAGCATAAACTATAGAAGTACTTTATCTCGAAACATTACTCCTCCACAGAAATTAATTAAGTATTGTTTTAAGTGGTTATCTGAGTTGCTTTGTTGGGCGATCGCTCAATTTATGAAGCTTTCCAATAAAATATAGATCCTATACAGAACAGGGCTGCCAACCTCACAAAAATGTTGATGGAATTCCAATTAGATTGCGAAGTCTAAGCGTTGTTTCATTTAGAGAAAGATTTTTTTTGTATATATGTATGTATTTTCTATATAATATTTTATATGTTCTTGTATATTCTTATATTCCCCAAGTGTGGCTGAGTTGTAATGTGTGATAGGCACTGAATAAAATACCTGCTATATCTTAACCTTAACTTAATACAGGACTTAGAATAGTAGAGCTAAGTACAGAAAAGAAACTAGCATCTAGACCCTCAACTCTCGGACGAATTTTAAAATATTTAGCGATAAGAATGGCGGCATATTATATAAAGATTAATGTCGAGACTCACACCCTCATTAAATTTCATATTCGAGATAAATTCCAAATATATTTAGGTATTCTATTTTGTATGAAATTCTTTCACTTAAATGCGCAACTGTTTAATGTCACTAGTTAATAGTTATCGGCTTAGATTCTAGTTAAACGCCCGCAACAACAGCTGTTAAGTTTTACGATTTATCAGCTCTGCAAAAATGTTGTACGATCATTGTGACTATTAAATGTTAGTGCGCCGCAGTTTAGAATTTAAAAAAACACTAAATACTCGTTAAATTAAATAGCGAATTGCATATAATTGCATCGTTTATGTCTTATCGATATTATAGAGTAAAATGTAATTTATTTCAAGATAAAATTTGAAACATTTTCATTTTTCTATTCTAAGACTTTTTTATTTTAATTATGCCATTTGTTATATAGAAGAGGTTTTGTTGCTATCCGATTTGTATAAAATTAATTACATTACTGATTAGATTCACCGAGTTTTATAACAATTATATTGTACATTTTAAAATAGTTGATAAATACAATATAAGAAAAGAAGTCATTTATAATCATATATATTAAAGCATTCTAGTTATATACAATAAGAACTCAAATCAACTAAATATTTTATATTGTTCTTTTCCCCAAGTCCGATGTCGTTTTGTATGTGAATCGCTTGAACACCGAGGAGTCTGTCATTCCCTATGAGTACCATCACTTTGACTTTTGTCTGGGCAAGGAGGAGAACTCCCCCGTCGAGAACCTGGGCCAAGTCGTTTTTGGCGAGCGTATTCGACCGGGTCCCTATCACATACAGTTCATGGAGAATGTGGAGTGCGCAGTGGTAAGTATTACACAAATTGGACAATTTTGTGTGTTTTCCAAGTCTCTTAACTGTTTTTATTCCACTTTTCAGGCTTGTCAGAAGGATTACACTGGCGGCAATGCGGACAGCGATCGTCGCATGATGGTGCTCAAGAAGGGCATCAGTTTGAACTATCAGCATCATTGGATCGTCGACAATATGCCTGTAACGTGGTGCTATCAACTGGAGACGGGCAAACAATATTGCAGCACTGGCTTCCCCATGGGTTGCTTGGTGCGTCCCGATGGCGAAGGTTGTGCCATCAATTCGCTGTACAATCGTCCTCTGCACTATTATCCCTTCAATCATGTGGATCTGGAGATCACCTATCACAGCGGTGCACGCGAGGAATGGGGCATGGGTTTCAGTAGCAGCAGTGGTCGCATTATTTCGGTGAAGGTGACACCCAAATCTTTGAATCATGCCGATCCCAAGAATCCCAATTGCTTGGGCACCGAACCACTCGCCATACGCGAGAGTTCACTGAAGGCGGGCGAATCGCAGACCATCCTTTACACATATAGCGTGAGATTCACATTGAATAATGCTGTCAAATGGTCATCGCGTTGGGATTACATCTTGGAATCGATGCCGCACACGAATATCCAATGGTTCTCCATACTCAACTCGCTGGTGATTGTGCTGTTCCTCAGCGGCATGGTGGCCATGATTATGCTGCGTACACTGCACAAGGATATTGCACGATACAATCAAATGGATAGTGGCGAGGATGCACAGGAGGAATTCGGCTGGAAACTGGTGCATGGCGATGTCTTTAGGCCACCACGCAAGGGCATGCTGCTGTCTGTGTTCTTGGGCTCTGGTGTCCAAGTGCTGGTTATGGCCATGGTTACGTTGGGCTTTGCTTGTCTCGGTTTCTTGTCGCCAGCGAATCGTGGCGCCTTGATGACCTGTTCCATGGTGCTGTTTGTGTCGCTGGGCACGCCAGCTGGATACGTTTCGGCGCGCATCTATAAGAGCTTCGGTGGTGTCAAATGGAAGAGTAACGTCATACTTACCTCGATTGTTTGTCCCGGGTAAGTGTGTGCTAATGTGATTAAGTGATTCATTACTCATTGATTACTCACCGTTTCGTTATCGCTTGGCAACAGTGTGGTTTTCTCGTTGTTCTTCGTGATGAATCTGGTGCTGTGGGGCGAGAGCAGCTCGGGCGCTGTACCCTTTAGCACATTGGTTGCCCTGCTCGCTTTGTGGTTTGGCGTCTCTGTGCCCTTGACCTTTGTGGGTGCCTATTTTGGTTTCCGTAAGCGCGTAAGTATTTTGCATTAGCTAATTACTTGGAAGTGACTGACATTAATGTATTGGTTTTGCAGGCCTTGGAGCATCCTGTGCGCACGAATCAAATACCACGTCAAATACCAGATCAATCAATCTATACGCAACCCATTCCCGGCATTGTTATGGGAGGCGTGTTGCCATTTGGCTGCATCTTCATTCAGCTGTTCTTCATCTTGAGCTCTCTGTGGTCTAATCAAATGTATTATATGTTTGGATTCCTGTTCCTCGTATTCCTGATTCTTGTCATCACATGCTCGGAAACAACCATTCTGCTATGCTATTTCCATTTATGTGCGGAGGACTATCATTGGTGGTGGCGATCGTTCCTCACATCGGGTTTCACGGCCGTCTATCTATTCATCTATTGCTGTCACTACTTCGTCACAAAGCTGTCGATCAAGGATAGCGCATCGACGTTCCTCTACTTTGGTTATACTGCAATTATGGTATTCCTATTCTTTTTGCTTACGGGCACAATTGGATTCTTTGCGTGCTTCTGGTTTATACGAAAAATTTATAGCGTTGTCAAGGTGGATTAGACACAACGGACGGACAGACAGACGGACTACACATATACAATATCAAATGTTTATATTTATATATACGACATATAAAGTCTGTATGTGTGTGAGTTTTTTTGAACGTACGTGTGTGTGTGTGTGTAGCCACAATTTACACTTAAGCCTAATGTGTGTGATTTCTGCGCTGTGCATGAACAGCCGGTTTTCTGTTTATCGATAAATGAACCTAAAATGTAATGTAATATGTATTTAATTATACAGATGCATACATGTAAATGTATACTACATGTGTGTAGTATTGATGCGCGCAATAATTTTAAGCATAAACCAGATGATAGAACGACAAAAGGATGAAAGGATCAATTGGAAGTTCGATTAATTTTCCAAAACACAAATGTAATTTTGTTTCCAATTCGTTTCATTTTAAACAAAAACATCAACGTCCATTTCGCTCGATACAAAAAACAAAAAAAAAAGAAAAAGAAACGACAAAGATTATTCGCAAGATGCTGTTCTTAATTATACATACATATATAGTAAAAGAAAACCAAATCAGATTTTAGATACGATTCCCAAAAAGTACTTGAAACATTTTTTGTGACAACTTTCAAATCAACTGTAATTTACAGCTCGCATTCTAAGCATAAACATCAAAAAGCAAAACATTAAATTCATATGTGTAATATTTAAAAAATTATATACTTTACTTTAGTTTAAATCAATTAAATTACTAACTTGCAATTCAAACAATAAATTATAAAAACTTAAATAAAAAAAACACCGCTGGCGCCCTCTATGGTAATTTTTGTGGTACCCTTTTTGTTGTTGTTGGACTTTACAGCTGACAACACTTTTGGGGTTTCCGTAAAACGGGAAAAACAGTCGAAACGGAAAAATTACTGGTACTAGAAGAGTATACGAAAAAATAAAAATAAAATAAATGACTGGCGAAATTGTGGATAGTGAGGATGAGTATGATGAAATATCCGAGCTGCGACAACAACGCCACAAGCCTGAGGCACAGGAATCCGTTGATGTAAGACAATCTTCTCGGATGACTGAATTGTTTAAAGCTTTCCCATAATGCAGGAGGCCTTTGATTTGGATGATCTTTTGCCCATTATTGGCGAGTTTGGCAAGTACCAGAAGCTGCTCGTGTTCGGCATTTGCTTGCCAGCATGCATCCCGTGCGGTTTTTGTGCCTTCAATCAGCTCTTCATGGCCGACACACCCGATGACTATTGGTGTCGCGTGCCCGAGCTGCAGCACCTCGACCTCGAACAGCGCAAATTGTTGGCTATTCCCAAGGAGCAGGTAATCTAGGTTGGAATTGCGTAGGTCTCTTCTATTAAAAGCGTTCTTATCTCAGGATAATGATGAATTGGTCTATAGTAAATGCTTTATGTACGGCGTTAACTGGACCCAGTTGCTTGACAATTTGGATACAGGAGATATTAACGAGGATTTGACAAATCTACAGCTCAACAACGGCAGTTGGCCCTTGGTCAAGTGCTCCCAGGGCTGGGAGTATAATACCAGTCGTATCTGGTCCTCGATTGTGATCGATGTGATTGATTAAAATCAGATTAAAACATTATTCATGTAGATGAGCTTGCTTTCGGTCATTGCTAGCCTTATAACATTTCCCCAATTTCAATTACAAACAGCTAACTCAACTTAAATTAAATTCTGTGTAACGATAGAAACTTTTCAATTGTGCCTGGCTGTCAGCAAATTAATAATCAATGCAAGTTTCCATTACTTTTCAAGTTTCATTAGGTTCAAGAATTTTATTAACATTAATATTCAACTGAAATCTAAATTTACCAAATATTTGTGCCGGAAATGCCCGCAGCAGTATATTTTGTCTGTCTGGCAGCACTAATGGCGTGTAACTTTGTGACGTCACTAAGGACCTCTCAAGCTGAGCTGTTAATCCTCTCTATTTTGCTCATTTTCCAAGTCACAAACAATTGCATCTTAAGCTCAAACATATTTAATTAATTTTTATCTGACAAGTTAACTTGTCAACAGTTCGATTTGGTATGCGATCAAGATATTTATCCAACCATCGGTCTGGCAGCCCTCAACACTGGTGGCCCAGTTGGTGTGTATTTGTTTGGGCTGCTTAATGATCGAGCTGGACGGCGGCTATCTTATTTCACATGTCTGGCCACACTGTTGGCGGGCAGCCTAATGACGTCGCTAAGCAAGGATTTCTGGACCTGGGCAGGAAGTCGAGTAATTGTTGGACTCACTATACCGGCTGTCTATCAAATACCATTTATTATATGTAAGTGCAAAGCATAAAACATAATATAAATTTTCAAATTTATGTGTTCTATTGTTGTAGCCTTGGAACTGGTTGGTGAAAAGTACCGTTCGTTCGTGACCGTTATGACTTGCACCTTCTACACATCGGGCATTATGCTGTTATCACTAGTCACGTATCTGGAGCGTGATTGGGTGCGTCTCTCCTACATCACCTCGCTGCCCTTCTATGCCTACTTCTTGTATATGTTTGTGATGCCCGAATCGCCGCGATGGCTTCTGATGCGCGGCCGCCTTGAGGAGGCTTTGAAAATCCTCGAGCGCATGGCATTGATCAATGGGCGGCAGTTTCCAGAGGCTGTGCACAGCAAACTGGAGGCGCAAATTCGTCGCGACAAGTTGAAGAGCCAAAAGAAAAAGGTGGCCAATGTCGGTCTCATGGATCTGTGTCGCACGCCCAATATGCGCCTTAAGACCATATTGATTACGCTCAGTTGGTTTGCCAACGAGACGGTTTATTTGGGTCTCAGCTACTATGGTCCTTCGCTGGGCACCAATCAGTACGTCAGCTTCTTTCTGTCAGCGGTTGTGGAGTTGCCCAGCTATCTGTGCTGTTGGTACTTTATGGACACCTGGGGACGCCGCTGGCCGCTCAGCTTATCCATGATGTTGGGGTAAGATTTGAAAATGAATTTTATAATGCACTTCCGAAATGAGTTTTCAAAAGAAGTGCTTTTTATACCCGCTCTTAGTGGCTTTAATTGTCAATCTACAATACTTTGTATTCTAGATAGCATGTAGATATACCAAATAAAGATTTCGGTATATTTTACTACTTTCAATAGACTAACATGGTATATTTTAAGAATAATACCGCAATAACTTGCTTTTATTGAAAATGGGTAGCGGATATACCACTGTGGAGCATACTCGATTGTCCTGATTCATATAATAAAAAATTAGAAATACAAAATTATTTTTAAAAATTTATGTTTTAGTTTTCAGTCTTTTCAAATACAATGTTTTTTTTTTAAAATCCAATTGAAATTTAAAAAATGTTTTCCATAGTTTTTAATTTTATTTTATAAATATTCATAATTTTTTAATTTACATTGTTAGTAAACAATTAATAACTTATCTTTTTAGGGGAGTGGCTTGCATTATAACTGTTATGCTGCCCGACGATGCCATCGACGAGACGTTGATACTGTATCTCATCTCCAAGGCGCTACTCTCGGCCTCATTTCTCATCATTTATCCCTTTGCTGGCGAATTATATCCGACGCAAGTGCGTGGCATTGGCATCGGGGCCTCCAGTTATATTGGAGGCCTGGGATTGATTGTGATACCGTTTGTCACCTATTTGGGAAAGGAGAATTTAAAGCTGCCGTTGGTCATTATGGGATTTGTGTCGGTGCTGGGAGGCATGACGGGCTTGCGTTTGCCGGAGACGCTGCATCATCGCTTGCCGCAGACCATCGAGGAGGGCGAAGAGTTTGGCAAGAACTGGCAGCTTAAAGATTGCTGTCGCTGCAAGCCACAGCCGTAAGTATCTGATGACAATTTATCGAGTATCGAGTGATAATATCACTTCACAGGGAAATTCTCTCCCCGCCCACTTCGTATGAGAACTTGGATGTCCTGGGTGGCTCATCCAACAACGAATCCGAGGTGGAGCTGGAGCTAAAGGATAATCGTCGTATGCGTCAAAAGCCGCGCATCGATGAGCGAACTCCGCTCGATTTGGGAAGCAGTGGGAGTGGCATTGGAGGTCGTCCAGTGCATCGACCTTCCATGAAGCGTCTGGTGCGCCAAATGAGCGTGATGGACACTCAAAGAACACACGACGGGACCATGCAACTCACCCATTGGATCTAAAGTTTTATTACTGTTTAATTTGTTAAGCAGCCAAAGTATTATTAATATAATACACATCTAAATGTATTCATACTCGTTTTTCTGTTATTTGTAGTCTTTTAGTAAACAGCTAGATCATTTCTAATTTGCGGAAACTATTGTTATGAATTGAAAAAAATGCGGAATTCGGAGCAGTTCTCAATTCAATTTCCGCAAGGAAATTTAATTTCAAAATATTACGTATACGTATTAGAAATACAGTAAATTCAAAGATTTAATTTGTTTTTTTGTAATAAGTAGGAAGTTTTTCAACAAAGATGTAAAGCAACTCAGCAAAAACTATTGTAAAAAATCTTTCTTCATAAAAAATTTGGAATTAAATTTCCAACATAATTTCCGCAAATAATATTATATTCACTGGAATATAAACAAAATTTAAGTTAGTATTTTAAATAAGCAATAACTTTACAATAAATAAAACGACACTTGTCAACAAATAAATTAAATTAAAAAAATATAATTAAAGTTCCGCAAGAAACGCTATTTTTTATTTAAACTTAAACATTAAAAAAAGAAAGCAATAAATTTAAAAAAAAATTGTCGTGTAGAAGTTATATAAATAAAGAAACTTCAGAAACATATTCGATTTAATTGTTGCGAGTATCATTAAATCGCAAATTAAACAAAAAACACTTTAAACATTACATTAAACATATCCGGTAAAAAAACACACATACATATAAAAGTATGCACTAATATAAACAAACTTTTAGTACTTCTAATATGACGATTTGTCTTTGTACTCGCATCTGTTATTGTTTGTAGCCGACTCTGATTTATGCATTTATGCAATCAATTATGCAATTAATTGCTGTAAAACAAAAACACCATTTATTATTGCCAGTACTCTCATACATTATATTTTGAACGTGGAATGAAAATTAGCTGCAGCTGTCAATATTCTGGTGACTGCTATAAACAGTGAGTGCAAAAGGTTAGGTATTATATTTTGGCTATTTATCAATATAGCTGCTTGACTGCAAATGTTTTTTTACGGTGTTAATAATACTATTTTTCATTTCTAAAATATATATTATTTTATTTATTTCTCATTATTCAGTTATTGTTTATTATTTTTATTATGATTAATAATTATATATTTTCAAATTAAATTTATAGTTTAATAGTTTTTTGAATTCTAATCAAAATAACCAGCTTCCACTCTATCAGAAACTACAAAAAATAAAAATAATTTTCTATATTATTGCTCATCTAACACTTTTTGAATGCAAACTTTTCATCTCGACTGTTAAGCACTGTTATTTTTAGTGTTCCTTTATGCTTTCAGTGTGTGCACACGTACACATTTATATATTTATGCCGAGCTGGCAACGCTGGCGGCCAAGACAGTGGCAGCCTTGTGATGACTATTAGAAAAAAGAACGTTTTAAATGAATTTCGAATATTCAATTAACGTGTTGTGTTTTTTATGTCAGTATCGTTAAGCAATGAAAATTTAATGTGAGTTCAAGGACACTAAGGCACTGATTGAAAATGTCGCAAGTGTCTGAGCCGCAGACATGTCCCATTCTGTCTCTGCACGAGGAGATTGTGCACGAGCTCTTCTCATATTTGCCACAACTTTGCGACAAAGTGCGTTTGGCATGTGTAGCGCCCAAGTTCATGAACGTTTTTAGCAAATGGGCGCGATCACGTCATCATGCGTTGAACGTCGAGGATGTGGAGCAGATGCAGTTGCGTGAAATGATTGATTTCTTCAGTGTGGCCGGACCGTACATAACCTCACTTTCGGTTGACTGCTCGTCGTTTCAAAAGGAGTCGCTGATTGTAGAGTTTATAGCTGTGTATTGTCGCAATCTGGAGGAGATCAACTATAGCAATGTGACGGATGATTTTCACTATCGCGATCTAATGTCGCGTCTAACGCAACTGCGACGCATCTGCATCGATTGCATGGATGCCGAAGATGTGTTGTATTTTAATCTTGAGGGGAATACTGAGCTTGAATCCTTTGAGCTCATTAATGGATGTTATACGGGTAAGTATAGTATTCTTTCGCAATCATTTGACACTCAATTAAACGATCTTTTTTTAATAGGCAAACATTTGTGTGGCTTTGATAAGCTGCAGCGTCTTGTGCTACGCGATTGTTTGCTCTGGAGTTCTGGGGAATTTGGCATTCCTCTCAAGCATTTGCGTGTGCTGGTGCTGGACGATTGTTGCGTTGAGGTCATGAATCACTCGTTGTACGAAAAGATTGCCGAGTGCTGCGGGGAACTCGAGGATTTGTCGTTCTCCGGCTGCGACTCGAGTTTTGAGGTGATTGCTCATCTGCCCAATTTACAGCGTTGCACCCTGAAGACCTGGATGACCTCCAATGAGCTGAACTTGGCGTTTCTATCGATGCTCGCCGATAAAAAGGGCAACAAGCTCAAGTACCTGAAGCTGTCGGGGCAATTTGAGATAAGCAATGAGCATGCACGCTTTTTGGGACAACTGAGTTCGTTGGGGGAGCTCCATTGGAGTGACAACGATGTGCTGGAGGATGATCACTTCAGGTTCTTCAATGATCTGCCGCTGCTCCGTCTCTTTGGCATGTCCTTTTGTGGTCGTGTCACGGACGTTGGTCTCATGAGCCTCATACGCAAGTGTCCGTCGCTTGCGTGCATTGATCTCAAGGATTGCGATCAGATCACCGATCAGTTTGTGCTCAATGCCGTCCACTGTTGCAGCAAAAACTCGTCGAGTCGCGATATGTTGTTGAATGTGGAGGGAACTAGAATCAACCGCGATATGCTAAAGGTAACTAAGATATCCATTAGAGGCATGAGGCAGTGAAATTAATCTTCTAACTTCTTGCCACAGCATCCGGAGTACTTAAAGCCGCAGAACAAAGTGAAGCTGAACTTTAAAGAGTGAGTCGGACTAGGAAGCGACCACACAACACACAACACACAACAACACAACACACAACAATGATCCATTTGTGTGATCTGTATCAGGTAAATTGATGGCTCCAAGGTGCACGGATGCACCACCACTGGTCATTTAATAATTAAACGATCGATCGACTATATTGACTATATCAGTTTGCAATAAATTTCGCATTCAATTGTTTGCTTGAACTTTTGCTGCACCAATTGTAATTGCAGCAGGTAAAAACGCGTTAGTTGAGAGAGCTCGACTTTAAGATACCCGCTAACATTTTGGTGATTGTTTATTTTTCTATTCTAAACAGTTTTCTTTAAGCTTTTTAAATAATATCAATATCAAAATCAATCAATATTAGTTTTTGAACATTCTAGGATAAAATGCCATATTTAAGATTGATTTTTGATCTTTCAAATAGTGTCTTAAATAGTTGAAATATGTAACAAATAATAGGAATTCTTTTGATGTCACCTAATCATCTCTTAAAATATTCACAAGTTCCGAGTCCGATTATAATGAAATTAAACGGAAATGTTTATTCTCTAGTTATCAGTCTGTGCTTAAAAGACCATACCGTAACATTATAGGATCTTTGTCTTTGCTTTTGCAACTGTTTTTATTGAGGATATTGACAACTAATTCAATGGAAGTTTTTGAAGTTTACTTTTTCTAAGTTGTGTGCTATTTGCTACGGCTTAATCTAAAAATGGCTTTCTACATTACATGAGCATTAGGAAATCAACATTCAAGTGGAAGTGGAATCAACATTAAAGTGGAACATAATTCCTCTTTTAAACCAGTTAAGAAGATATTCTTGTTTCCTCCCAATTTTCACACTTTGATCCAAATTGTTTCTGCTTTCTGTTGCTCACTAAATTGTAATACCTCTCAATGTTATGTGTACCAAGTACAATGATGTCTATGTTAGCAGCAGGAAGCCGACTCCAAACAAGCTCTCGCATTGCTCACCTGCGGCTGCGACTGCGGTTTGCTTGGCCAACAACAACAACGGGTTAGTCATCGGCCAGTCTCGAGACTCTCGAGTCTCCAGCGGTCTGTGTGTGTGTGTTTAGTGGATGATGTTTTTGTTTTGTTGCGTGCAACGCGAGTCGGAGTCACAATCACAATTGCTGACCTCGAGTGGAGGCTCCTTAAATGGTTGACCGCGATCGTTTGTTCGTTCTTTCAGCTGACTGCTGACTTAGTTGTAGTACACGTTGCACATCTATCGCTTTTGCCTGCCGGGTACATACAATAAATAAATATGAAATTGCCTTGACATGCTCTCAGCTGTCTTCAGCTGTTGACTCTTTAACTAATTAGCAAAACTTCCACTGGTTCAACGCGGAGTTAACATTTTGCATAGATGCGCGCTGCCAAATTCAAACTTCAATTCGATCGAATTTCTGCGAAAGTGCATCGCTTGCATGTCGTTAGGTTGTAATTTAAAAGATGCGGTTTTCTTGTCTCTTGTCTGAGAAGCGCATATTATGACGGGCGAATGGGAGGCTGGCATGTCTAATCGTTGCTTTTCGTGACAAACCCTAAAAACACTGCATATAGCAGCGATTGCAAGTTTTCTGCTGCGGCTTCGCTTGAGAAACTAAATTTACACACACCTTTATTTATTTATTGTTATGCCAAAGACTTTCTTAAGTTCGTATTAAAGAAGCATTATTTTGATTATAACAATTTGGTTTGTTATGAATTAAAATAAAAGATTATAAACATTATAGAATATAACAACATGGAAGCAACTTAAATTTCTTTGTGTAAGTTACTTAACACAGTTGAGCAGTGGAAACGTTTTAAATTTGATTCTTGACCTTACTTAACTGGAAACTTCCAACGGTTTTATTTCCAAGAATTTCTTTATGGATGCTACTTAACACAGTTGAGCAGTGGAAACATTTTAGTGGAAACGTCTTAAATTTGATTCTTGACCTTACTTAACTCTAAAACTTCCAACGGTTTTATTTCTAAGCTATGCATAAAGCATCGAAACTATCAAATATTATTTTCAAATTAATTTTAAAATATTTAATAAGCTGTCTAAAGTTATTACGGCGATAATAACGAATGTTGCTGCCAATCACGGCAACGGCAAGTTAATTTACACTACACTCCTTCTTTCTCATGCTGAAGCCAACGACGACGACAGCATTATGATTATTTTCGACAGACAAAGTTGCCACGACATTGGCCAGAACATGACACTGTTAGTTGCATTAGTGCTGATTGTTCGTACATCTTATTTAAGCGCTAGTTTTTTGTATTAATTCAGCACATTAGTTACAATACTGTTAAGTGCATACCCTGTATAATAATGCAGTGTTATGCATTCAACCTCATTCGAATTATCTCACAATTTTCATATTTTCAATTTTATTACTTAGCTTAGCACCAAGTACAAGTCCACTCTTTACTTGCATCTGCAGTTGCAGACACTGCATTATCATCGCCCACATCATTATCACGTTTATTAGTGATGCAAAACAGCATTATAAAAAATGAGTTCTTGGTTTATAGCATAGTTGTTTCTTAATATCGCAATTAGATGATTTTAAAGAGCGTTATTAATATCGTTATTTTCATTTCATTTTTATTTCCAAATTATAAAAAATTGGTTCTTGGTATGTATATATAGCTTAATTGTTTCGTAATATCGCAATTTGATCATTTTAAAGAGCGTTATTTAATGAGGTGTTTGTTTCTTAAATTTAATGGTGAAGCAAAAAAAAACAGCGACTTTTTCAAGTTATTAAAACTTAGTTCTTGATATTTATAGCAGTTGTTTTTCAATATCACAATTAGAGCATAGAGCATAGTCGTATCCAAAAACTTAAGGAAAAATCATAGCAAGAAGAATTAACTTCTTTTTTTTTAATTTAGAAGCCAATTGAGGCCGTTAAGTGAGTGTAATAATGAAAGTACTCAGTTCTAGAAAAAAGAACCCTGAAAACAAAATCTATCTCAATAGTATCGATAGCAGCTAGGGGTCCACACTTCAGCTGCATCTCCAATTGCAGTCGCAACATCATCACGATCATCAGCAAGACGACGATCATCATCATTATCGTGGCTGTCATTAGCGAGTTGTACTAGCAACTGACATTCGAAGACGTGTGCAGGCTTGTCAAGGTGCCAGTGCCAGGCTAAAGTTAATACCGTACGGATCGGAGTCATGTACATGGCTTCATTTAGACAAGCCCGTTGGCCCAACAATCGCGTGTTTATTGTTGTTGTCTCTCTGCCGTTGCTGTTGCTGTTGCCTTTCAATTGCTGACCAAGATGCTGCTGCTGCTGTGAGATGCTGGAATATTACACGCTGCTATCAATTGATACAAATCTATACAATTTAGAATATATACTCGACGACCGAGAGAACGTGCAACACTGGCTAACGTTGTTTGGTCTTTTGGTTCTCTAGTGTTTCACATTGGATGCCAATAAATAATACTACAGTTGGAACGTCGCGATGTCTCGCATAACAACACAACACAAGCAGACGGGACGACAGGTCGAGGTCACAACTTCTCGTAGAAACCTGCAGTTAAGCAAAGCAGCTGTCCGAGTGCTGCGGGTGCGAAAACCACCATAAAAAGAGGCTTCATCAGCCACGAGCAGCTTGCAGCTTCTTGGCTCGTTCACATACGTAACGTAATCTGTCTTCAGTTGGCCATGTTTTCAGCATTACAATTCCTTTTTTAAATTTTGCAATTTTGCTATGCAAATATTAGCGCATCCACGAGTTGTTCAATATTTGGTTAGCGAGTCTTATTCATCTCCTGCATAATAACATAACTCTAATAAAGCATACAGAAATAAATTCAATTATAAAGCATATCCACTTGTAACTAATTGCAGTATTCATATATTCTCAAAACTGCTTAATAAAGCGGCAATAACAAAACTAGTTCACCTTCCAATAAACCTTTTGAACTTTTGGTACGTTCATTTAGTTCATTTGAATCCTTTAGTTCTTGCGTTGCCAACTTTATTTGCATTTAGCTCTTGTTAATTTGCATCTAGTTTTGTTCATCTCACATTACATTACTTTTCGATAACAATACAAGTTAATTTCCACTGCCAAGGTAATCGATCTTTTGGTTCGCTGTTTGTCCTTTTAGTTCCATTGCTTCCTACGCTGGCTCGTGCGTGATCAAGCCTAAAATTAATCGATATAAATTGCATTCCTAAATAGTGCAAAATTAAAAATAGCGCTCTACGACCAAAGTTTTTGTTAAGTGCAACGCCGGTTTTAGCAATGCAAAGCTGGCTATTTAAGTTTGACCATAATGCCTGCACGTGCTATTATCCTTTGGCTATTTATATTGCGGTTGCAGTCGACTGTAAACACTGTTTGTGACATCATCATCGTCAGCAGCGAGTAGCGAGCAACAGAAATAGAGTTGCGACCCACACGCATTGCCCGCTGGCATCGTGTTCGTGTTCGTGTTCGAGTTTCGTGACGTCATTGCGAGCGAGACGGCTCTAGCTCGGCTTCGTTTCCAAACAGTTGAGCACGACGACGTCACATGAACAGAGATGGCAATACACCAAATAGGAGAGCTATGCCATAACGGCGACGTCATCAACGCACGTGCTGGTGAGAGAGAGTGAGCGAGAGCGAACGAGAGCGTCGCAGTTACCGGCCGGTGTCTTGTCTCGCGTCGATGTCGTCGTCGCTGCTGCTGCTGCTAGCAGCGCAGTCGACAGCGGTGCGTTACGTCGTTGCCGTCGGTTGAGGTTTTTCATTCATGCCGCAACGCGTGCCACACTGCGCATGTGTCCAAAATTGATGACGTCTTTGTTTATTGATTTTCTTTTACCTGTAGTATGCTGCCATATGACGTCACGACTTTACGGCGTGTGCGACCAATCAGCCGCAAAATGCGTTTCAACAACAACAACAACAACAGAACCCTGTTCCGCTATAAATAATGACATGCTAATTATCGGCCGGCAATTGATAATCACTAACCACCCATCAACTGGAGGCTCTATGGAATATTAGATATGCCACTTATATTGATATTGACGCACTCCTCGTATGCACCTGCTACTGCTGCTTCTTCTTCTTCTTGTTCTTCTTCATGCTCATACTCGAGTTAAAGTCACTTCAATGTCATCATCATTTAATTCGACTTCGATTTTGTCGTATACTAGATGCTAGATACAGTCGGGCCCTATAATTAGGGCTTGTCCCGCAGAGGTCAAAGACTCAACGCCTGTTTTGTCGACGTCACAGTTTTTATACGAAAAGGTTTAAAGGGTATATTGGCAAACTATGGGAGACAAATAAAAGTACATTTAATTGAATTTTGTAAAGAGCTAGATCTTAAGGGTTATATGAGCGAGAGTTATGAAATTTGCTGAGAATAACGTAACTTTAGATCAAACTTATTACATATAAATCAAAACAAATGAATTGAGTGTTATGTTATAAGTAAAGATTATAAATAAGTAAATATAATAAAATGATAAAAAAAAAATCAAAATAAAATAATTTATATTTAATCGAACTTTTCAAACACCTGGATCTTAAGATTTATACGAGCTAGACTTATGAAATTTGCTGACAATATTCTTTTTTTTAACGTAATTTAAGTTTGTAAATTAAAACTAATGAATTGTGTGTGTTATGTTAAATATAGGTAAAGATTACTTATAATACATTAATGTAATGTAAACTATTATAATTTTTTTTCACATTTTACAAAATTTGTAAACTACTTTGTTTAAGAACTAATAAATATATATCTGGTATCTTGTAGTTGAGCTCACTCGACTTTCTTTTAAGTGTGCACTCAGTCTGATGGGATCTGATTGATGAGTACGTTATGAGAGAGGGGGGAAAGACAAACAAAACATGTGACAATTATGGTAGATAAAGCTGTTGCCTACTTCGAGGGCTACAACATGCGTGACCTGCTCACCACAAAGCACTTGCTATTTCTCTCTCTCACCTCTCATCGAGGACGCAATGGAAGCTCTCGCTTACGAATAGAGCGGCGGAAGCAGACCATAAAATCAATTTTGTGTCTCTGTATGCGATGTGTGTGTTTGTTTGTGTTTTCTATCCGGTTGCGTGACGTTCAATCAGACCGTAATCACAGTTGTAGTACTACGTTGACGTATTCGTATCTCCCCAATAAATTGAATGCTTTAATAATGCATATAAAAAGCGAACATTTCCATGTCCTGAGAACTGGAAATGCGTGAATTGGACTGCACTTCATACAATAAATACAGCAATTAATCGTTGTATTAATTGGTTTAGTGTTTAGGTAGATGCTTATTAGAAGATATTCCATGAAATATTCATTTATTATTTATACCATTTAAATGATGATTTCAATTATTTTGTAATACTTGCAAAAGAAACTGAATTGAAACGAATAAACTTGGTAACCTGATAACTCGAAACGTAAAATTTTTGATTACTAATTATGTAGTTCTATTCTTAAAGCACAAAAACAAAAATGAAGTTAATTTACAAAATGTGTTTATAATAAAGTCTTTAAAATATTTTCATAATTAAATATATACAAATTTAGTTTTGATCAATCCATTATATTTCTGTTAAATAAGTTAAATTTGAATTGAGAAAAAAGTTCTTTTCGTGAAACAACCAATTTATAATCATCGTAGAAATCTTTTCTTACATAATAAAAACTTTAAAGCCAAATAAAATGCGAGCCTCGTAATCCTTTCGCTTTGTTGTCGACACTCTCACTGTTTCACACTTGTATATTATAGTTTTTTGTTTTTGTGGTTGCCACACGAAAGTGAGTTGGGCATTTGGGGCGTATACGCGATATTGTGACATGTTCGCCTTAAAATGCAATTTAGCCAAACAGCAAACAATTTAGAAATAGCCCAAAATTGCTCAAAAGAAGCGAAATATACTTTGTATATATAAAGTAAGTATAGTAGTGTATAATGATAATAATTCGCCACAAAATTCACCTGCAGGCAAAGTTGTGCGATGGGGAGGGGGGAGTGTCTTTTGGTTTATTGTTATGCTGGGTAAATGGTTAGGTGGGTCATCGATAAAGTGGGCATGTCCGTGGAGCGGGAAAGAGGAAAGAGCAAATCGGCAAAAGGGTTGGCAAGACCCGAAAAGCAAAAGCAATTTATGCAAATGATTGCAAAGGCGCCGTCACAAATGCGCCTTCTAGCGGCAGCGGACGAAACTACTAAGCAACTGCAATGGCAGAAACAACAACAGCGCCAACAACGGCGAAGAAACGCAAAGTGCCGCATGCTAATTGAAATCAAGCAATGTGTGAAAGAGAGAGGGAGAGAGAGCGAGCGAGCGAGCGAGAGATATGGCAAAAATCAAAGCCTAAATAGCAATCAAAAAGAGCTAAAATTCCTTAAATTAAACTCACGAACTTTGAGCAACGATGCGAAAACGATACATGCATTAAAGCCAGCAGCAACAAAAGCAGCAACAACAACTCTAAATAGACGTAGCAAAACGAAGCAAATTTGGCGCAGCACATTTAGAATATCATCACAGAAAACAAAGACAAAGACAAAAATACAAAGGCAACGGCAACAACAACAACAACAACAAAAACAAGGAGTGCCAAGTTTTTTGGCTTGGCTTCGCTGCGACTTTTGTGCCTGGCATGTCATGCTTAATACAGCCAATAAAACAACAGCAACAACCACAACGACGACGACGACGACGACGACGACGATGGCAACCCCAACACCAGCAACAACAACAACAACAACAACAGCAACAGGCGTCTCTTGGAAGCGACTTCAACGCTTGCCCACAGAAGAGTTGAAACTGTTTGCATGCACTTTTGGGGCCACGAGCGGGTCAGCAGCAAAACGCCAACGCCACCAACAACATGCATGGCCCCCAGACCAGTTCCACTTGCGTCGCTCCCAAAATTTAACTAATATAAATACATGCAAACACACACACACATACACATACACATGCAAACGTATGCGATTATGTATGCATGTAGAAACATGCACTGCACTGCACTGCACAGTCGATGCTGCGGTTGCCGTCGCAGTCGCAGTCAAAGCAGCAGCAAAAGCATTATGGGAACCGAAAATCTAGCGAAATCGAAAGGAAGAGCAGCCCAAGCCAAGCAACTGCGCCCAAGTCATCGGCTGACCGAGCGTCGCGACGATCTCACGTTTGTCTTTGGCTTTTGGGCAAGCCATAGTCAGAGCATAGCGCATACGCTATAAACAGTTAGAAAACGTGCCTTGGAACCTGTCTAAAAATAGCCACAACGAATGCAGGCAACAACAACAACACACATATACACGAAGTCGCAAAAGCCGAACGAAAACGAAACGTTGCCGGCCTCACCTACTTCTACTATACGCCTCTCAAACTGGAACTCACATAGAGCGAATTTGACTCTTACTCTCACTCTCGACAGCGAAGTCAAGTCTTCGGCTTCAGCTTCAGCTTCGTCTTCGGCTTTATGATCTGTGTGTGTGTGCACTGCGCTTGTGCAGCGACGACGGCACTTGTTGCTCTAAGTTGCGGATTAGGTGTTGATGATTATACAAATGTGTTGGGAACGCCGGCTTCAAAGGCAAGCTGTAGTTTTTGTTGTTGTCTCTTTAATTTCTAAGCAAATGATCGCAGCTTGCTTATCGCTCGTGTGTTCTTTCGTTTCGCACGATAAATTTGCGTTGTAAGTGAGCAATCAAATTGCACACAGGACAACGACAACCAAAGATTGAACTAAATGAACGATAAGTTTCGGGGCAATTAAATGAACTGGTTCCAGGCAATTTAGTGCAACGATTACCAAAATGAGGGTATGATAAAATAGCGTATGATAAATATGTGTTCTATTCTTTAAGGCAGCAGCTTCGCCCCCAATATGTGTTTTTAATGGTATGAATTTCTAATGGTGAGTAATATCATAGAATACACAATCAAGTCATTTAATATTAAGAACTTTTTCTACTGTGTCTCTGCACATTAAAGCAATCAGAAATAAGTGAGCTTGCCAGTTTGCTTGCATTACCGACACAAACACACGTAGATAAATATTTATCTGTGCGTGAGTGTGTGTGTGTAGAAGCGAGCCCACACATTGCCGCAAGGTAGCCGGTAGATGGGAACCGCAAGCCGGCTCCGTTTCTGTTTAAGGATGGTGCCCAATGTGGGCGTGTGTGGGAGAAAGAGAGTGAGAGAGCACGAACAATTCAGGTGAAGTGGCAAAATAAAGCGGGTGAAGACAAAAAAAAAATCAATTGTCATTGTTGTTGTTGCTATTACTGTTACCTGGTCACGCTACAAATGGCGTGCGACGAACAGAGACAGCACATAAACAATTTTATGACGCAAATTATTTCCGTCTTCGCTTTCATTCGACGACGTCGTCGTCGTCGTCGTCGTCGCAGAGCCTCTGCTCCTGCAGTGTGTATGCGTATGCGTGTGTGCGTGCCTGCACACAAACACACATTACTGTGGCGTAGCAGCAGCGCAGGCGCCCTTACAACGACGTCATCGATTTTTGCTCGCACGAGCTGCATTTTGTTGTTGCTGTCGTCGCTGCCGCCATCACTGCTGCTGCTGCTGTTGCTCTGCTCTGCTCTGCTGCCGCTGTTGTAGATGATGATGATAGTTCGGGAATGACGTAATAGCACTTCGACTTCGGCTGCATAGCCGAGCGCACAAGGTAGGTCGTGTGCTGCAGCCGATGGCAGACAAACGGTCTTTTCGCTCTCTCACAAAGACAACGAAAACGAATTGTGACGGCGACGACTGTGACGGTGACGCTGCTGCTGAAGCGAACGGCGACGGCGACGACGACTGAGGCAGCGCGTACGTTTTTAGCGCTGCTCGTCCGTTTGCTGTTTGGTTTGGATATAGTCGTGTGTAACCGTAAAGATAAGTTCAGTCGCGTCACAGACGCCGCATTGTTAACAACTTATTCGCAAAACTGCTCACACAACTCAATATCAGCAAAAACACACCAACTAAAACAAACAAACATTTAATAATCACAACAAAATAGTAGCAACAAAATATATATGTTTAAATCACACACACACATACAGTTGTAATAATTTTGCATTACAAATTCGCGTAGCAGTATTACAAAAATAAAAAATACATGCATATTAATATATCGTGAAATACATAAATATATTAAACGGGAGTGCCTAAAGTTTAAAACAATTGCAACAAGTTGTCGCCGATGTCGTTGTTGCAATCATCGTCGCGTCGTCGTCGCTGTCGTTGTTGTTCTATGCGGAAACGGAAGCCGGTTGACAGCATATAACGTATTTTCTATAACGATAAGTTGCATTTGCAATTGTGACACAGTGCGTATGTGTAATGTGCATTAAACTTCACACTCCACAACCAAAACATCAACAACAACATTACGGCATCGATTTGCAGCAGTTTTCTTTTGTTTGCCAATAACATTGAGTAATGTCCTTGTACCTGAGTATATAGAACACACACACACACATACAACTACGAGGAGTGTTTATACAAATACATATATATATATAGAGAGAAACGTGCGTAAGTCATTACGTCGTCAGTTTTGCTTACGTCGTCAGTTGGCAACTGCGCAAACGTCAACTCACCAAGCACCGAGGAGAAGTAGAACGGGGAACAAGTTCAAGTCTAAGGACATGCTAAAATATGTGCAAGGACACCCAGCGACTCGCGTGAATAATGAAGACAGCAACGGCCAGGCCTGATTACAACTACAAACTGTAATTGCAACAAGCGAAGCCAAGCTAAATAGAGGCAAGGAGCTACAAGCGTCCATTTGTCGTGCTGGATCTCCAGCGCGTTAAAGCGCGCCATTCAGGTGCTTAGAATTCCACACAACCAAAAATCCCAGAACTGCATCTTCATGTTGTGTATAGTTACTTTCTATCGTTTTGTGTTTCTTATGTGTTCTTATTCATTTGTGTTGCGTCAATCAATTAAACAATCAATCAGTCAATCAATCAGTCAATCAATCATCTATATCAATCACAATCTTAATCACATGTCCGTGCTCTGCTTAAGCAAAAGTAAAACACTATTCAATTAACTATAATGCGCGATCGTCTTGCCTCGCTGATTGTGGTGAAGCAAGAGGCGGTGGCGGTGGCGGCGTCGCTAAGCCACAACAACAACACACAGTTTGGCAGTGATCAACAGCAGCGGCAGCAACATCAACAACAACTACAACAACAGCAGCAACAGCAGCAAGAACAACTTGCGACCATCAAAAGCGAATCCTTTTACGCTTTTCCGCCCTACGAAAACAGTTTGTACTATGAAATCAACAACAATTCGTGCTACAGACAGAATTTAAATACAACAACAACTGCTGCAACTGCTGCTGCTGTTGCTGCTTTGCCCGCTTTGATTTATCCCTGTCGCAATCTATTTCCCGAGGGCTGTGATATTGGGCATTTGGGAGCGGAAGGGGGAGCATCCTCCTGCCATTTGGGATACAGCAACAGTTGGCATAGCAACGGAATACACACGTGTATGTATCACAGTCTTTCTCTCTCTCTCTCTCTTTCTCTCTGCGGTGTTGGTGTTGGTGCTTGTAACTTAACGATGACGCTGTGCACTACGTTGTATACGCGGCGTATGCGCAATCTACGCAATATTACGCATTGCCAAATCGGACGTACAATTAAATGAATACTTTTGCGAAAAAAAAAACGCAACGAGTAGCTCTGCTCAAGTTGGCTCGACTTTGAAATACCTGTGGCTAATTTGGCATTTAGTGTGACCAAAGCAACTAAAATTCGTTTTCTCAAAGGCATTCAAAATAAGCTTACTACCATATGATTATAGCTAAATGATTCTTTAAAAAAGTATTTCCCAATTAACAGACTACATTTTAAAATAAGACTCATAAACAATTTTGTAACTTCAAATTCTAAGCTCTTAAAAACTAAAGAATTTTTTGATGAATTTTGAATTTAGTGTGACCAAAGCAACTAAAATGTTGTATGATTCTAGCTAAATGATTCTTTAAAAAAGTATTCTCCAATTAACAGACTCGATTATTAAATGAAACTAAAGTCTAAAGTCTAGACTCTTATAATCCAAAGAATTTTTTGATGAATTTTGATTTTAGTGTGACCAAAGCAAATAAACTTTGAGCTCTCTAAAGTACTCAGCATATTCTTAATACCATATGATTATAGATTATAGAATTATTCTTTAAATCTGTATTATCCAATTAATTTTTAAAATAATATTAAACAATTTTGTAGCTCTAGAGTCTAGACTCTTATAATCTAGATCATTTTTTATGAATTTAGTGTGACCAAAGCAAATAAACTTTGAGCTCTCTAAAGTACTCAGAATATTCTTAATTTCATATGATTATAGATAAATTATGCTTTAAACGATATGCAAACTAAATTTTAAAATAATATTAAACAATTTTGTAGCTCTAGAGTCTAGACTCTTATAATCTAAAGAATTCTTTATGAGCTTAATTTTAGATGTCATATCATTTCTTACCACTTAGTCATACCCTTTTACACCCTAAGTGTTTTGTACCGGGTGTAGAAAATCTGTGAATGCACAGGCAAGCAACAGGCAAAGTAGGCATTAAATAAATTGTTTACACGCCGCTTCGGGGAGACGACGACGACGACGCACAATGACGACATAAATTTGCATCAAAGGGGCGTACCACAAAACAGACGCAAAAAACATTGAAATAACACAAACTGCTAGTAGTAAAATACATAGCGAAATATTTAGTAAATAATAGAAATATGAGTTGTACTCCCTGCCGATGCGTATACTTAATCTTTTTGTTGCTTCTGCTCCCGTCTCGTTGTTCGTCTCCTCCTCCTCCTCCCTTTTGTATTTGCCACATATGTATTTGCCAGCGTCAGCAAAGCATCGCGAGAGTTGCAGCAGACGGCGACGCGAGTTGCAGCCACTGTGGCAGACGACGCGTCGGGGCAGCAAACAGAGGCAGCAAACAGAAACAGAGGCAGAGGCAGCGACGACCTGACGCAAAATGATTTAGAGCCCAACACACATTTATGCATATTCATGCGGTGGCTGTGTGTTGTGTCTTGTCCACTGCACTTTTATTAATAAATCTATGAGTATAGAGCAACAATTAAAGGCGGCTATTTTTGAGCTGCCAAAACGAGTCTGCACGACCTAAAAATACTTCGTGATTTAGCGAAAGTGTCCTTGAACACTTAGAGATACTTTAAAGAGAGTTCTTTTTCCATTACTGTTTAAGTGATTATAATTTGATATTTATATTTTCTTTATTATCAACTAAAGTATTCATTAGTGTGAAATTTAACTTATTTTTTATTATTTGTTATCTTCATTTATTTAGTTTTTTCTGATTTAAAGCTGTAGTTTATGAAAGCTGAAATGCTTTTGAAAAATTTGAGGGTCTAATGAATTAAATTTATTTTTCTCTTCAAAAATTGTAATTCATAAAAAAGTTATAGTCTAGTTAGCACTATTTTTATAGTCTAGTAAATATTATTATCATTTCCTTTAAAAAAATTTCAATAGTAATATTGGAAATCGATTTCTTTATTAACTGTTTCTAATTTTCAATCTATTATTATTAGAATCTAGTAAATATTGTTATCAATTCTCAAAAAATATTGAGAAGTTGCATAAGAATATAAGATATTACTTCTAATAAAAGATATTAACATAAGAAGTAATATCTTATGTTCTTATAATGTTAATATCTTAAATTAGAAGTAATATCTTATATGCTTATATAACTTCTCAATATTTTAAGATATTACTTCTTATGTTAATATCTTTCATTAGAAGTAATATATTATATGCTTATAAAAATATTGAGGTTATATAGTAAAATCGATTTTTTTATTAGCTTATTTTCACTTTCAACCTTTGCAAAGTAGAACTGCAGTTTAGCGTTATCGAAGCGTTTGAGGAAAGCGACGAGCTTTTATTTTGATATGGTTAAGGCATACAGCACGTATACGTAATGTCAGCCAGCTAGCCTGCAGTTTGTGTGCTGTTATTGATTGGCAAGAGGTGCCGCCGAATTGTGGCCAAGTGGGAGCCGGCAACAGATGACAAACCATGACGCCAGCCGACGCCATTAATCTGAATGCAAATGCAAAATGTTACAGCTTCAGTTTCACGCTCTTTACACCGACTGAAGGCAGCGTCGTCATCGTTAGCTGTGTGTTGTGTGTTTATCCCAAAACGAATCGCCTGAACTTGAACTAAGATCGCCAAAAGAAAGAAAGAGAGCAAAGAGAACAGAGCAGAGAAAGTGATGAGGTGCGTCAGAGAAGTGCACTAGAAAATGATGCTTGAAGAGTGTGTGTGCTTATTATGCATATTCTAAATGTGCAGAAATGTTTTTATATTATTTGCGTTTACACCACGTGCTGAATGACGTCGCCATAAAAACCCAAACACAGCCAATGAGACAGCATCTCTTGTAGTGTATGTAAAATAATCACGAGTCATTTTCTATTATCGTTTTTTTTTTTTTCTTTCTTCTTGTATGTTGTGTTGTTTTCTAATTTCGTTTCGGTTTTGTATGTTTCTCTCTTTCTTTTTGTTGGCATGCGAAATTCACTTTTTCTTCTCTTCTATTATTTCTATTAAGAAAACATTTCTTTTTCGACAATTGCATATAGATTTTCAGCGTAGTAAATAATACAGTAATATGCCCATATATCAATCAATGATTAAGATAAATTATGCGAGTTGCCCGAGACGCACAATAGTTTTTTTTTTTTGTTTTTTTTTGGGAATATTTGAATAAATTTTGGACACAGATTCAACTCTCCGCCCATTGTAATATTTTTGCACGATCTTGTCATGCGTTTGAAGTTTTTGTTTTTTTTTCTTACGCTCTATTGTTGGATGCTGTTGCTATTTGGCAACTCAAAGACGAAGACCAGTAGTCTTTTTTTTACTATTCGTTTGTTATGCGAACATGATTTATATTAGTTAAGGAAGTTGCGAAAACTTTTCCCCTTTTTCTATTAATCGTTAAAATGTTGCAAATAGTTTAAACTGATTATCGCACATTTATTCTATGTATTTGATTGTGATTAATCATACTGAATGACTAACACAAAACTTTGAGCTCTAGACAGCAGTTGATGAGAGTCTTAATTGTTGATATAATATACTTTGCAGTGCCGTTAGCTTTTTGGGGAGTGCGAATCGAATTGTTTGCTCCACAATTCACACCTTCAAAATCAACGCAATAACATTTGTTTCAAAGAAACTACCATATTTTTCGCATACATATCGAAGATTTTGTATTTCCATGCGGCTTAGCTAATGATTATTACCCGACCCGGACCAACTGCTTAATTATTTGTGTGTTGATTTATGCGAATTTTGATAAGTAATGCAGAGAGTGAAGACTCCCTAACTGACTGACTGACTGTCTCGCTGTTATTAGCCATTGATTGTGTGTAGCCAAAGAGTAAAAAGACAACAACGATTGAAAAGCATCCATGGAACGTTTTGGCGTCCAGCTTCGATTTGAGTTTCAGTTTCACTCAACAATGGAGTTTTGTTTTTGTTTTATTATTTTTATTTTTATTTTGTTTTATTTGATGCGAGCCAACCTTAATGACGTAATAATTATGGACGGGATTGATTGTTTTTTATTAGGTTTTCTTGTCTTGGTGTTGTTGTTATTGTTTTTGTTCAACTTGATTTTATTTTATGCGTTTTGTTAGCCATTATTAATTGGCATTGCTGTGCAACACTTCAATGAGCAGCTCTTCAATTGGTTCACACGCTAATTCAGCCACGTTTTTTTATTTTTTGTGCATTCTTAGCTGCTCTTACTTTATTTAATTTTAGACAATCGGCGCATAATTAGACAATAGGCGTCTGACACATTGTGTTTGATGCATATCTCTCTCTCTCTCTTTCTCTTTCTCTCTCTTGATCCCTTACTTAGCCCAGAATAGCAAGTGCTTCAATTGATTCCGCATAGTTTTCGATTTCGAATTTAATTACAGCATTTTACACAGTCTCGAGTTCAATGCACTTTTCCTCGACCACGCGGATCACGCGTCGATGTCACACGTTGGCATGCTAAGAACTTTTGCCCGATCATTTCTCGCATTTCACCATTTCCGATAAACGATTAATCGACTGCACAGCATTCATGGGAATGCAATTCGATGGCGGCTGCAGAGAGTTCAGCCAGTAAAGTTGTTTTCGTGTTGAGATGCTGTTGTGTTTGGGTATTTTTTTTTTTGTTTTCGCTTTTGTTGTTGTTTATTTTATTGGCTGTTGGTCAATTTGGCTGCTGGTCGCTGGCGGCGCATATGTAAACCTTAATTCGAAACTGATTGGATTGCTTTTAGTCGCAGTCGCAGTCGTTGCTGTTGTTGTTGCTGTTACCTCGTTTCGTTTATAACTAATTTTTTTTTCCTTTTCCATTTTTCTTTATTTCTTAATTTTGTGGTGCACTTGTCTTCGGTGGAAGGCATAAAGCCGATTTTTAATATTAAATACATTCATGGAAAATGGTTTTTTATATTTATTTTTTTTTATTACAAACTTAACTATAAGGAAAAGGATTGCAGTAAGCAAATTACAGTAATAGATAAAATTTGTAAAGTATTGTTAGAATTTGTGTATTTTATTTATTGTTGTTAATTATAATTGCATTTTCTTTTTAAATATGCCATAAAAATAGCACTTAGTGGAGAAGGAAAAGTTTGTTCTTTTATTTATAACTTTATCCTCATTGGTATGTAATACTATACTAATATTTAAACATTCACTTCTTTAAACATTATTTAACTGATTATTGATTTACTAAAATTTGTTTTCTTTAACTACTGTTGGCATCAAACTGCCAAATAGTTTAATTGCCATTCCCATTATTACGTAAATGGTATTTTATGTTATCGGTTTACGATAATGTCTATCGTTATGCCGCCCCCTCCACTGCCTATCGATATCAGTGGCTTCTTGAGCCATCGCTAGCACTTTGAGCCAACACTTAAAAATAGTTGCACAATAGTTGTAGCAACAACAATGAACATGTTCATGCAGCAGCGACATTCCTTCCGACTACGATTACTGTCAAATTCTTGCGACCAAACAAGCTAGAATTAAAACAAGAAATTACAAGAAAACACAGCGATAGAAAAAAACGAAAAACGAAAATAACATGCGTGGCAACAAGCACAATTTGCTGTCTACATTTTGCTGGCTGTTTAAATTTACTATTTTAATTATTTGTTGCAAATGCGCCATGACGAATGCAATCAACTAAAAATGCCTCTCAAAACGAAAAAAAAAACCGAAAATACTGGGGAAATCTTTAAAGAAGCAACCGATAACAAGTTGCCTACCTGGGCTTGTCCTCTTTCCCCCCTTTTACCCCCCTCTGCCGTTGCTGTTGATTTGGTGTTGTAATGTGCGCTCAAAACCAAAGAAGTAAAAAAAATAAAATGTTTGTTAATCGTTGCCTGGCTGGCTGCCTAGAAGATTGCAATTCTTGTTGGAAAATTTGCCAAACTAACAAGACGAACAACAAATTGTTGTTGTTTTTGCAAGCTGCTGCGTTTGCCTAAAACTGTTATTTTATATGATTATTTTTGTTATTTTTTATGGCACTTGTATTGTATATACAAGTGGTTACATACATTGTATGCACCTACATATATATTTCGATGTGTAAGTGTGTGTGTGTGATTGGCTTGTTTATTTCATGTTTTGGCGCCTAACTTGTTTGTTTGACGCTGTTGAAGATGCGATGCGATGTGTGAAGCGTCGTTGACTTGATTGACACTCATTTTGTGTGGCTAAAATTACATAGCTATGTTCGATATGCAGGCTAAAATAAAGTACAGTGTTTGTTGCATTTTATATTAAACGCCCTTTTTCCAGTTGTGTGCAACTATTTTTAAAGCCAACAGCAACAACAACAACAAGAGGGGCAGTAAAAATCGAAGAACTCTACGCTTTACGATGGCGTAATTTAAGCTACCACAAATACACATGCAAACAGCAGCGTATACACAAAAGTATATGTATGTATGCGTTTCAATTCTACACTATAAATAGTCCACAGCCGTGTTGTGACGTCATTGACTATGTGACCAGCTGTAGGTCGGGGTCGCCATTCCAGTGTGTGTGTGTATGTGCGTGTTTGTGTATGTGTGTCGACAACAGCTGAAATAAAACGAAGGAAAAGTTAAACCCCCAAAGCGACTCGTGGCTCTCACGCGCGCTCTCCACAAATGCTTTCAAGGTCGTTTCTCTTTACGCTCTCACTCCGACTCTCTTCCTCTCCCTCTGTCTCTCCCTCTCTCTTTCTCACTCGCTGCCCTGATGATTTCACACTTGTATGTTGTTTTTGTGTGTGAATACAACACACACACACCTTCTTTTTGCATAGTTTTTTTGTTGTTTGTTTGTGTTTTTGCTGTTACTTTGGTTTTTCGTTACAAAATTAATGCAGGCTGCAGCAACGCCTGAGGCTAGGCAGCATTTAAGAACTGCCTTGGCCGCCATGTTCTTAAGTTGAAGGCAGCGCCGCTGCATTTTAAAACCATCGAGTCTGGCAACCTCTTCTTACATATTTACATGCGTATGTATGGCAACTCCTCCTACATATTTACACAGACAGATGGCAACACATACATATAACATACATACATACATACAACACGCACTTGAGCACACTTGTGACGTCCTTGGTTGAGTTCGCGGCTTGTCCTCCTTCTCCTCGGCTCCTCCTTCGTCTTTCACTTATTTTTGTTGTCCTGCAGTGCGCATACACAAAGAAGTGGATCGATAAGCGTTGCCATGTGGCCAAAATTAAAAGTGATGACGTCAACGAGGAAGCGAGATAGCATCCTTTGTATATGAGACGACTGTCTATCGTATGTATTTCTACTTGTTTGTGTGTGTGTGTGTGTGTGTGTGTGAGCTCTCAGTTGTATACTCTCTTGTGCTATTAGTGGCAGGCATACACTGCGTATGCGTAATGCAGCGCATATCACGTGCATGCCACAAAACATAAACAAGTTTAATGTTGGCAATTAAACAACGCTTAAGATGTACATTTTTGTTTTAAACATGTCAACATTAACAAAATACAGTAGCCAGACAACGTTAATTTTATTAACGAGCCACGAAGAGTATTTTAATGTAGTATTGTATTAACGGAATTTATTTGCAAATTATTCGGAAATTTGTAGGATACTCACTGAAAGTAAAAAAATTCAATACGTTTATCTATTACTTTTAAAAATGAATTTTAATTTTTTATAATCGAATTATTTTGAAACTTTCAGAACATTTACAAAAAGCAAAAATAATGATATCAATTCAATTTTAATTAACATTGAAAATATTCAAAAATTGTTAGGTTTAAGAATCTATCTATATTGTTAATATCAATTCAATTTTAATTTACATTTAAAATATTCAAAAATTGTTAGGTTATTAAGAAAAAAGATTAAGAATCTATTGATTTATCATTCGAGCTAATTGTTTGCATATGTTATATTATAAAATTGTTGTGAAATTTGTAGATTAGTTAATTGACAAACATATAACTTTTAAGAACATTTATTTAGTTTTGCAGTAATTGCTTTATCAATTAAATAGTTGTGCAGTTCTCGAAATAATTGAACATTTTGATTGAAACTCTTGATTGAACAACACTTAAAAAATGAACATTCTATTCATCTCTTAACTGATAGCGATCTTTGAGTAGCGAGTAGCTTCTGCACTTTTTTTCAGTGGTTGATGTAAATACCAAAGCACAGATCCCCAAAGATTTGTTTGGTCACTTCGTTAGCGTGAATGTTGCTTTGCAGTGTCAGTGGCAATAAGTGCATAATAAAACTAGCAAAGTTAGAAATAAAATCTCGAAAACGTTGTCGAAAAAACAACAGCGAAGATTGGCTTAATTAAAGCTAGAACAACAAGCAGGCAAGCAAGCAAGCGAAGCAACCAATGAACGATCGCATCTCATTACCAAGTCAAACATCGCATCGCACAATGTGACAAGATTGTCAAATAGCAACAAAGTGACATCAAGCACTCTATCGAATAGCTGATTGCAACACATGCTCGCATATACATATATATATATATATATATATTATATAGTATATGTGCCATAATAACCTCCGTTTTTGTGCTTTGTCTTTAGACTACTTACCATAATTTGATGCTCGTTTGCCAGTGTTTGTTGCCATAAATTTGAATAAAGATGTTGAAAATTTAGAACATTGAACAATATAAATAACGGCAAAGACAGCCAGAGAAAGATAGCGAAAGTGAGAGTGAAAGAGCAAGAGAGAGAAGCAACGATGCGGACTAACGAGTCTCTCTTCTCTGTCTGTCTGTCTGTCTGTCTGTCTGTCTGTCAGACGAGCTCATTAGCATTGCTTTTGTTATAATTTGAGCACAGTTTAAGCCAGTTTCATAATAATTTTCCTAGTTTTGTTTTTGTTGCTGTTGGTGTATAATAAATGCAGAACGATCGCGAACATTTCCTGTCGGCGATCTTCGATAGAATTTCGCCCAACTACACTCAAGTGACCCTGAGGATCGCCATATTCCAGACAACAGACAACAGACATCAGACATCATTAATCGCAGCAGTTGCAGAATAGCCTCGAAATTATCGTGGAATCTTTGTGCAGTTTAGTTTATGATCGCGTTAATCAAATTCTCCTAGATACAAAACTGGATCTATTCGATCTGTGTTCAAGTTTCTTGATTCGCATTAAAGATGCTAAATTTAAACTACAACTACTAACAAATAACTCTTTAGCATAAGTTTTCGAGAATTTCGCCGAAGCTGTTGGCAAATGCACTTACAATTAATATATTTCAAAACGAGAACAGGATGTTCAAAGCTCATTAAACGATAAAAGCCCATAAATGTGTTCAAATAAAGTTGCTTCTATATATTCTTATATCTCTATCTGCATCGCTAGATGTATCTGTATCTGTATCTGACTGCCTCACTATGCTCAACGTTTTTATGAGAGAGACTGTTTGGTGTATCGTTAAAATGCTTAATGAGTATGCATCACTATTACTCGTATTAACACACATCGCTGACCACAGACTGAGACAGCAATTTATGAACCGACAATTGCTTATTTAAACAATTTAATTAATTGCATTTACACTTGGCGGGCTTGCGAAGCAAATACTACACGAATAATTGAATTAAATCTGAAAAATATTGTCCGCCTTAATAAAAACATTCACAAGTTTTACAGAGAGAGAATTAGTTGTATTACGAAGAAGAGATTTCAAAATAATGTTAATTATAATATGTCTGTTTGTCTGTCCATATGAGCAGCTAGAACTCAGAGACTATAAGAGATATAGATATCAGATCAAGTTTGTTTCTAATTTCTTTTTCAAGCACTTTAACTTTTCCTCCCTCATGGTATAATTTGTATTCTTTGGTATATTTTGAATGTAAAACTATACCGATATACCAAATATAGGCTTTGGTATATGTTATTTTGGTATATTTTTAGAATAGTGCTATAATAAAAATGAGTAGAAGAATGGTATAATTTGTATTCTATATATACCGATATACCAAATATAGGCTTTGGTATATTTTAGTTTGGTATATTTTTAGAATATGGTTATACTGAAAATGGGTAGAGGGAATCTCACTGTCAAGCTCTTTTGCTTGTTAAATGTAGAATTTGGTTTAACTTTTAAATAAATTAAAATCAATAAATGCAGTTATTAAAAATAGCCACAAATTTTTGATTTTATTGAAAATCACATCGATATTTCAAATCAAGATTTGTTTTTTTTTTTTTTTTGAGGATCGGTATTTTTTTTGGGATGTCAACGAATCAAGCGCAACGAATTGATTTTATCTTGCTGTGTAACATTAAGAGCCCCGATTGCAAAATCGAATTCGAAGCGATCGTCATTGGCTACAGCGACTAGCGATGGCCTTGGCAGAGCACAGAATTCTCATATGCATTCTCGATTTGAGTTTGCAATTGCAGACGAGCTCAATAAAAAGCAAAAACAAAAAAAAATGTGAACAAAACGACCTAAAACACTTTGGACTGACCACAAAACCGCAACCAACTCGTCTGCTTCTTGACTGCTGTCGACTGTCTGCGCGATTGGACAAATGCAGCAATCAGCGTCTTTAAAATTAACTTGAAAGTCTAACGAACACCTTCACTTTTGTCGCTGAGAATGTGCACACAACTTGCGGGGGAATCCATCAGTAATTCCCCAAGGCGTTGTATATCACTTCTAATTAACAGAATTCTTGCCTCATTAAAGCGATTTAATTATCCCAAAGTTAGCTTAGCTGAGTTTAATAACTTGAAAGGGAGAGTTTATGAATTCGCTGACAAGTCAATAAAAGCGTGTTTTATTTTAGGGCTATTTATGTTTACTTTTAGGTTTATTTCTATCAGGTTGGCAGAGCGGTAGTATAACTATCTGGCAACGCTGGCATGCTTTCTTCATGCTTCTCGAGCTTTCCTTTCATTTTAGCAATTATTGCTGCTCTGCTCTAATTCATCTTTGATTTACTTTTGGCAAATATGCAACTGGTTGGCAGCTCTGTAATAGAACAATCTGGCAACGCTTGCGTGTCTTGTTTTTCTTTTCCAGCTCCTTCAAGATTTCCTTTCTTTTTCTATAAGTTAAGCAATTAATGCTATGTTGCTCTGATCCTTTTTTGATTATTTAAGGGAAATATGTAACAAGTTGACAGGGCTGTAATAGAACAAACTGGCAACACTAGCGTGCCTTGTTCCTACTTCTTCAAGCTATCGTTTCTCTAATTGGCAATTAATGCTGCTCAGCTCTGATTCATCTTTAGCGTATTTCTAGCAAATATGTAACATTTTGGCAGCGCTGTAATACAACAATCTGGCAACGCTAGCGTGCCTTGTTCCTCTTTTGCTACTTCTTCAAGATTCCCACTCTGCTCAGATCCTCTTTAATTTATTTTAGGGAAATATGCAACAGGCTGGCAGCACTGTAATAGAATAATCTGGCAACGCCAGCGTACCTTGTTCCTGCTTCTTTAAACTTCTCTTTCTAGTTCAATTTAGCAATTAATGCTGCTCGGATCTGATTCATCTTTGGTTTTCTTAAAGCAAACGTGCAACAGGTTGGCAGCACAGTAATAGAATAATAATTATAGCTTATTTCTAGCAACTATGCAACAGGTTGGCAGCGCTGTAGTAGAACAATCTGGCAACACTAGCGTGCCTTGTTTCTCTCATCCTGCTTCTTTGAGCTTCCCTTTCTAGTTAAATTTAGCAATTAGTGCAGCTCTGCTCTGATCCTCTTTGATTTGTTATAGGGAAATTTGTAACAAGTTGACAGAACTGTAATAGAACAATCTGGCAACACTAGCGTGCCTTGTTCCTGCTTCTTCAAGCTATCTTTTTTAGTTCAATTGGCAATTAATGATGCTCTGCTTTGATTCATCTTTAGCGTATTTCTAGTAACTATGTAGCAGGTTGGCAGCTCTGTGGTAGAACAATCTGGCAACTCCAGCATGTCTTGTTGTTCTTTTCCTTCTTCAAGCTTCCCTTTCTAGTTCAATTTAGCAATTAATGCAGCTCTGCTCTGATCCTCTTTGCTGATCTTTGGGGCAATCCCTGAACCAAATATTTGTGTGTGTGTGTGTGTGTGTGTTTGTTTAGCAAACAAAAGTAAAGCATGACGTTTGCGCCCAGTTTTTGTTGTTATGTTTGGTTTTATTCAATTTGTTAGACCTTTTGGCTTTCCGACTTGCCTAGTTAACTCTCGACTCGCGCAGCTCGCTGACAATCGGAGAGTTGCAATTGTTGGAATTGGAATTGGATAATGAACGATGCTTTGGACTGTGGCAAATTCTTTTGTGTGCTGTCTCGAACGCGAGCTCGGCTTTAACATTGAACTTTTTGTGCAGCAACGACATATACTACGTACATACATACTAGTTACAGATACCGACTCCGTCCGATTCCCACAGCATCGAATGATTTATGGCTGCAAAAAATACAAATAAAAAGAGAGAAACAAAAAAACACAAACCGTATGTAAAAAGGCATAATAAAAGGCATTTTGTCGATAGCCAATCGAAGCATTGCGGATCTAACGGATGAAACAAGAACCTTGTTGTGCATTTAACACGCCACTCAGTTGGTTGGCTAGATAGGAAAAAAAAAAACTACACACCTCCGACTCGCAAACCTCATCAGACATCAGGCAGCCGATTGAACAGTCAACACACAATACAAATAAATAAAATGCGATGAATTATGGGGCAAGTTGACTGTGATATTTTCTCTCCTCTCCACTCCACTTCGCTTCACTTTGCTTCTTTCATTCGTTCAGCTTGACGATCTTGGCTGATGATCGAGTGATCGAGCCATCACTTGCCGGCAATTGTGCATCGATCAAACAGAAGACCTTGGTGGCCAAAAGAAATGCGTGCAAAGTTTTGTTACACACAAATTTTTGGTGGTAGACCAATTAAATTTAACATCTACCCGGCTTGTACGATCGAAGCGGGTATGATGAAGTTTTGTTAACTGAATGTTGAAATGAATGGAAATGAAATGATAAAGAAAGTTAAGCTCAAGTCTAGAATTCGAATACACTAAATTTTAACCACATTTCTAAAGATTTCTTAGAATCAATTAAATAACAATATCCATATTTAAAAGCCGAGCAGACTTCGATGTCGATATCTTCGCTATCGGTTTGCCTCTACGTGTCGTATACGTTATGTGAGATTCGAATTCCAATTTCAATTCGTTTTAAGATTCGTTTCTCGCGTGCTGACGTCCAATTGCCACAGTGTTGTACAATTAGCATAAATTAAAATTGGTTTACGGCGCAACATTTCTGCGATGACACACTGCAATATGTCGTAGTAGACCAATAGACCAATAGAGATGGAGATGTGAGTCTGAAACCGAGAGTGAAATAGCTAAAATAAATAAAATACAGTTGTTGCTTCGTTTTGGACGCTCTGCTCTGCTGTTCATGATGATAATGATGATGAGAGTAAAAGTGATAGAACCGGTTCGATGCTTTATTCTATTTCTATAGTTATCCGCTAAATTTATGACCACTGCTCGATCTTAGAATCGACGAACGCAGCGTCGTCAGCTGCCTTATAAAGCTCCGCACAACGGCAAAAACATATAGTATAAAAAGACAGCACACAAAATAAATAAATAACAACAATAAAATGTTGAAAAAGCACTTTGCGCATGCGCTGCGTCACTTGGATTGATATATAATCTGTGTGTTTGGAATCAAAGGGGTGCATTGATTGCAACTATTCAGTTATTTTACTGCAACTTTGACAGTCTGGCAACGCTGTGGTTGTTCTGAGAGAAGGCGCGTCTGTTGCTCTCTCACGATTTTGTTTGACTTCTATTCTGTACGATCTTGAAAGCTGCCTTGACTTTTTATTAAGACAAAGTTTGAGATAACTCTTTCTTTACTTAAAATGATTAAAAATTTGTGAATTTATTTTAAGTTTATAAATACTTTAAGGTTTTCGCTTTTGTAATAAATTTTTTATAGACATAGTTTATATAAATATATAAAATCAGGTTAAAAGAAATTTAGTCATGAACCTTTTTTTATTAGCTGACAGACTTATCGAGGTAGTCTTAATATAAAAACAATTTGAATAATTTGAATTTGTAATCCAACAATTAACTTTTTCTAACCAATATTTTTTATTAGTTATTTTAATAATATCAACATTAATTACATTATTTTTTTATTTTCGAATTTGTTATTCTGCTTTTATAATAAAACATTGATGAAACAAAGCTGACTGAATTTTAAAATAATTTTGATTTAAATTAAAAATTTTCATTAAATCATCATTGATCACTTAAAATTTTTTCAAAATCTGACTTCAATTACTTTTCCAAGGGTATTTCGCTGTCGAACTCCTTGTTTGCCTCTGCTGGATTAATTATTGTTTAGTTTTGTTCCATAACTGTGCTTTGTCGCTTCTTAAAATGTGTGCGTGAATTTTTTGGTCAACGTTTCTTTTTGCCGCTAATGTGGCGAGCAAATAAAAGATTCACATACAGCGACGTTGATTTGACTAAATTTAGCACAAGCTACTGGCTTTGGCTTTGCTGTCTGTCTGTCTGTCCGTCTGTCTGTCTATCTAGCTGGCTGGCTGGCTGTCTGGCTGGCTGGCTGCATCAAATTGTAATCAATTTATAAGTCGGCTTTGCTGCTGTCATGGGAAACTGATGCAGAGAGATCATCAACAGGTTTTCAAGTTGACCAAAAAGTGCTGAATGTAAAATTCGTCTCTCTGCTCGCGCTGCTCGATGAGCTGTCAACGGCCATACATTAGATGCATTTATTTCGCTTTTTTCTTCTCTCTATTGCTTGGATACCCTGTACAAAGAGATTGATGGCGTAGAGAGGAAAACAAGACCAAAGAGTTTCTTAACATTAAAAAGATTGGGTAGAGAGTATAGTATAATATAGTATAGAGCATAGTAAAGTACTGTATAAAGTAAAGTATATTATAGAGTAAAGTTCAGTATAAAGAATAGTATATAGTATATATAATGCAGAGAATAGTATAGCATAGTACAGTACAATATAGAGTAAGGCATAGTATAAAATTGAATAAAGTACAGTATAAAGTATAGTATAGTATCGAATAAAGAACAGTATAAAGTATAGTATATAGTATGTATATAATACAGTAAAGTACAGTAAAGTATGTAGTATATAATAGAATACGGATTAAGGTTATTGAATTATTATATATGCAATCTACAAATTAACTTTAATTTGAGAAACAAAACTTTGTTATTTTTAATATATTTTTCTTCGTATATTTTTATAAATTTTTTTTAGCATTGATTTTAGCTAATAATTTTTATAAATTTAATTTCATAGTATAAAGTATAGTATAGTATACGGTATAAAATAAAGTATAATATCAAATAAAGTAAAGTATAAAGTATAGTATATAGTATGTATATAATACAGTATTGTATATTGCTATGATTACGGATTAAGATTATAGAATTATAAATATATATATTATTTAAATTTATGAAACTATTCTTCATTCCTTTTAGTATATTTTTCTTTAGTATTTTTTTTTATCATATTTTCGACTTTCGATTTCAGCTCATAATTTTTCTCTCTGCCTGCATTAAGTTTTTTAGGACACCGCGCAATCGAGTTTTGATGGTGTTTTCATGTTGTAGACTTAGTTTTGATTGCATGCATTTGGTTGCTGCCGAGTTTCCCAGACAAATTAATTGTGTAATTAAAATAGCGCTTCACCATCTTTGGCCAAAAACGCATATGGCCAAAAGCTTCCTCATCGTCCTGGCTGAAATCGTGACTCGTCCGTCGTCTGCTGAAATCAGTTTGCGATCTTCTCACTGCAATAATGCATATTAAAATGCCAAGCTAATTGTTATTATAGGCAACCCTTGCCACCTTGATCGCCTGCCTCTCTCTCCTCGATTTTTGGCTGCTGCTTCTGCTGTTGCAGTGTCCGGCAATTAAGTAATAGACACAAATAGACAAAAAAAAAACTTTTAGTGGCAAAGGCAAAACGTTGACTCTTTGCACTTGCGTGTTGAGATGCCACCAGCAATTGCAATTGCAAATGCAATAACTACAACAGCAACTTGCATTCGATGGACAAATTTTTATGCACAAGTTGCAACAAGTGGCAAGTTGCAGAGAGGAGGGAATGGAAGCGGTGTTGGCTTTGTCCCTGCAACAAGTCGAGGCGTCGCTTCTCGCTGTTGTTGTCGTTGTCGTTGTCACTGCCTATTAATTATCGCCGAAAAACCAACATAGTTAACCGCTGCTGAGGATAGTTAGATACAACAACAAAGAGTCTAGAGTCTAGAGTGTGTGTGTGGGTGCAAGTTGCAAGTTGCAAGTTGCAGTTTGGAGTTCGACTGTAATGAAAATAAATACAACGGCAACGTTGCCTAACATTTGTTGTTGTTGTTGTTGTTGCTGTGCTGTCAGCTTCTCAGCCAGTCGAAGCAACAATTTGAGCTGCCGTTAACACAGTTTGCAATTAATTTGTACAAACGTCTGCGAGTGCTTAAAAACACACACACACACACACATAAGAACAACTCTAGCTCAACACGTATACGCCGTGTTGTTTCTGCACAATTAACTACTGTGTTTATGAACCGATCAAGTTCAAATATTTGTGGCAGACACTGTCAAAAACTTGAGTACGCATCGCATTTGTGGAAGGCAGAAGAAGAAGGTGTGTTGAGTGAAGTTCTTAAATAACTTAAAGGGGGGTGAATGCTTAATGATTGAATGTTTGCTGAATCGAAATGATTCCAAGTGATTGAAAGATGTTTTGTACATAATACGTTTTTCTATATCTATTAAAAATGAATAGAACAAACTTTAACACCCATTTTATGTAAACTTGCTTAACTTCTTGGTTGCATCTATCTATCTTCAATAAACTTAAAGAGTTCTCAGCTGTGTAATCCTCTTTAACAGTGAAAATTGCTCAGTTATATAAAATAAGTTCAGTTTAATAATGTTCAAGCACTGATCGTTAATAAGCAGTTTAGTGTTGAGACACTTAAGAACATTTTAATGCTCTTGAAGTTACTTAGAATTTATGTAGTTTCACAGCAATCAGCTTTGCTGACATATTCTCCTTGTGATTGCCGAGCGAAAGTCGGTTTGAGTGAAATCAAATCAGCTTGCGCTGGAAGTACTTGAGTTGAATCGAACTCGTTGCGACTAATGATTTGAATTGATTTGATTGCAATTTGGGTATGCGTATTCGCTCATACTTAATCATACTCGTTGCAGTTCTCTGTTGCAAACTACCTTCATAGCAGTGAGCTTTGCTTACTCCTTGCAAACTACATTCATAGCAGTCAGCTTTGCTGGCATATTCCTTTGGCAAACTACATTCATAGCAGTCAGCTTAACTGGCAATTTGCTCCTAGCAGACTTCTATCGTAGCATTCAGCTTTGTTGGCACTCCACACTTCGTAGCAGTCAGCTCCGCAGGGGGGGCTTGCGCTGTCACGATGCTGCCACTGCCCTGAGTGGCCCTGCCATCTGTTTTTGGTGTGCGAAGACAATGGCGACCGGCGACCTAAGTGTATTATTCGCATAATAAAACAATTATGGCAAACTTGCTCGCAGCATTAAGATCACACAAAACTAAGCAAAACGAAAAACCAAAAAAAACATGCCGAGACCTTTGAAATATCGATGGCAACGACAAAAATTTATCACACCTTAGTTAACCCGCGACACCTTGCCGTAAGAGATGTAAGAGACGGGCCTTTTTACGCCTTGGAATGTGCCCGAAGAATTGCAAACACTGACTGCAGCAATAAGTTAATAGTTCGATTTCTGGGCAGAGGCGATGCCAACCAAAAGCAGCACAACTGAAGCTGAAACTGAAAATGAAACTGAAACTAGGAGAAGCGCCGCTAAAACTAAACCCAAAAAACAAAAAAACCAAATCCAAAAAACCTAAAGACTGAAGACTGACAATATAAAAGCGAATGAAAAAGAAGAAAAAAAAACACAAAGCTCGTCTAATAGCTGAAACTGTAAGCTTGGCTTTTGGGTGCGTTCCATGAACTCCACGATGTTTTGTGTGTCAGCCGGCGTGCCAGACAACGACACCAACAACGACAGCAACAACAACACGGCATCGACTTCGACTTCAACTTCGACGAGTGCTAATGATGTAGCCAGAGTTTTGGCCACATGATCATGATCATGATGATGATGATGTTGCCAAGAGATTTCATAGCTGCTGGCTTCGTGTGCTTCATTATTGATTTAATAACCGTCTTGAAGACACGTTTAAACTGCACTCAAAGCGTGTGCAGCAAGTTGAAGCTGGAGCTCTGTTCGCTCTTTGCTGTTTGGTGTCTTTGGTTTTGTTGCCAAGCCATGCCTAGGATGAGATGATGCCATGAATTCCACACCAAAAAGCCCCCAAAACAAAGTTGTAACAACAACGACAACTACAACAACTATGAGCCACAAAATTGAAACCATGCCATGAGACACAACTGCCAGCTATGTATGTATGTAATGTGGATATGGGAAGTGGGATGTGCAGCGATCATGATCATGATCATAATGATCATGTTTAATGCCTTTTTGTTGTGTTTATCATTTTCATAACTAGCCAAACTCTTGAGCTGAACAATGAAGAAAGCACGACTATCAAATACTTGGCTTGATTTTTGACAGAGATTGCAAAGTGTTTCTATATAAAATATACAGAAAATTGGAATAATATAAAAAATCTTCAAAATAAATAGAAAGATTTTCATTCTATATAAAATATATATAAAATTGTGCGATAAAATAAAAAAGGATTTTCATTTTATAATTTATTCAAATAGTTACTTTTGAATTTAAAAAAGAACTTTTATCAAACAACTTTAAAAATTCATTATTATTTTAATGTTAAATATTATACACAGATTATAAAGAAATTAGGCAAAACGTTTGCTAAAATATATCTAATTTATAATTTAAATATAACTTTCTTCACTTTTGGCAACTTTTTTTTAATTCTACGAGATTTTTAATTCAAAATTTCTCCCTCTGCTTCTTCTACACTTTTCATTGTCTCACACGTGCTTATCATACCCCTTAACCCCATTAAGTGCCGGGTATAAATACATACATCTAGTCATCGTACTATGTGGATAATGGGCATGGCTATATAGGCACTTAGCTAGACATTAGGTAATTTTTAGTTGTACCATCAATGCAATGCCAAATGTTGTGGGGGCGTCTCAGGCTCAAGCTCAGAGACAACACCACCGCATCGACCACAGCAGCCTCAGAGTCTCTCTTGGCATGGCCTTTGCAGCCACTCGAATGACGACTTGATGAAAGCCGAAAAGTGAAAGAGTTGCTCAAATTGAGTTGAGCTTCACTAATGCAAAATCAAATAAATGGCAAAAAAAAACAACATACGACACTATTCATTATTAAGCTAACAGCAAGTTAATCAACAGTTTATGGAAAAAGTCTAAAAAAAAAAATAGTTGTTTGTTTATCTAAATGTTTTCAATGAAAATTGAAAGATGGCTATCAAAATGTGATTTTTATTGTTTTAAGAAGATTGCTATTCGTTTTTATTTTGAACAATCATAATTTATAAATACTAAATAAGTATGAGTGAAAAAATGATAAGCATTTAGCTAACTTTGGTATTTAATTTTCAGAAAAAAAATACTTAATAAGTATGAGCAAAAATACTATTGTGGTAGTTAATTCTTAAGACAAATACTAAGTAGGTATGAACTGAATGTTGGTAGTCAATTCTTGAGACACATACTAAATAATTAAGATCAAAAATACTATAAGGTGAATTTGGTATTAACTTAGTATTTTCCATTTATTTATATTTTTATAATAATTCCTATTTTCACACCGTTTTAAAAGGATCACTTTAGACTTTATTTGCGAGGAAATACTATTAGGTGAATTTAGTATTAATTTAATATATACCACATTTAGTATTAATTTCATATATACCACTTCCTTAACTAAATTATGACAATAATTCCCGGTTTTACACCTTGTCGAAGAATCACGCATTTATTTTGCTAAATTATTAATACAATTCCTATATTCACACCTTTTTAAAGGTTTTTATTTGGAAGCAAATACTATTAGCTGCATTTGGTATTAAGTTAATATTTACAATTTTTGCTTAATAAGTAAAATAACTCTTATTTTCACACCTTTTTTTAAAGGATCATACATTTAAATTTATTTGCGAGGAAATACTATTAAGTGAATTTGGTATTAAGTTAAATTATTAATATAATTTCTATATTCACACCTATTTCAAAGGATCACACTTTAGCATTTATTTGCGCAATAAATTATCAATCACAATTAAGAATGCGCAACCTTTTGAATTGCCTTGTAGAACCCCATGACGTGTAGTTTAATTTGAATTTAGTATTTTTTGTTGTTGTTTTTTTTTGGTATTTCCTTCATTGGGCAATTGTGAGACTAAAGTTTCCTTCGTTGTGCATCTGCTAGAAAACTGAAATTTAGATATGCAAAAATAACAAATTTTCGTTGTTGTTGTTTTTGTTGTTGCGCTTTAACCACACTAAATCAAATCTCCATAAGCGCGCCTCAGTTTGTCTATATACACACACACATAAATATATATATACCTATATATATAGAGACTTGAGACTCACTGACAAATATATGGGTTAGGCTCAATTTGCGTCCCAGCAGCAAAGCTGCGATTTTTTCTTTATTTTTTTTTGGGCGGCTGGCATCCATCTCTATCTCACAGATACATTAATGCTTGTTGCCTTTGGGTGTAGTTGTTGTTGTTGTTCAGTGTTGTTGCTATTGTTGTGGTAGCTGCTGCAACCTGCTGGGAACTCGCTGCACTCGCTTTTGTTTGGCTCTGGTAATCGATTTGGTTGTGCCTCTCACTCCTCCCTCCCTTCTCTCCTCTCTCTCTCTCTCTCTCTCTTTTACTCTGTGCGCACTTCGATCTGCAATCTGCGTCTCCCGATCTAGCAAAATTCGGATCTGTTTGCTTTTCGAACGAAAGCGAAAAACCGAAACGTGCACTTTGCAACAATGAGTCGACGACTTAAATTAACACTAATACGACTACGACTACGACTACGACTACGATGAGAGACCCACTTTTGGTGGGTGGATCCATCGATATTAGTTGCCGTCGAGTACTCAATATAACTCAAATATAAATTATATGAAATTCAGCAGGCTAACTGAACGTATGCGCAATGTTTAAAGCAAATATTTTAAGCACTAACTAAAAGAAAATTAGATCAAATACATAATATATATATACATAATAATATACATAATATATATATATATATAATATATAATACATAATATTTATATTTTTGTTTAAGTGATTAAGTGACTTAATGAACGAAATAATAGTTGTATATAACTAAAAAGAAGTTAGTTAGATGAAATAAATTAAATTATTTATCTTTTGTTTAAGTGACTTTATGAACGAAAGAATATTTGTATATAAGAAAAAATAGATAAAACAAATTAAATTTTGAAGTTTTGTTCAATTGATTAAGCGACTTAATGAACCAAAGAACAGTTTTAACAATAACAAAAAGTATCAAATTATTCTGAAATTTAAGGAGAATTTTAGGTGTATCAAAGTTAATTTTCCTAGTCTCGACGTAAACATAATATAGCATCATATATAGTAATATAGTAATAAAGCATCATATGTTACGTTTACCTCATTGTTTTGTCAGTTTATTACTAAATAAATACCTAAAAAAAAAGAAAAAAAAAAATTCAGCAATTTTTTGGCTACAATAAAAATAAAAAGACTAGATGGCGTATGAGTATTGAGCATAAAGAAAAGTATATTTTGATTTATTTTATTATTTTTAAAAAATACTATTTTAAATTGTTCATTAATGACAATAATTGCTGAGTAGAATATATAATATGATCTTTATTGTTTTTTATAAATTCCAATTAATAACAAAAATGTTTGAATATGATTTAATATAATATTTTGTTAATACAAATTCACAAAATTGTTCGGAACGAGTTGATATAAATTCAAATCTTAGCTTAGTTTACTATCACACACTTTTCGAGCCACCCTCGTATACAATTATTCGCATGATCACTTGCATGTTTTCGATGATATTTCGTTGGTTGCAATGAAACTTTTTTTTGGCAACAATGTAACCAGAAGAATCAGAAGCTGAAGAAAAAATTGTGTCAAATTTTTATTTATTTGGCCAAGCAAAAGTAGAAGCAGAAGTCGAGGAAGAGGAGGAGGAGGAAAGGGGAGGATGGGGGAGGGGGAGGGGAAAGACAGCTTCCCACCCGCTCCCAAAGCAGCTGGGGAGCAGCTGCACCTTGTTTTCTGTGCTGGGCTTTTGATTTCGGATGCGCTTAGCAACATGGCCAAAAAGAAAGATACTGTTGTTGGCTAAGATGCTGTTGCTGCTGCTGTTGTTGCTGCTGTTGTTGTTGTTGTTGCTAATTATGTAAGCGGCGTTCCGAAACTGGCAGCTTATTTATCTTTGTCTCAGCCGTGTCAATCAGGCGGCGACTCAACTCCGACGTTGATGCACTGCAGTCTGTCCACCTTTGACCTGCCACTCTCAGTCTCTTCTCTTCCCCCTCTTCTCTTCTCTCCTCTTGCAGTCTCAGCCACACAACCTCGAAGCTAACTTCAAATGCAAATTAGTCGCTATAAATTTGTGTGTGTGTGTGCTTGATACGCAGCGTATTATCTATTTGACTTGCCCCCGTTGTCAGTGTGCGAAATTGAATCTTTTAATTGGTTTGCCAATCCATAGTTTATCTTCGCATATTCTACTATATGATTGAGCATTCAGCCAAAACCTGATACTCTCTTAATAAATAATACTGAAACTTCTGAAGTGTTGTAAAATATTTTGATTTGACTCTAAACATTTATGATTTATTTCCTAATTAAATCAAACTTAGTCCGTGCTTATAAATTCTTTCTAAATAAAGTATTAAAAATGTATTCATTGTGATTTAACTCAAAACATATATGATTTATTCCCGTATTAAATTGAAACTAAATTCGTGTTTATGAATTCTTTTTAAATAAAGTACTACAAGAATTATTCATTATGATTTGATTCAAATATATGATTTATTTCCTAATTAAATCAAACTAAGTCTGCATTTATAAATTCTTTCTAAATAAAGTACTACAAAAATTATTCATTGTGATTTGACTCGAAGCATATATAATTTATTTCCTACCTAAATCAAACTAAGTTTATACATTTTTTCTAAATAAAATACTCCAAAAATTATTAATTGTGATTTGACTTAAATATATGTTTTATTCCGTAATAAAATTAAAACTTAATTCAAGTTTATCGCACTACTAAAATTATTCTTTGCTTATCTAATTCACAATTAAAACGAATCTTTCTTTTTGTCACTGCAAATCTTGCATTTCAATTTAAAGAACCATTTAACTGTTTCTTAATCTGTTGTCTCATTTATCAATTTAACTCCATTTCTCTGCCAGCCTCTGCTCATTAAATCTAATTAGTATAATTTATCCATCTAAACATCAGATTTATCTCTGAATTATATTAAAATTCTGGCTAATTATAACAATGAAAAGAGTATTATTTTTTATCACAATTGGTTAATTGCATTTGAAATCTAATTATAAAAAAAAGAAAGTATATTCTTGTATACATTTTTGTATACTATTGTGTTCTATTTTAAGAAGAATTTAACTGCATATTTGTTCTGTTCTTTTGTTCAATGCTTTCATTCACTTTTTTATAATCAGATTTAAGTAATATTTTTAATTGAACCACAGGTATAAAATTCTTGCTAATATATCCATAAAAATAATGGTTCCATTTTCATAAAATTAGGAAAATTATATTGCAAATCGAACTACAGAAATAGAAATAAAATTCTTACTAATTATGGCAATAAAAAGATTCTTCTTAGGTATAGTCATTTCTCAAATATATGTGAAACCTAACTACGAATATATAAACAAAGTTTTTGCTAATTATAACAATAGAAAGTATATTTTTTTTATCACAATTTGTAAAATACTGTTTTTCTCTTATAAAATTAATTTAACTGTAATGTTTTCTGTTCTCTTGTTTATTAATTTCATTTCATTTTTAATAGTAGATTTGAAATTCAACTAGAAGTGTTTAAATTTGTGAATAAAAATAATGTTTTGTTGTTCATAAAAATCTGACTAATTATAACAATAGAAAGCATATTCTTTTCAACACATTTTGCTATTACTGCTTTTCTATTTTAAGAAGAATATAACTGTAATTTGTTATATTTTGCATCTTCATTATTTTCACTCTATTTCTTAAACTCTGTTTAGTATAATAAATGCAGCTTAAAAACAGATTAAAATTGTATTTCAAATTAAACTCCAAGTATTATACACTTGTCTTCTATATAATTCTAATTATATTCTTTTCATAGCAATCATAATTTATATCTTCGATCCCGTCGCACATTGCATTTCTATTTTAAGATCAAGATTTAACTGTAATTTGTTCTTCAATATTATCACTCTATTTCTTAAACTCTCATTAGTATGATTTCTTCATCTTAATAACCAATTAAAGTTGTATTTCAAATTAAACTTCGAGTATAATAGACTTGCCTTCTAATTATACCATAAATATAAAAAGAATATTCTTTTCATAGCAATCATAATTTATATCTTCGATCCCGTCGCATATTGCATTTCTATTTTAAGATCAAGATTTAACTGTAATTTGTTCTGTTATCTCGTTTTGTGAATTTCTCCTCAAATTTCTCCGCTACTCAGATGCGATTCACGCTTAATGCACGACTTGGGTTTTTATTTATCTCCAAAAATTCTTTTGGCTCGACTTTGATGCGAACAATGTAGATATATATACTTGTATATATATAAGTTTTTTGTGTAGAACTGGTTCGTGATCGGATCGCATACCGGGCACAGAGTTCTCTTCTCATATTTGCAAATGATATAACACTTCAATTTCCATTTCAATTTAAATTTCAATGCGAATTAAACCAGTTTTTGTTGGCTCTGTGGCTGCATCTGCCTTGGCTAACACCTAACAACCAAACGGTAAATCTTTTATTAGAATTTCATGCAAATTCTCGAGCAACAAATTCGAATTCTGCATTTGTATGTGAATCTTTTATTTTGCTGTTGTTGCTGTATTTTATTAATCCACTTTTGCATAAAACTGGGAGCTGCTGCTGGTTATGATCATGATGATGATGATGACACGTTGACCGCTGCCTGTTCCAGAGTAAACCAAAAGTGTTGGCCAACAAGTGAGAGTGAACAGAATGACGATGATGAAGCTGAGGAGAGAGGGGGAAAAGATAGGGGGCGAGGGCGGGGGTTTCTTTTTTAACTGGTTGAGCGCATCTAAAGTGCCTTCAATCCTCTCGGATTTGCGACTCTTGTTGTTGTTGTTGTTGTTGTTGGCTCCACCAACTATGAAATGTTCACGATGGCCTTCAATACGCTTTTTGCAGCGATTAAAAAACGATGACGATGTCGCCTCCGTCTTCGACTTCGACTTCGACTCGTGGCTTACTTACAAATATTTTATACTTTTGCGAATTGTTGCGACAATTCATGCTAAATGCAAACTGGAAACTCTTTTATACCCGGCCAGCCATTGCCGTTGAAGAGTATTTATTATTTACAATTGTGAAATGTGTGTAAGAGGCTTTAACAACATTTCTGACCAGCAAAGTCTTTAAATTTTGTATCTATGAAATGCTTAGTTCTTGGCAATACTATTTATTAAAGTGCTTTAGGTATATAAAAGTTGTTTATTAGCCTTGCAAAATTTCGAAAAACGCACAATAAACTTAAGTGAGAAAGCATTTAGTAAAGAATTAGGTTAAAGATGCTGCTAAACATTTAGTTTTATCATTTGTTATTTTGCTTTTTTAATGATAGTATTTACAGCAATCTGAACGTACCCTAAAAATTTCATTTTGATTTCTTACATAAATATTCTTAGATATTTGTAGATATTCTTAAAAGCTGATGTATTAAAATTTATGTTATTTGTTATCACGAATTTTACATACTAAACATGTTCCTATTGAGCTATTAAATTTGTATTGCTTAATTGATTTGTATTTAGTATTAACAAACAATCTAAGTGCAACCTAAAAATTTCATAATGATTACTTAATAAGTTTGCAAGTTATTTTGGGACTACAAAGCTGTTTATTCTAAATAGTAGTTATAGTAAAATAAATAGTTTATTTTGTATTCAGTAGCAAGAATTTTAAAGTCTAAAAAAAAAAGAAAAGGATTTTCAATTTTTGTTGTTTTCAATTTTAATGTCTAAAAAATAAGATTTTCAATTTTTGTTGTTTTCAACGAGATTTTTAATGCATTTTCAATATTTCATTACGATTGCTGAATAAGTTTTTCGAGTTGTTTGAGGAAAAGTTGTGTATCATAAAAGCGGCTGCGGCTTAATATGTATATATTTCTCCTTTTACAACAAAATTTATAAAAGGCTTTATTAACATTTTTAGAACTTTTCCATTACAAACAGAATTGGAAAAGGTTCTATGAAATTTATCAAAATCGAAACAAGCACAAAGAAGGAAATATCTTCAATCGCATAAAGTTTCCTATTCTAAAATATTCGAAATCATTTTCTTGAATTAAGACAAGTATTTTACAGTTGATTATTTCCACCTGCCGCTTTCTTGCTCATGTCCAATTGAAAATGACAATTTAAGTGTTATGGATCATCTAGCAAAAAAGCCAAAAAACTGCAATCGAAACGCAATGATTGCAAATTTTTGGAACCTGCCCGCCTTTGATCTTGCACAGAACATTCTCTCTCTGCAAAAAAATGAAAAACGATGTTAAATGCTTGTGCAGATTGGCACCAAAATGTTGCACACTCCCCAAAGTTGCAACGCGAGGCAACTCAAAGCGATGCGATGCAATGCGAAGAAGAGTCGAGTAGAGTTGTGTAGACTGTAAGCAATTAGTTGGGTACGAGAAAAAAAAAACAATGTGGCATTAGACGGCGATTGCATAAATCAATCAAATTGTCTCTCACTCCGACGACCATTGAGTAATAGATCCAATTTCGATATGAATTTCCAGCCCCAGAAATTGGGTTTGTTGTTGTTGTGTACAACTTTAAATACCAACCCCATTACCCATTGCCCATTAAGTATTACATTTTGTGCCGCATCACAAAACTCTGGCAAACGGGCCAAAAAAAAAAAACAATCGATGAAAATCGACAATTAATAGTGAAAGTCGCAACAAGTACCCAACAAAACTATAGACCAATAGTCCACAAGTCCAGACGAACGGCCTCCTCCTCATCATCATCATCATCATCTTCAACATCATTATCATCATGCAAAAAGGTACTGCAGGAAGTTTTGGGTTTTTTGCTTCTCTTCTTTGCTGCTACATCAATGTCTATTGGGTCTTCGTCGTCTTTGTCGTTGTCGTTGTTGTCGTGGAGTTTCAAAGGCGATAGCATCGACGCCTCCTCTGCAGACACAAAATGACTAACTCCTTGTGCCTCAGCCCCATTTGTATACTTCTCGCAAAACTTCACACGATTGCCGTACCCCCAAAAAAGAGTAAAAGAAAAACATTGTATGGGCTTCGAGTCTTTGGAGTCTGGTTTCTGGTGCACTGTCGACTCTCGACTGTTGATTGTCGGTGCACCCACTGACTCAATGACTGAGTGCCAAAGCAAGTCTCTGACCCAAGCACCGAAGTTGAAGTTGAAGCTGCAACCAAAAAAAGACGCAAGACGAGAGACGCGAGACGATCGACCACGACGCATTACCATTTCTTTGGGTCACTGCACAAGTTTGTGTCTTAGCCTCTTTGTCCCTCTATCTGTCCGTCTGTCCGTCTGTCTGTCCGTCTGTCAGTTGCATATGTCCATGTCCATTGATCCGGCGAGCGTGCAATGAAGTTCGCAGTTCAAAGTACAGAGAAGAGCAGCGAGTCTCAACGTTGCCAAATAATATGTATTAACAAACTTATATAAAAACAAAAAACAAAAAAAAATTAGCAAACTTATGCAATGCGAAGAAGACACGAGAAATGCAATGCGATGAAGAAGGAGCCACAGTCAGTCAGTTAGCGAGTCAGGCAGGCATTATAATAAATTTGTTAGCCGATTGTAAATAAAGAGGCCTTAGAAATTGTTTATGGAGAATGCCTACCACCGCCGCAATGACATCACACAAAACAATTAGAAAACCAACCAAAAAATGATGCTGAAGATGCGCAAAACTACAAACTCCAATCCCACAGACAAAAACTTATCGAACCCAACCCAAAATTTGTTTCGCCTGGGTAATAAAAACAATGGCACATTGTTATCACAAATCTTTCGCATTTTGATCTAGCTGCTCTCTACCCGGTAGCTTTTTTCGCAGTAGCCCACGGTAGTTTTTTATTTTGTTGGCTTTCTGCATTTTTTGTGTATTTTTCGCGGGGTATCGCTTCAAAGGGTATCGATCAATTGCTTTCTAAATGACCCAGGGCTACAAAAAAAACAAGCGCTGCAATGATATTTTATTTCGATTGTGTGAGGCATTGTCTTCTATCTGCCTACTAGGCATCTTGATGTCTATTATATAGTATTGAACATACTTCTATTCAGCGCTGATGTGCGCATCAAGTCGATTAAATAATTTCCCATCATTAAAATGATCAACACTGATCGATAAGCTACATAAGAGCGAAGTATTTAAGTATCGATCACTTAAGTGATGCAGTAAATTCAATTAAACGCAGTTATTAAATTCTCATTATTTAAAATGTGTTTAAAATTTACATTCGCCAAGCTAAGTTTCTAGTTATCGAGATCGTTATCGATCACAAGCAATGTTCGATAACTTACTCGCTAAGGTTCACCGTTAAGTGTTGAACTAAATCAAATTGCAACATTGTAATAAAATTACATCACTTTTATAACTAATTTAAAGTTTCCTTTTTATGATATTTCGTAAAATAAAAAGACGCCTTGTATCATTAGAGAATCTTTTTCAATTATGCTTCTCCTTTCCAAAAAAAGCATCATCATTCGCCAAAAAAAAAAAATAATAATAATAAAAATATGCAAATTGTGAAAAATGATTTCTGCCGAGAGAAATGAAAAGCAGCAAAGACAACCAACAAGCAACAACAAACAACAACAAATAAAAACAACGACAAAAAACGCCAAAAAGTCGAAATGACGTTTTGCAATAGGCGAAATCCGAATAAGCCATAATATTTATTATAATCAAAAGCGAACACCCGCAATGGCAACTAGTCAGAGTCAGAGTCGAAGTCGAAGTCGGAGTTGAAGGTAGAAGAGAGTCAGCGACGTGCAACGTGCAGCGTGCAACTTGCAGCGTCGGACAACACAATTTATTACATTTTATGTGCCGCATTAACTGGAGATGGAGATGTGATCCTCGTTGTTTGTGCTGTGTGCTGTGTTGTGCTGCAACATCTCTGCTTCTCTGCTGGTTTTCCTCCTCTACACTGTGTTGCACAGTAGTGAGTTTTTTTTTTTCTAATTAAGACATTCGATACGGCGGTTTGCGTGTGGAACGCGAGACAATTGGGCAACGCCAAAAATATTATATATATGTACATCAGAGAACTGCAAAACTCACTATTTTCTTGATTTAAGCATACGCGAACCTTTTCAATCAACTCAACTCATTGAACAAAACACAGTGATGAGTGAAAATCAACTCATTTTGCCGTACGCATCATTCCGATCATCTTGAGCCTTCGGTTCAAAATTTCTCACTCAATTCAACTCACTGAACAAAAAAAAAACAGTGATGAGTGAAAATCAACTCATTTTGCCGTACGCATCATTCCGATCATCTTGAGTCTTCGATTCAAAATTTCTCACTCAATTCATCTCACTGAACAAAACAAAAAAACAGTGATGAGTGAAATCAACTCATTTTGCCGTACGCATCATTTCGATAAAAAAAAATGAGCATGTGTTGACGAAAGCATCATTCGGATCAAATCGAGTTGTTTGTGTATGAGTAAACGATTAGCGACAAGATGACACGAAGTGAGCATTACGAATGCGAGCTTCTTGAAGCTTGTTGTTGCATTTCATTGTGTTGTGTTTCACCTTCTTCTTCGCACATTTCATCTGTGTGCAAAAAAAAGGACCGTTTGCTGCGTACATGAGTAAAATCATACGAGTTGATTTTTGTGAGTTGAGTGCTATTCTTATTCAAAAAAATGATTGTTGAACCGAACGAGTAGCGCCCGAAATCATTATGCTGAACACGAGCCGAACAATTTGGAGTGAATCCGAGTGGATTTCAAATCTACAACGAAAATGTGAGCGCATGCAAGTTTGATCGGCTGATCCGTACAGTGTTATTATGTATATTATTCATGTACCTGATGAGTCTCTCATGTACCGAGTTGAGTTTGAAGGACAAAGCAAATCATCGCATGTGGCATTTTCATTTGCACACATTTCGCATTTCCATTCACCATAGAACCAAAGCATGCCCCAGACACCGCTTGACATTAACACGCCTCTTTAAGCAAATGCTAAATTATCCTTATTCTTTATTTCCCATTTCAGGTGCAGAAAGTGAGGCGCGTAACTCGCCACCGAGCAGCAAGTCGAAGGTGGCCAGCAAATTGAGAAGCTTCAAGTCGTCGGAGCACTCGAGGAAAACACAAGCAACAGTCGCTGCTGCCACAAAGGAAGCAGAGGCAGCAACGCTGACTGCCACAGCAGCAACAGCAACAGCAGCAACCACAGTTGCCACAACAGCAGCAGCAACCACATCGGCAGCAACTGCTGCAGCGGCAACAACTAAAATCCAAAGCCAAGTGAGGCTACATCAGCAAGCCAACACAAGCATGTTACTTCTGCAACCCAATGTAAGTAGTCTATGTGTTTTTATACCCGCTACACATAGGATAGAAGGGTATTATAAATCTTTGTGCCGACTAGGAGGCAACTCCGACCCCATAAAGTATATATAATATATTCTTCATCGTCATCAACAGTATAGTACCATATCAATATACCAAATATATAATTTAGTATATTTTCGATATTTTTATGGTATATTATTTTAGTATATGTTAAAAAAATACCGTAATATTTAGCTTTTATTTAAAATGGGTAGCGAGTATCTCACAGTCGAGCACACTCGACTGTAGCTTTCTTACTTGTTATTATATACTTTAGGTTTAATCAGAATTCCTGATAATTGCGATTGAGGAAGCTTTTCTTATAATGTAGAACAGCAAGCTAGAATTGTATAAAGAATAAATGTTAGCATTGAAATATTTGTTTTGTGAATATTCATTATTAATATGTTTGGGATTATTTTTAATGTTTTTCACTCTAAAAAGTATACCAACTCTTAAAATTACGAATATTGTGCTAATTTAACACACAATTTTAACTATCCTAATCGGTAGAATATTTATTTAACATAATAAAATTATAGTAAATAGAAACTTTGAACTTTAACATTACTAACTTGTATTTGCTTTTATACCATTGATGTGTATAAAGTAGTGATCATGGCAAGCAGCAATTCCTTAAGCACCCAGTGGTATAAATGCGTGAAAAAGTACAGTTGGGTGGTGCCTTACTTTGATAGTGATCTGTGCATGCAGCAATTCATCAACTTCCAAACTGCTAAAGTAGCCAAAACCGAAGTATATCACTCTCCCCTTAAATAGTGATCTTACCAATGAGTATTTCATTAAATACCCTGTGATAGAAATGTACCAAAAAGAGCAGCTAGGGTGGGCCTTACTTCGATAGTGATCTAAGCATGCAACAATTCATCAGCTACCCAGTGGAGCACAGTAAAGATAACTGAAGCGTCTTAATGTCTCTTTAAATTGCTAAGATCAGAAATGTGGAATTTATGAAGTGGGTGGTGCCTTACTTCTTCAATTAATCAACTACCTAGTGGGGTAAAGTAGTCAAAACTGAAGCATATCACTCTGCCCGTTAATAGTGATCTTAGCAATGAGGAACTCTTGAAGTACCCAGTTGGATAAATGCGCTAAAAAGTGCAGCTAGACTAGGAAGCGTCTTACTCCCACCTTAAATAGTGATCAAAGGGATGAGTTATGCATTAAGTGTGGCATACATTATCCAAATTCATGCTAGGATTTGATTATTCATTATATGCATATGTAAATATAAACTATTGTTGCATAAATCCTGCTCAACTTGCAGCCTAAGCAATTTAGCCAGGTGTTGAAAGCCATGTTTGTTGAATGGCGGTGTTAATTGCCTGCTGTGATAGCTCCTATCGCTTTCTAACTAACCGCACATTAGCATTCCCATCAATAGCTAGCTAATTGAGCTTGCCAAAAGTGATAAAAAAAAGAAGTAGCAAAAGAAATTTAGCATGCATAACCAATTGAAAATTAGAATGAAGTCGGAAAAACGTTGGCAATGACTTTAAGGGTTGCAAAAGGGATTGTCGACCAATGACAACGGGGTTTGTTCGCTGCTGCTAGCAGAGCGCGCATGTCCTGACTCCACCCTTTGACTCCTGACTAGATGTAGACGAAGGTCTAGAGCTTATTGTTTGCCGTTCACTAATTCAGTCTGTGTCGGACTCTCTTTTGTTGCAGAGCTCGTTTAGTTCACTGACGTCGTTCGACAATTTCTCAACGCAATCCGCGACGACGACAACGACGACGACGACGTCGGCAGCCACAGCCACAGCGTCCCATCATCATCATCACCAGCATCAGCATCAGCATCAACAACACCAGCAGCAACATCAGCAGCAACATCAGCAACAACATCAGCATCAACAGCATCAGCAGCATCGCCAACTGCAGCAGCCACTACAGCAGCAGCTGATCCCTCAACAACAACAGCAGCAACAACAACAGCACCTGCTGTTGCCCTCGGGCAGCCAGGATACGCTGCTGTCCCATGAGGAGGATCAGCTGATCAGCAATCTAGCCGACGCGGCCGTTTCGCACAGTGAACTCTTCTCGGATCTATTCTTTCCCTCGGACTCCAATAACTCGCTGCTGTCGCCCGCCTTGGAGCAATCGGTGGCCAGCTATCCGGATACGCCGGCGCATGTGGACACCGCCCTGGGCAGCAGCGAGGATCTGACCAGCTCCCTTGAGAATCTGACCAAGTTGACGTGTCTGCGCGACAAGCGTTTGTCCTCTATACAGGATCAGCCGCTCGCCTTGGGTCACAGCAGTCATAGTCCCAGCTCCTCGGACCAGGATCATCACTCCCTCTGCCTGCTGAGCTTGCGCTCTAGCAGCGATCCCGCCATTGCGTTGCACGCTCAGCAACAGCAGCAGCAGCAACAGCAGCAACAGCAGCAACATCAGCATCAGCAGCAACAGCAACAGTTGCAGGCATCACAGCTTTTGATCTCACCCATTGGCGGCCCGTTGTCGTGTGGCAGCAGCTTGCCCAGCTTCCAGGAGACCTACTCCCTCAAGTACAACAACAGCAGCAGCAGTCCCAAGCAATCGAATTCCTCCTCCTCGACCACCTCCTCAGCTGGCCCTGGTCCCGCTACCGCCTCCGCCGCCACGCCCACAGATCAGATTCTAACACTCAAAATGGATGAGGATTGCTTTCCACTGACCACCGCAGCCGAGGTGATTGCCGGTCTCAGTGCCGGACCCACTTCAGCTCAGCTGCAGACGTTGCATCAGTTGCAGTCACAGCAGCAACCATCGCATGCCGGCAACAACAACAGCGGCGGCGGCGGCAACAGCAGCAATGGCTACAACTATCATGGCCACTTCAATGCCATCAATGGCGCTTCCAATCCCTCGCCCAGCAGCTCGGCCAGCTCGCTCTACGAGTACAATGGCGTGCCCAGCCAGAACGATGGTTTCTATGGCCAACAGCAGCAACAGCAAAGCTTTCATCATGTAAGTTGATAATTAGGCTATTAAAATATGATACTGATGTGAAACACCTTAAACGGTTCTACCTAAATCTATAACCGGTTCATCAAGATAAAGTCCTTAAAAAAAAATTCTAATATGTTGGGTTATAAATTAAACCAGTTCTCCCTGAATCTAAGGGTTTATGATTTCACCTTACAACAAATATTTTTTCTTAGCTTATAAGTTGGGTTCTTCCTACATATATTTAAAACACTTCCTAACTAATTTAAATCAATTGGTTCACTAACATAACGTTCCTAAATCTGAGAATTTATTCTTTCTAATTTAATATTGTTCGTTTCTTCTTATATATTTTATTTAAAACAGTCAGTTCTTGAACCAATTTTATTAGATAAAATCTACAACGAACCGGTTCACCAAGTGAGAACACTCCAAACCCGAAGTAGAGTAGTATTTGTATTTAATAATTATCTGCATACTATTTTTATTTGAGTTTCCATAAATCCTGTACACAATTCGTGAACCGTTTTAATTTAAATTCAATATCGAACCGGTTCACGAAGTTAGAACTCTCCAAACCTGAAGTAGAGTGGTGTTTTTATTAAATAAATACCTGCTATTATTTTCATCTCAGTTTCTATAAATTCTCTACACATATTAAAGAATTTATGAACCATTTTAATTTAAATTCCATACCGAACCGGTTCAGCTTCCGTGATTCTCCCTTGCTTATACTCACTTACTAATAAACCTCTTCTCTTTAACCATGTTTACAGAACTACAACACGCACAATGGCGAACGCTATTCGCTGCCCACATTCCCCACCATCTCGGAGTTGGAGGCAGCCACCGCGGCTGCCGTCGCCGCCGCAGCCAACTCCACAAGCTCCAACTCCAATTCGCTGGTGGTTGTGCCGCCCCTGCGTCGCGCCTCCTTGCCCGTCCAACGCTCCGTCTCACCCGCCGCAGCCGCAGCCGCTGCCTCCGTTGCACACAGTCCCAAGCTGGCGAAGCTGTCCCTCGGACCGCGTCACAGCCATGCTCAAGTGCTGCTCAGCTCGGCGCCCAATTCGGCGGCTAGTTCGCCGGCAAGCGGCGCTGGCGGAGAACTGTTGCAAGCCGGACGTTTGCTGCAGCAGTCAGCTGGCGGCGCCACTTCGCAGCTGTGCGCCGTCTGTGGCGACACCGCAGCCTGTCAGCACTATGGGGTGCGGACCTGTGAGGGTTGCAAGGGCTTCTTCAAGCGCACCGTGCAGAAGGGTTCGAAGTACGTTTGCTTGGCAGACAAGAGTTGTCCGGTGGACAAGCGGCGACGCAATCGCTGTCAGTTCTGTCGCTTCCAGAAGTGTTTGGTTGTCGGCATGGTCAAGGAAGTGGTGCGCACGGATTCCCTAAAGGGTCGCCGAGGACGTCTGCCCTCCAAACCCAAATCGCCACAAGAGTCGCCGCCATCGCCGCCCATCTCGTTGATCACAGCGCTGGTGCGCAGTCATGTGGACACCACACCGGATCCCTCATGTCTCGATTACACTCACTACGAGGATCAGCTAACCCCGGGACTGGGCATGAGTGAGGCGGACAAGGTGCAGCAATTCTATCAGCTGCTCACCAATTCGGTGGATGTGATCAAGCAGTTTGCGGAGAAGATTCCCGGCTACTTGGATCTCACACCCGAGGATCAGGAGCTGCTGTTTCAGTCCGCGTCGCTGGAGCTCTTTGTGCTGCGTCTCTCGTATCGCGCTCGCAGCGATGACACCAAGCTGATCTTCTGCAACGGCACCGTGTTGCATCGCAGTCAATGCCAGCGCAGCTTTGGCGAGTGGCTCAATGGCATCATGGAGTTTAGTCGCAGTCTGCACAATCTCGAGATTGACATATCAGCCTTTGCCTGTCTATGCGCGCTCACTTTGATCACAGGTAAGGCATTGGTAATGCATGACGGGTTGAGGACTTTTCCATTAACTTTCCTCCCCTCTCTCTTTCTAGAACGTCATGGCTTGCGTGAGCCAAAGAAAGTGGAGCAGCTGCAAATGAAAATCATTGGCAGTCTGCGGGATCATGTCACCTACAACGCCGAGGCCCAAAAGAAGCAACACTACTTCAGTCGTCTGCTCGGCAAACTCCCGGAGTTGCGTTCCCTGAGCGTGCAGGGATTGCAGCGCATCTTCTATCTGAAGCTGGAGGATCTGGTGCCGGCGCCGTCGCTCATCGAGAACATGTTTGTGACAACGCTGCCCTTCTAAAAAACTTGCTTCCTAGATCGTAATTACAAAAAAAAAACCCTACATATATAGAACTTAGAACTAAGTGCAAAAGAATAGTAAATAAAAAAGAAAGGCGCAGCAGTTTCGTAGGCAGATAGCACAACATACCCGATAAATACCCTAGACAAATCCCGATAATTGGCTGCGTTCATCAATATTTCAGCATTTTTTGCTGCTTCGTGACTTGTCAGTCGTCCTCCAATAAGAATGCGCTCACAACTTGTTGACGTTAATTGTGCGGCAATTGTTTAATTCTCGAAGCCGTCAAAAATCAAATGGACAACCGACAAGCCAAGACAGCAAAACACGCACAAGCATGAGCACAACACAAAAATAAAAAAAAGCAACCCCTTTGTATGTTAACCCAATAGACCCGCTTTGAGCTTGCCCAGAGCAAAAGGGTCTCTCAGTATATAAGAATGTTCTATGCAATGCCTACACTCTTGCCTTTAGCTTACATCTAGTCAATCGTGTTAAGAGTTTCCCTATTGTAAATACTATAAATCCCTCCCCCGTAAAAAGTATTTCCCCCTTAGACACTAGGATAATTGTAAGGAGTTTATAAATTGGTTCAAACTTGATTCGAGTTATTTTTTGTTTTTGTAGTGCACGAAACCCGCCGTGCACCTAGCGAGAGAGTTGAAAGTACCTTTATGTGATTTGTGTCTGACACAACACAAAACACAAACCTAATTGATAAGCTAAATAAGTACGAGTATTTTGTAGTTTAAGGACCCCCCTTTTCACCCTTCGCCCTGCCCATGTAATATCTTCTATATATAGTGGTAATTATTAATTATTACTCCAGACGAGTTCTTAAAGAATTGCAAATGGATCGTAGTGCACTTGATGTGAATCTCTCTACTCTACTACTACTACTACTATCTACTACTACTAAAATATGTGTTATTTTTGCGATCGAAAGCCCCTCTATGTGAATTTTGTGATAGATTGGCATTGAACTCTACATAGATGTCTATTCTTATGTCCAATTTTTATACATGCATACGATATATGATTTATATTCATTCAAAAAAATAAAAATGTAGTTAGCAAATAATTATCCCACACTTCGTATAAATGTATTAATTAAAAAAAAAAATATTAATAATTTTCTATATGTAAAACTGAAGACTACAATAACTGTTTAGGCTAAACGAATGAAAAACATATCTCTTCAAGCTTTTCGAGTGCACAACACAAACCTTAAGTGTTATTAACTTATTTTCGTTATAAATATTGGCATTAATTAGAAAACAAACAAAAAAAAAAGAGAAAAAGTGAAAAAAGAAAAACATAACTAGAAAGAAAAACAGAAAATTAAATGTATTTTGTATTTTGTATTTGGTATTTGTATTAGTTAATTAGATAGAACATGAAATATTGAATAATTCGATTAACTAGATTTTGTACATCCTTTAATAACTTTATATACTTTAGTTTAGGCAATCTTAAGATAAGCAACTATTTGATCTACAGCCGAAACAAAAAAAAATAAAAATACGGGAGCTACTTATATTACATATACATATATTAACTTTTAGATACGATTACCATATTACCCATGCATGATTTGTTGTGCAGTAAACAGCCATTTTTCTTTAGAATACTATACATTAATACATACATACAAACATCATATGTTTAAGTAGCAATAACAAAGCACGTGTGTAAACAAAACAAAACAAAACGAAACGAAACAAAAAATTACCCAACATTGATCTTAGGCTTAAGCTAAGCTCGTGTAACGGTTCAAAACGGTTGCAAGCGGTTCAAAACGGTTGAAGAGCAGCAGCAAATGCAAATGCAGTGTGACCAAAGCGCTTTGTTGGTTTTAAACCCTCGAAATGAAAATGCCATTATCTTAGCCGTTACATATCGAAACAAACAATACGTTATTTAATCATTATCTTTGTATACACATATACATACATATATATATAAATATAAATATAAATTTATATAGTTGCGGATCAGTCGTTCCCATACAACCTACTTTGTACCTTCTACATACATACATACATGTACACACACATCCATATGCATATGTGTGTACATCAGCATATATTTTGAATAGAGAACTTTTACAAAAAAAAAAAAACAAGCAAAACAAAAACTTCTGTATTTGGCACAAAAAAAAACAAAGGCTTACGCTGAAGTATCTAAAACAACACACACATTTTGTGTTAATTGTTCTTTTGTAATTTTATATGTAAGCGCATACACATATATACTAATATTTCGTATATATATATACATATTTAGATAATGTCAAGTATGGAGGAAAGTTGGTGTGCATATTTTTGAGAAACGATTAAATGATAGATTTTTCAATGGAACGATTTTAAAGGACAAACCTAAACGTAAAAAAAAGAAACACCTAAATATTAATAAATTATATATGTTTACATACACAACAATATAACTAAATATAAAGTGCATATTTTGAATATATACATACATATATTTTATTATGTACTTACCTACCTACCAGATAGGATAAGTAAGGAAGCTTTATGGATGGCTACAAATTAATATACTTACATATATACTATATATTAAATTTTATCATCCATTTTGATCATGATTTTGCATAGCCAAAAATATAGTAAAAACAAAACTAAAAAAAAGTAATAATTAAATTAAATTATATAAATTCATTTAACGTGCGCCTTTTAGTGCATGCAAAATGCAACACAACTATTGGTTTACTACATATGAAATAATCTAAAAACAAAAAAATAGAATACAACCAATTCAACGTTGACTACAAATCAGCCAATCAGCAAAGCTATAACTTAAGGCATGAATTATAAACAAAACAAAAAGAATATATAGATTATTAATTATGCGTGTATTACTAGTAAAAGTTATAGTAGAAAATACCTGAAGAAGCTACTTACTACATATACATATAATATATGCATACATAATGAAATGAAAATGAAACTGTTATTGTTACATAAGTATATAGCCCGTTGTGTAATTTTATCTTATTTTATTGTTTAAGCTAGTTATTATATACAATCCGCAATCGATCGTTCAACTTTCAACTGCAATCTACAATAATTAATGACAGCAAATGCAAAACGTTTGATTTGGTTTTGTCACTTTGTTTTTCGTTGTAATTAATATATAAGTAAGCGTACAACTTGATAGTTCTATAGTTTTTCTATATACATATGCCTTTTGATCAACTTAGTTATATACAAAAAAGCATATGCATACATATACATACAAATATTAATAATATATATATTTACATACAACAATTGTATTCTTTCACTGATTTCAAATAAAACCTGTTTATTTTTTCTTGAATGTTAAGCAAATGCGTCTTTTCTGATCATGGAACTAAATAATCGAATTTCAGATACTTTTATTTAAAATATATATTAGCAGCAGTGTAAACTAGCTAAACTAGGCGCGCAACTTTTGAATTTTGAGCAGTGCAACAACGATTAGGGTGACCATTAGCCAGTGGGAGATAGGAATTATCGATATTAAATGGAAAACAGTGCGACCACCTGTGGAATGTTATAGACATTAGTATATTTTCTGATTTCAGTTTAAAAATTGCGTTCACGCTGATTTCTCATTTTTATTCGCGCTCATGTATTTTTCTAAAACCTTACCTAACCTTATGAACTTCTTGTTGACTTTTTTACCATTACAACTATTTCGGTTATCACGGAAGATTTAGGAGATTTAATGAGTTTATAACGTGGGTTTTCAATTTAATTAATAAAGTAAGCGTATTTTTACATATTATGTATTCTACCAAACAATTGAGTTGTGATTTGCATTAAAAAGTTGACTTTATTGAATGTCAAACATGCCATTTTCTTGTTTTAAACTAGGTAAAACTCTTAGGTACAAAAATATATGAATAGATATAAAATATATACAAAAACACTAACTATAATGCTAAGACTAAATTGGCAGCACTAATCCCATAGATTGGCCCTGCTAGGAGTAAATGGGCAGCACTGATTCCACAAAGTCGCGACAAATTGGGCAACGATTGCCACCTTCGTAGCGATGCAATTGCTGGGAGCACTCCTTGCATAGGCAGAGATGGCGACATGGTAGCAGAACAATATTGCGTTTACGTTCGATGCAGACAACACAACAATCCGAGCGGCTGCTTGCAGGATGCGTTGCTTCGTTCACCTCAAATTTGTGCAGTAGCCAAGAACATTTGCGTTCAAGGAACATCCACGTCGATTGCCATGTTTGCGACAACTGAGAATGCAGCTTATGAAGCAGCATCAAGACACACAGATAGACGTAGCGACGAAACATGTACAGCACCAGTAGCACAGCGATGCCAATGGACATACGAAAGATATTGAGTAGCAGATATGTGGCAATACCCAAGAGGTAATTGCCTAAATGTTCAAGCAACAGTATAACATAATCCAGCAGAGCGAGAACGGTATATGGCACCAGCATCAGTAGCCGCAGCGTCAGATTTCCCAATCCGATGAGTAGATTGCTCACAAACAAACCAATTCCTCGGGTTATGTTGTCTGCCAGCTTTAATCCATCTCCAGTGCCATAATAAATGTAGTCGTAGACATCACAGATCACATTGCGCAGCTCCACGTAGTACAGACGGCACTCAATCCCAACAATTGTAGCTAGCTGGAAGCCATCGCAGAGGAGTTTCCAAATGAAGCCGGCTGTTTGAACGAGGCAATAGCCGATAAGCCAGCTTACTGCAAGAAAGTAGTAAATAGCTGCAGCAATCGTCTCAATTGTGGCCACAATGGGCTGCAGCAGTGCCGCATCAATGGCGCTGGCAATTGCGCTCAGTAATCCAAACATCTGAACATTTTATAAATGATTTGTTTACAAATGAAAACTTCAAATATGAAAACAGTAGCAACGCCAACCCCCACAACGCGAATGTTGTTAGATATTACATAAAAATACCAAGAATGCAAGGTGTAAGTAAATGGTCACACTGCAAATCGATAGGGTTTGCATATCGGACCAGCGCTTACAATGGGCAGCACTGTCATTTTCAAAATCAAAAGCGCTATTTTAATGTGGGGCAATATCTTTTTCAGGCACTTATTAATATTATAAATTGTCAAACACATGTATTATATTTTTACTTAACTTATTACTATATAATCTTACAAGTAAGCTAGCTACCATTTGCTTTGCCATCGATAACGCCCAAATTGCTTAGAAGCGCAATCAGTTCACTATTTTTTCGCATCACAGCCATGACTTCCAGTTGCTGCTGTTTCATAATGCGCAACCGATTGCGTTCTTCAATTTTGGCCAATTGATTATTGCTCGAAATGTTCTTAGTATCCACATCGAGCTTCTGTTCCGATTTGATGTGATACAGCTCGTCGCGAATATCGTATAATTTGCGTTCGCAATCACGAACATCCTTCTCCAAGATTTGTGTTTTAAGATAGACGGTTTGCGCTAATTTATACCAATCGGCTAGGCATTCGGCCATTTGTGCTACAGCCGGATTGACATTGTCTAGCAGCAATTGCTTGATGCGTTTGCCATTGTGATCCACCTTGATCTTCTCCAGCGCATGGAACTGTTCATCGTTGTAGGTCAAAGTACGAGTAGCACGATCCCTTAAAAGATGTTGCCACGAATCACGCAATCGTTCCACTAAATACTTGGCTTGAGCACTCGCTCGAGTGCGGCATGGACACTTTTTGCCATGCATCGACGATGTCCACTGTTCACTGCAAGGAGACAGAATAGAAATCGGTGTTAGTTGGATTGTGTTGTCCATGGATTAGGGAACTTACTTGAGTTCGTCGTCTGTGACAAAGTGTTTGTGCATTTGTGTTATCACATCGGCTGCTGCATCGAAATCCGATTTCACAGTCTCCAAAGCGCTAAGCAGGCTCTTTAGCTCTTGATCTCCTTTTGTCTACCAGAAGATCCAACAATTAGTTAAATCGAATTGAATAGAATTTTAAAGTCTGCTTACCACTCGACTCATGTTCTGCACCACATCTGCATAGTCCACCACAGTCGACAGCAAATTGTCAAAGCTCTTCGTTTTTCTACATTAAAAGACGAGTTTAATTATCGGTTTTATATATGTTTGTTATGCACTTACTTCAACAGCAATGTAATTGTGGTAATCAACATTTCAATAAATTGTTCCACGCCCTTCTTGATCAATATGTCCATTGTGGTAAATATGTCCACTCGTCGTTTGCATTCATGCCCCACGCTGCATGCTGTCTGCAATATGCAACAAAATAAACTTTGTAGTTATAATTCACGACAAACCTTATAAAAGTACCTTTGCCAAACTGGCATCGTTTTCAACGGAGACGTTTGGCGGAAACACTGGGAACTTGGGCAGCTCCAACTGCTGTGGCAGCTGCACATTATTATCATCATTGCTGTAGAGGAATATTGGCTGCTCTGTGGTTGTACCAGGAAACGCCTTGGCTGTGGAATAGATTATCAATTGTTATTACTATGACTACATTATTAGAAATCCCCAACTTACCTATGGTTCGTGGCGTCACCTTCTTCTCTAGATGCTCGTTGTTGAACAGAAGTATTTGCTTCTCCAGTGGCACTTCGGTCTGCAGAAAGATGCGCTCCCTAAAGTTGTCGATCTGCTCGTCCGGCTCCAAAAACACTTCCACCGAAGTGGTGCGATTCGTGAAGAACACATGAATGACACGTTTGCGCAGTATTAAAGTCACCTCTTGAAAGAAGCGATCAAAGGACCAAGTCTTGTCACGATTCTCCTCCAGCAAGCCGGCTAAAAGTGGCGTCACGAGTGTCTTGAGACCTTGTGAGAGATGTGCATGTGGTGGCAGTGTGGTGGACCATTCGATGGGACCATTCTCGGCCAGCTGTGTGCCAGATATAACGCCCGATGCCTTCTTGGTGGTTATCTGATGCATTGTCTCGCGATTCTTGCGACCGCCATAGGGACGAAAAGGCAAATTTCCAGTAGCCACATGGTAGAGGGTGACACCAATGGACCACAGATCCACATTAGCGGTAAATGAGCGTTGTATAGATTTGCGCAACACGGCACGCTCGTAGAGATCAGGATGCAAATACTCCTCTGTGCCGTAGAGCGAGGCAAACGGTTGATTATCCTCGAGTTCTCGCGCGGCACCAAAGTCTGTTAGTTTATAGATTGTCTGGCCATCCTCCGAGATGAATTTCATAATGTTGCCAGGCTTGAGATCACGATGCACTAGTTTATTGTCACGCAAGTGCTTCATGCCGGCACAGAGATGCTCCAGCACCAGCAGGAATTCGTGTTCTGGTAGCCCATAAGAGTTCTCGGGATCATCGAGTATGTTGAACAGACTGCCCCCTGTGCAGAGCTCCATGACAATGACTTTACCTCGGCCTTCCTGATCCTCCTCGATAGCCAGCAGTTTGACAATGTTTTCATGATTCACCTTCTTGAGTGCTTCGAATTCGCGCATTTGAACATCAGCAGGACGCATATGGCTATATGGATTGAAGGTCTTGACGGCCACCGATTCGCCAGTTGTCTTGTTCACGCCCTGGGGATTTACATATATTTATTGAGTTATCTTTGATGCACTTTTTGCAACTTTCTAATGACGCATTCTTATTGGTTTTGTTTTTATTACCTGAAACACAGAACCGGTGGCGCCTTTGCCCAGCACGCTGGTTGTGCACCAAACATAGTTCAGTGAACCACGCAGGAATGACATATTAGAAATTATATTCAATTTTCAATTGAATTTCATGAAATCAACTGGTGAAAACAGCAGAAAGATAGTTTTTGTTATTGGTGTCGACTGCAAGACAACAAACAGTGTGACCGAAATTCGATTTCCAACAGATGACATTTTGTTTGGGCTGACCATTGGAAATATCGATCAATGGGCAGTGTGACCTTTTGTGGTATTTTACATTGAATTCTCGGTATATTTTTTAGAGCACAATGGTATATTTTGGAATCTTAAAGTTGCGGTCACGCTGTTCTGTAGTTATAATTTTGTTTTTTCACTGCGACAGCGCTCTTTAATATTTACTATTATTATTCTTCGTTAAATCAACAATGTGTGAACGTTCTGGACATAGTCTAAAAGTGCGCGCCATTTCGTTCTTGAGGGAATGAATGGAACACGATCGCGTACTTACAATTAACACACGAAACGGTCCAATTGCCAATTGTTGAAGAGTCGTCGCGCCGATTTGCAAAAATATAAAACGAACGCCTGCTGTTCTTATTTATTTATTTAACGTGTGTAATAGGTTCGCGCTGGATAATACAAGAATGAAAATTCGATTGCATTTGGTACGCTTTATGTACATCAATCTGATACTAAGGTAAAACTATTTGCAATAAGTAAAAAAAAACGTTTAGCTAACCAACCACTTCTCATTTATTTCCCATTCAATCTTGTTTGCCATTTCCACACACACACACGCACATGCAGCTGCTGTTTCTGGCTATACGACAACGCTGCTGCCGCGGCAGATGAGTTTACGGTAAACGCTGCAGCTGCAGAGAATGCAGCTGGGGTGCTGGCACCAGAAACAGGAAAGCAAGGATTCAGAAGCAGCAGCGGCGACGAAAAAGTGCCTAACGCCTTAAATGATTACAAAAAAAGTAAAGAAGTTGCATCAGAGCAGCAGACGGCGACCAAAACAACGACAGTGCCTCAAACGTCGACGGCGACGGCGACGGCGACAACAACACGTCAAGAGGCTGCCGATGCAGATAGCGATATTATGCTGAAGTTGGGCACGACGCCAAGAACTAGTGCAAAAACGAAAACAAATAGTAAAGTGGCGAACGCTGTAAAAGACACGTCAGTGAATTTGAATGTTGTGTTGCCGTCTAGTGTAAATATCAATAACAACGAAGATGTTGTTATTAGTGTAGTGCCTCGTAGTAGTGAGAAAACCACAAATACAAATATCAATAATGATAATGCTAATGAGAATGTGAATGCGAATGCGAAAGTGAATGCTAATGCAGCAGCAGTGCCAAAAAGTCAGTTAAATAATGAAATTAATCATAATAATATTTATACAAATACGCAACCAGATGTAATTCAATTAGAGCAATCACAGCAAAGCGAGTTCAGCGGCGACAATGTGATGATACCAAAGACGCAAAACCAACAACAACAACAACAGCAGCAACAAGAAAGGTGGGTTTTTTTTTCAATTTTAATTATATTTTTTCTAAATGCAAATGGAATTTCCATGTCAAGCCACTGCACTGGCATTCGATTATCAGGCACAGTTATGCAAATAAGTATGCACACTCGAGTGCTAAACGTCAACTATTTAGGTTCTGATAATTTCAAATACACAATAAACTCCGGAACGCGCCACGGCATAAAAAACTATTATCATCAGTACTTAAAATAGTGAAATAGTACAATATTGCAGTAGTAAAACTTACGTGCCAAGCCACAAATTGAATTCAACTCAAACGTGACAAAATATTCCCTAAACGAGTGAGAGAGAGAGGGAAGATACAAGAGAGTGCGAGGAAGATTGTTCGATTGTGTGAAACCAGTCTCAACTCCACTTCCACTTCTTATAAGTATAAATAGCAACACAATCTTCGTTACTCGCCCATTGAATACATTTATATTATATGTTAGTGGCCCCCCATAATAATAATTGTATAGATAAGAGACCAGCAGAGAAATGTGACGTTTGAGTACGAAAACACCCTTGCAGATTGTGTGCTATAGTTAGTAATACAAAACTATCGCACTTTGATTGTAGTGAAATTAGTTTTGAACTTGTGAAATCTAATTTTTAGTTGGTTGAACAAGTAAGAACGGTGTGCAATCAAGCTTTGAACGTACAAAGCACTTAGGAAGTGTTACGATAATTCAAATTTTACTTATTTCCAATAAGAATATTAACTTCCCTATGAAACCTAGTTTCTTCAACTTAATAAGTAAACTATCTACGATTAAATGACCTATACTTATATATGGTTAAAAGTAAATAAGGATACTTGTAGTAAAACTTTGACAGTCATTGTTCCTTTACTACATTTTTAAAGGTAGAATTCAACCCTGTTTCTCAAATATTTGCTTGTATGGAATCTCCCATTTTGTGTGGTGTTTTTTATCTTCTACGTACATTTTGTTAAACGCAATAAACAGAAAGACTTTTATAGTCCATTTACTAATTAGTAAAACTCATCATATGCTAAATGATTCAACATTGTGGAATAGCAACTTAAGTCATTTAGATTTATGGAGAACTTTGTCTACCAACTAAAAAACTTCTCATCTTGTTACTAGGTTCTTTCATAATAGCATAACTACATTTAACATTACAAATACTGAAATATTAGACCATTGCTAATAAGTTTAGATGAAATATGTGGAGCAATTGTTTTACAAGTAAACATAATCTGATGTCAGTAAAGATTAACGAGACTTGGGGAAATGCTAAGAGGAAATATGGCAAAGTGATGAAATATTTATTGGATAGGTAATTGTGTTTGAATATGCCAAAGTTGCGTGCTGTACAACCTGAGGGTCGTATGCATAACTGAGTAGCGGGCTCCCAAAATGGAGGTGGGTCGAAATGGGGGCTAACATAAACGCCAAGAAAAAAAAAACAAAAGGAAGAAAAACAAGAAGAAAACAAAACAAAAAAAAAAAAAACACCCACGCCAACGCGACAAGTCTTGTCACAATGCATTTTGCCGGTAATTTGCTTTACAGTTTTCAATTTATTTTCCTTGACTTTTAAACGGCGGCGACTTTCTAAATGCCTTGACGTTGTCCGGCTGTCCGCTTGGGGTCTATCCAGCTGTCTAGCTGTGTGTCTGGGACTCCAATCTATTGGTGGCCAATTCATTCAAAAAACACCCAAAACGCAACACAAAAAAATGAAACACTGCGTTAGGCTGAATATTTTCTTATTTACGAGCCAACAACGAGCCAACGCTGTAGGAGTCAACGCCAACGCCAAAAAGTCAGCGCCAGAGAGCCGATTGCCAGATCGTCGATCGCGCGATCGCTTGCCGCTGATCGCCAAAAAAAAGATCGTCAGAGATCTTTGCCTGAGATCCTTAAAAGGCTTTGCACAACATATTTCAAAATGACAATAACGTTGTTGTTGTAGTTGTTGCTGTTGCATGGTAAAAGTGTTAAATGGAAGCAAATTAAAGTGCGATTTCAGTTTGATTTGACTGGACATCATGTGTAGCCTGTGGCACAGTCTCCACGAATCGCGACTCCAGCTGCAAAAGTGCAACTCCTACACTTGCCAGAGCCATAGATAGACTATACTAGTTGGCAAATAGCTTTATCAATTGAAATGTACTTTCCATTTTTTTGTTGTTGTTGTTGTTGGCCAAGGAGTAAGCCGATCAAATTGTGCCAGAATCAAACAGAAAGCAGGCAGGCAACAGCAACAGCAGTCTCTCCCAATCCCCTCCAGACACATTTCACACATGGCAGGTGATCGCTGCTCTCCGTCTGATGATGATCGTTACTTTCACTTTCAGCAGCCTCAGCAGCGAATGTGTAAGGACTTGGGGTATTTGCAATTTAGGCTTTCGAAAATCAGCATCATGATCTTGTTACTGTAATCAAACTTGGCAAAAAGCCATAATCATGCATGTACAACATGACATTGCTATCAAACAAACGGTGACGATCATCGACAACATGCGCGAAAACTATTTTATCGCACAGAAGCGTCGTCGATTATGCAAATGATTGGACCAACCCCAAGCTCAACTCAAAGCCAAGCGAAGCCAGACAAACCAAGTTAAAGCAAGTGTAGATTATGGCAACTGTGATCGCTCACTAAATTTAATGATCTTATCCATGAGATACACACGCACACTCTGATCCTCCTCTTTCTCTCTCTCTGTGGTCCTGGCTGATCGACTTCACTTCAATGTCCAAATTGTTAATTGATTGTGAGCGGTCGCTCATTGACTTTGGCTTAATCAATTTAATCACATTGATCGTCAATCGTCGCTGATCGTCGCGATCACTGATCTCGCATCGATTTGTTGTCGTGGGCTTGTCGCACGCCTTCACTTTACTTCATTTTTCGCCTCGTTTTGTTTTGTTTTGCTATTGCTTTTGTTTTTCCTCTTTCCTCTTTTTTCCTCTCTCTGTAGGCGCCTGTCTATTAAACGCCAACTTTTTGAAAAGCCGGTTTTTCTCTATTGCCATTGTGTCTTTTTTCTGTTTTCGCATTTGCTGCTCTTTTTTTCGCTCATTTTTGCCGGCATTTTTCCACTATTTAATTATTGTCTATCTGGTAACAGACAAAAAAATGCCAGACGCTTGGGCAACACTTTGGCATTGTGCGTAGGCGACTGTGATCGACCACAAAGATACCCAGTAGGTAGTTTTATAGGTGCAAGGTATTCATCTTTAATTTATTGTTCAACTTTCCTTATTATTTTATTTATTAGTTATGCAAAATGAGAGAGGTCAATCTTAAAGTGAAAGAGATTTCAAACTATGTGAACTATCCTCTGTACACTCACTTGCAATAAAATCAAAGTCTGTTGCAAATTGATCCAATAGATTTCATGCACAATCGTTAAACCAATAAAAACTATATCCTTAAAAAGTTTTTCGCTAGATTAAAGTGCTTATTTCGATTCGAGTTGGCGGTTGCTGAAATAAACTCAATTTTCTCTTAGTCTGCACAATTCTCGTATTTAAAATAGAGATTGTAACGATCGTAAAAAGAGGATGTCAAAATCAATTAAAGTTTTATAAAGGAATTTGATTAG